>OW240914.1:8154731-8165665 GCA_933207985.1 Pelobates cultripes | reverse complement strand
GAACTTCCGCAAATGTTCGCGAACCGGCGAACCGGGCGAACCGCCATAGACTTCAATGGGCAGGCGAATTTTAAAACACACAGGGACTCTTTCTGGCCACAATAGTGACGGAAAAGTTGTTTCAAGGGGACTAACACCTGGACTGTGGCATGCCGGAGGGGGATCCATGGCAAAACTCCCATGGAAAATTACACAGTTGATACAGAGTTTGGTTTTAATCCATAAAGGGCAGAAATCACCTAACATTCCTAAATCACAATAAATATGGATTGACACCTGACATATGACATATTGACACCTTGACATATGGATTGACACCTGTCCTCAGAGCCCCTGATGCACACAGACACAGAGCAGAATAGAGACTGGTCCCCCTACATAGGGTCACTTGGCAGATATGGATTGACACCTGTCCTAAGGTTCCCTGATACACACTGAAACAGAGCAGAATAGGGACTGTTCCTGCATGTAGGGTCACTTGGCAGATATGGATTGACACCTGTCCTAAGGTTTTCCCTGATACACACTGACACAGAGCAGAATAGGGAGTGGTCCTCCTACATAGGGTCACTTGGCAGATATGGATTGACACCTGTCCTCAGAGACCATGATACACACTGACACAGAGCAGAATAGGGACTGTTACCCCTACATAGGGTCACTTGGCAGATATGGATTGACACCTTGTTACAAACTGCTATTTGTAACCGTCCCTTTAAATGGCAAATTGCCCTGCTTCCCTGGGTTGTGGAGAAGCCTATTTGCCAGCCTCCTCCCGCATGACTATGGCCCCTGGGAGATTGTAAAAATGTATGCACTTTTATTTGGTGTGTATGGCCCTTTAAGACTGTCGGTGGGCATATTGGGGCTTATGGACTCTTTATGTGACTGGTGCTGACCCTTTAAACACCTTTTTTGGGACATCAGGAAGATTGGGACACTGCCCCTTTAAGGCCGTGTCCCCAGACTTGTTGGGGACACTGCCCCTTTAAGATGGTGTCCCCTGTGTCCCCAGACCTGGTGCAAACCCTTTGTGCCTGCCTGGCTATTTCCCACTTGGTTCAGTAAATGGGGCTTACTGAACCAAATACCACACAGGCAGACCACCCAGAAGTGGAAGTGTGCAGGCAATTTACCTCCCAGAAGCTGCGGTTAACCGCAGCTTAATTGACAATGCTGGGAGGTCTTTGTTCGTTTGCCGAACACGTGGCAGCGGCCATCTTTGATCATTCGACTAGGTCAGCGGTATGTGTAGCCAAATTCATGGAACTAAAATCGGCTACACATTTCCGCGAACACCGCTGAGCTCTACCTTCTCCTCTACTGGTTTTACAGCTGCAGAGACTAAGTCCCATTCGTGATGGGACTTAGTCGTTTTTTCAGCCTGAAATAGACCGACCTCACAGCCCAAATCTATGGAACTGTTTTGGGAAGGAAAATGTGCTTGCGGTCGGTCATAAAGGAACCTCCAGCTAACTTTTTAACCCCTGGTTGGATTTGGCTGATTTTTGGTTATGTTTATGTTTTAAGTGTGCTGATTCCAAATATGTAATTATGAAGATGGGATGTGTAGTTTTAAAGTTACAGTGTATGGCTAAAAACTGTATTTTTACTGCCTGTGTTTAATTATGTTAATCTCTTCCCAAAACGTCATTTCGTTCAAAGTGGAGAGAATGTTAAAAAAATATATTTTTGTTCGGAGTGTGAGAAATGCTTTTCAGCCGCTTCTAATCTTAAGCATCATTTGAGGAGCCATACAGGAGAGAAACCTATTTGTGGTGTGTTTAGTATTGTTCTGATCAGTTTAATACCTTCCGCGTCTCCTATCAGTGGACGTGTATATGGCAGCCATTTTAGGAACCGTACACCTGGGACCCGAGCAAGGTCACTTCGTTCAACAGGCTTGCAGCATATCCTCCAGGAAGAAGAGCCTGAACCCTTACCGGCTGCACGTGTCTTACCTGTACATGGAAAGCTGCTGTGGTTCCTTGATGAGCCAGCTGCCCGTGAGATAACATGTCCCGTGGAGAAGCACTCTGTCCTGCCGCCAGCCTCACCAAAAAGTGGTATTGTTTTAGTATTGTTCTGATCAGTTTAATACCTTCCAGCGTCTCTCCTATCAGTGGGCGTGTACAAGCATTGATTTTTATCTAAGCTTAAGTAAACTTTTTTACTGTAGTATATTCACTACCATTGAAAAGGAGTGCATGGCGGTGGTGCTTGGGCCCTCAAAGGTGCAACCTACTTGTATGAACCGTTTACCTTACTCACAGATCACATTAAATTTGGGGCACTGCGCGGTCCGAGCTAATGTGACGCACCAGATAGTGGTGGTGTGTTTGAGTACTATTTTTATCAGTTTAATACCTTCAGCGTCTCCTATCCAGTGGGCGTGTACCGGCGTGATTTTTGCTTAACCTTTGCGCGCAGGGGAGATGGAAAGAAGAGGCTTACGAATTAAGTTACTCTTGCAAATTTGGGGCACTTCGCGGTCAAGCTAATGTGACACCAGATAGGAGTGGTGTGTTTAGTACTATTTTTATCAGTTTAATACCTTCCGCGTCTCCTATCAGTGGTCGTGTACACGGCATTGATTTATGTAACAGGGAGATGGAAGAAGAGGCTTGGTCGGTCCTCTTACTGCAAATTTGGGGCACTGCGCGGTCAAGCTAATGTGACACCAGATAGTAGTGGTGTGTTTAGTACTATTTTTATCAGTTTAATACTTTCCGCGTCTCCTATCAGTGGACGTGTACACGGCATTGATTTTTGTAACAGGGAGATGGAAGAAGAGGCTTGGTCGGTCCTCCTAACTGGAGACTGTGTTGCTGTATGGGTGGCAGGTGGAGCCATTTATAAAGTACACATTGCTTTATAAAGCCATTTATAAAGTACACACTGGCGGCTTGAACCCTAGTTTGTGGCGCATAAGTCACGCAAGTCAAGCGGCATTCAGAGTTATAATACAGCAGCGTGTGGACCATTTTTAGCCCAAGGCAGCTCATCTCATCAGGCCTTTTTTACATAGGGTCACTTGGCAGATATGGATTGACACCTGTCCTAGGGATCCCTGATACACACTGACACAGATCAGAATAGGGACTGCTCCTCCTACATCGGGTCACTTCGCAGATATGGATTGACACCTGTCCTCAGAGACCATGATACACAATGACACAGAGCAGAATAGAGACTGTTCCCCCTACATAGGGTCACTTGGCAGATATGGATTGACACCTGTCCTAAGGATCCCTGATACACACTGATACACACCTACTTGGATGGTATAGACATTTTTAGCTGCTCCTGGCCCGAACACCTGACCCACATAGGAGCCGTAATAGACCGGATTAGGGAGTCCGGACTGACCCTAAAGCCCAGTAAGTGCCATATAGGAACGTGTAAAAACCTCCCCAAGATAGTAGTATGGGCCCCAGAGTGTGAACAGGCCTTCCAACAGCTCAAGACGGCGCTCATTAAATCACCTGTACTTTCTGCTCCTGATCCAACTAAACACTTTCTCGTCCATACAGACGCTTCTATGCTTGGATTGGGAGCAGTACTGAGCCAAGTCGGAGCAGATGGTGGCGAGCAACCCGGGGCTTATCTAAGCCGTAAACTTTTGCACAGCGAAGTATATTCACTGCCATTGAAAAGGAGTGCATAGCGTTGGTGTGGGCCCTCAAAAAGCTGCAACCTACTTGTATGACAACCGTTTACCTTACTCACAGATCACAACAAATTTGGGGCATAAGAAGTTGCACGTCTAATGTACTCCTGAATAGGAGTGTTGTGTTTAGTACTATTGTTGGCATCAGTTTAATCACTTTCAATGCGTCCCCCCTCCGTTGAGTGGAGCAAAGGCCTTGGCAACAGAGAAGAAGGACTCAACCGAGGGAGGTTATGGAAGAGGATGGAGTAGGAGGAGTAGAGGAGGTGGCAATGTGCTGGCAGGAGTACAGCTGTAGGGAGCTGGAAAGCACACCTGCTTGAAGATAACTAACTGCTATTCAATCTATAATTGATGTTTGTTTCACAGGCAGAAGAGATTGCCCTAAAACATGGTGGCAGACCTGGTTGGTGGCGGATAAGTCCAGCAAGTCAACCCGGCATTCAGAGCTAAAAATACAGCAGCGTGTGGACCATTTTAGTAAGGCAGCTCATCTCATCAGGCCTTTTTTAGTCGAATGTATCGCCCACTGTCAGTCCCTTGGGATCCATCCCTCATTCATCTTAATAAAGGTGAGGTAATCTAGACTTTTTTGACCTAGGCGACTTCTCTTCTCAGTGACAATACCTCCTGCTGCACTGAAGGTCCTTTCTGACAGGACACTTGAAGCGGGGCAGGCCAGAAGTTCTATCGCAAATTGGGATAGCTCAGGCCACAGGTCAAGCCTGCACACCCAGTAGTCAAGGGGTTCATCGCTCCTCAGAGTGTCGATATCTGCAGTTAAGGCGAGGTAGTCTGCTACCTGTCGGTCGAGTCGCTCTCTGAGGGTGGATCCCGAAGGGCTGTGGCGATGCGTAGGACTTAAAAAGGTCTGCATGTCCTCCATCAACAACACGTCTCTAAAGCGTCCTGTCCTTGCCGGCGTGGTCATGGGAGGAGGAGGATGACTTCCACCTCTCCCCCTGTTAGATTCCGTTGTGCTGTGACATCACCCTTATACGCTGTGTAAAGCATACTTTTCAATTTATTTTGCAAATGCTGCATCCTTTCATACTTGTTGTAATTCGGTAACATTTCCGCCACTTTCTGCTTATACCGGGGGTCTAGTAGCGTGGACACCCAGTACAGGTCGTTCTCCTTCAGCCTTTTTATACGAGGGTCCCTCAACAGGCACGACAGCATGAAAGACCCCATTTGCACAAGGTTGGATGCCGAGCTACTCATTTCCCGTTCCTCCTCCTCACTGATGTCAATGAAGGTATTTTCTTCCCCCCAGCCACGTACAACACCACAGGTACCAGATAGGTGACAACGAGCACCCTGGGATGCCTGTTGTGGTTGGTCTTGCTCCTCCTCTTCCTCCTCCTCAAAGCCACATTCCTCCTCTGACTCCTCTTCCTCACAATCCTCTTCCAGCGTTGCCGCAGGTCCAGCAAGCGATGCTGATAAGGCTGTTTCTGGAGGTGATGGTGACCACAACTCTTCCTCTTCCTCTTCACGCTCATCTACGGCCTGATCCAGCACTCTTCGCAGGGCACGCTCCAGGAAGAAAACAAATGGTATGATGTCGCTGATGGTGCCTTCGGTGCGACTGACTAAATTTGTCACCTCCTCAAAAGGACGCATGAGCCTACAGGCATTGCGCATGAGCGTCCAGTAACGTGGCAAAAAAATTCCCAGCTCCCCAGAGGCTGTCCTAGCACCCCGGTCATACAAATATTCATTAACGGCTTTTTCTTGTTGGAGCAGGCGGTCGAACATTAGGAGTGTTGAATTCCAACGTGTCGGGCTGTCGCAAATCAAGCGCCTCACTGGCATGTTGTTTCGCCGCTGGATATCGGCAAAGTGAGCCATGGCCGTGTAGGAACGCCTGAAATGGCCACACACCTTCCTGGCCTGCTTCAGGACGTCCTGTAAGCCTGTGTACTTATGCACAAAGCGTTGTACGATCAGATTACACACATGTGCCATGCACGGCACATGTGACAACTTGCCCAACTTCAATGCCGCTAACAAATTTGTTCCGTTGTCACAAACCACTTTGCCGATATCCAGTCGCTGCGGAGTCAGCCACTTTTCCACCTGTGCGTTCAGGGCGGACAGGAGTGCTTGTCCGGTGTGACTCTCTGCTTTCAAGCAAGTCAAACCCAAGACGGCGTGACACTGCCGTATCCGGGATGTGGAATAGTACCTGGGGAGCTGGGGGGGTGCCGTTGATGTGGAGCAAGACGCAGCAGCAGAAGAGGACTCAGCCGAGGAGGTTATGGAAGAGGATGGAGTAGGAGGAGTAGAGGAGGTGGCAGCAGGACTGCCTGCAAGTCGTGGCGGTGTCACCAACTCCTCTGCAGAGCCATGCATTCCATGCTTGGCAGCAGTCAGCAGGTTTACCCAATGCGCAGTGTAGGTGATATACCTGCCCTGACCATGCTTTGCAGACCAGGTATCAGTGGTCAAATGGACCCTTGCCCCAACACTGTGTGCCAGAGATGCTATTACTTCCTTTTGCACAATTGAGTACAGGTTGGGGATTGCCTTTTGCGAAAAGTAATTTCGGCCGGGTACCTTCCACTGCGGTGTCCCAATAGCTACAAATTTTTTGAACGCCTCAGACTCCACCAGCTTGTATGGTAAAAGCTGGCGGGCTAATAGTTCGGACAAGCCAGCAGTCAGACGCTGGGCAAGGGGGTGACTTTCTGACATTGTCTTCTTACGCTCAAACATGTCCTTGACAGACACATGACTGTGGGAAGATGAGCGTGAACTGCTCAAGGCGGGAGGCGGAGTGGCGGATGGTTGAGAGGGGACAAGGAGGACAGCAGTGGTTGACGTGGCTGAAGATGCTGGACCAGGAGGAGGCTGGCGGCTTAGAGTAGGCGAGCTGCTTGTACTCATGTGTTGATCCCATAGGCGTTTGTGATGTGAGATCATGTGCCTACGCAAAGCAGTTGTACCTAGGTGGGTGTTGGACTTCCCACGACTCAGTTTCTTTTGGCACAGGTTGCAAATGGCATCGCTGTTGTCAGAGGCAGACACACAAAAAAATTCCACACTGCTGAGCTCTGCAATGACGGCATTCTGGTGGTGGACACAGCATGCGTTGATTGGCGTGCTGTCGGGCTGACCCCGGGTGCCGATGCATGCTGTCTGACTGTGCCACTAGCTCCTTGCGACGACCTCCCCCTGCTTCCAACTCGTCTCCTCCTCCTCCCTGTCTCCCCATCTGAACTTTCGCCCTGTTCTTCTTCTTGACGAGCGGGCACCCACGTGACATCCATGGACGCATCGTCATCATCAACCGCTTCACTTGTATCTGACAATTCAGCAAAGGAAGCAGCAGCGGGTACAACATCATCATCATCATCACACCGTACGTCCATGTGTGTAATGCTGCCTGCCTGAGACATATCCCTGTTATCTACATCCTCTGGCAATAATGGTTGCGCATCACTCATTTCTTCAAGCGGATGTGTGAATAACTCCTCTGACATACCAACCGAAGCGGCTGTGGTGCTAGTTTTGGTGGTGGCGGCAGGCGGGTGAGTGGTATCTTGAGAGGTGCCTGAAGCTAAGCTGGTGCGTCAAGGTTCTGAGCGGAGGCTGTAGAAGATTGGGTGTCCTGTGTTATCCAGTCAACTATGTCCTCAGAACTTTTCAAGTTCAGGGTACGTGGCCTCTGAAAACTGGGCATTATTCTAGGGCCAAAGGGAATCACAGCACCACGACCACGATGGCCCCTGCGGGGTGGCCTGCCTCTGCCTGTCATTTTTGTTGGGATTTTTGGTACTATGCGTGCAAGCTACTGTGAGACCAGATATGAGTGGCAATGTGCACTAGCACAGTTGTGCAGAGCACAGGCTGTAGGCCTGACACCCACTTGAAGATAACTAACTGCTATTCAATCTATAACAGTGAAAAAAGTTTTTTGTTTTTAAATCCAAGCTTTTGTGTCACCAGATCTAAGTGGTGGCACTGGTCACCGTATCCACTGTTAGCGTAACACACCCGCTTTAAGGACACTGACTGCTATTCAATCTATAACAGTGAAAAAAGTGTTTTTTGTTTTTAAATCCAAGCTTTGTGTCACCAGATCTAATTGGTGGCACTGGTCACCGTATCCACTGATGGCGTAACACACCCGCTTTAAGGACACTAACTGCTATTCAATCTATAACAGTGAAAAAAGTGTTTTGTTTTTTTTAAATTCAAGCTATTGTGACACCAGATCTAATTGGTGGCACTGGTCACCGTATCCACTGTTAGCGTAACACACCCGCTTTAAGGACACTGACTGCTATTCAATCTATAACAGTGAAAAAAGTGTTTTTTGTTTTTAAATCAAGCTTTGTGTCACCAGATCTAAGTGGTGGCAATGGTCACCGTATCCACTGTTAGCGTAACACACCCGCTTTAAGGACACTGACTGCTATTCAATCTATAACAGTGAAAAAAGTGTTTTTTGTTTTAAATCCAAGCTTTGTGTCACCAGATCTAAGTGGTGGCACTGGTCACCGTATCCACTGTTGGCGTAACACACCCGCTTTAAGGACACTGACTGCTATTCAATCTATAACAGTGAAAAAAGAGGTTTTTGTTTTAAATCAAAGCTTTGTGTCACCAGATCTAAGTGGTGGCACTGGTCACCGTATCCACTGTTGGCGTAACACACCCGCTTTAAGGACACTGACTGCTATTCAATCTATAACAGTGAAAAAAGTGTTTTTTGTTTTTAAATCCAAGCTTTGTGTCACCAGATCTAAGTGGTGGCAATGGTCACCGTATCCACTGATAGCATAACACACCCGCTTTAAGGACACTGACTGCTATTCAATCTATAACAGTGAAAAAAGTTTTTTGTTTTTAAATGCAAGCTATTGTGACACCAGTGAGTGAGTGGTGGCACTGGGCACAGTATCCACTGTGAGCCTGACACACCAGCTTTAAGGACACTGAGTGCTATTCAATCTATAACAGTGAAAAAAGTTTTTTGTTTTTAAATGCAAGCTATTATGACACCAGTGAGTGGTGGCACTGGGCACCGTATCCACTGTTAGCGTAACACTCCCGCTTTAAGGACACTGACTGCTATTCAATCTATAACAGTGAAAAAAGTGTTTTGTTTTTAAATCCAAGCTCTTGTGACACCAGATCTAATTGGTGGCACTGGTCACCGTATCCACTGTTAGCGTAACACACCCGCTTTAAGGACACTGACTGCTATTCAATCTATAGCAGTGAAAAAAGTGTTTTGTTTTTAAATCCAAGCTTTGTGTCACCAGATCTAAGTGGTGGCACTGGTCACCGTATCCACTGTTAGCGTAACACACCCGCCTTAAGGACACTGACTGCTATTCAATCTATAACAGTGAAAAAAGTGTGTTTTGTTTTTAAATCCAAGCTTTGTGTCACCAGATCTAAGTGGTGGCACTGGTCACCGTATCCACTGTTAGCGTAACACACCGGCTTTAAGGACACTGACTGCTATTCAATCTATAACAGTGAAAAAAGTGTTTTGTTTTTTTAAATCCAAGCTTTGTGTCACCAGATCTAATTGGTGGCACTGGTCACCGTATCCACTGTTAGCGTAACACACCCGCTTTAAGGACACTGACTGCTATTCAATCTATAACAGTGAAAAAAGTGTTTTGTTTTTTTAAATCCAAACTTTGTGTCACCAGATCTAATTGGTGGCACTGGTCACCGTATCCACTGTTAGCGTAACACACCTGCTTGAAGATAACTAACTGCTATTCAGTCTATAACAGTGAAAAAAGTGTTTTGTTTTTTTAAATCCAAGCTTTGTGTCACCAGATCTAATTGGTGGCACTGGTCAGCGTATCCACTGTTAGCGTAACACACCCGCTTTAAGGACACTGACTGCTATTCAATCTATAACAGTGAAAAAAGTTTTTTGTTTTTAAATCCAAGCTATTGTGACACCAGATGTAATTGGTGGCACTGACTGGGGAAATGCACAGTATGCACTGTGAGCCTGACACAGAAGCTGACAGCAGTGGCAGACAACTAAGTGCATTTACATTACATAGAAAAAAAAAATAAAAAAAAGCATACCCTTATCCCTAACCTAGCTATGCTTTTCCCTATCTTATGAACAGCAGCTACACTTTCCCTCCTCTTACTAAGCATGCAGCTTGAGAATGAATCTAAAATGGATGCTGTCCAGTAGGTGGGAGGGTCTGCTAGGGAGGCTGTGCTGCTAATTGGCTGGAATGTGTCTGCTGACTGTGAGGTACAGGGTCAAAGTTTACTCAATGATGACGAATAGGGGGCGGGTCGAACCGCGCATATGTTCGCCCACCGTGGCGAACGCGAACATGCTATGTTCGCCAGGAACCGTTCGCCGGCGAACCGTTCGGTACATCACTAGTTGACAGTACTAATAACAAAATCCTAACTATGTGGTATAAGGAGAGTTACATGATCATAACTTGTCATCACAACGAATATCACAGCACTTCTACAGAAAAGCTGTAAAGGAACATTTTTCATTAAGGCCCTTAGGTGCCACAGTACAGGCATCAATCAGTCACAGAAGTGTTCATTAAGAGAGGCACACACTCACAAATGCACACAAACAAACACACACAGATACATAATGCACCCTCACAGTGACACACATAGTGACACGTTCACACAGATTCAGATGGATACATACATAAACACACAGACACAAACAAATACAACTGCACACTTAGTGACATACGTACACACAGATAAACAGTCAATCATACAGACACAACACACATGGGAGGAAATACATGTGGGAAGGAGTGAAATTTCCACAAAATGGGATAGCAGATTCAAGTTTGCTGCCCCACAGGGCCATGCAGGGTTGCTCTCATTCGTTGAAAGCGGGAGCTAAAGAAGCTAGATATGGGAGGGCACCCGAGTACCCAGGTAAGTTGTCCAAACCATTCTAACAGGGTTGGAAAAATAACATTGAGAGGTCCTCCAGGTCCTTCTGGTACCATAACCACTACACTGGACTGTAATGATTATGGAACTTACAGCGTTCCTTTACATTGAAACCAGCCACATGAACTGCTAGTGTAGAACTCACCTAATTTGTATACCTTAATGCTGGTAGGTGAGATTGTATTTCATTACACAATCGTGGTTCTAAAGACTTCTGTTATTTACAAAAAAAAGCTCTCTGATGTTTGAAACAGAGGACAAATAACCACACACATGATTTAATAAGAAGAAAAAGACAGAGTTTTAAACATAAAGCAGAACAAAACAAAAC
>OW240914.1:8114108-8154631 GCA_933207985.1 Pelobates cultripes | reverse complement strand
GTGTCAATCCATATCTGCCAAGTGACCCTATGTAGGGGGAACAGTCCCTATTCTGCTCTGTGTCAGTGTGTATCAGGGACCTTTAGGACAGGTGTCAATCCATATCTGCCAAGTGACCCTATGTAGGGGGAACAGTCCCTATTCTGCTCTGTGTCCGTGTGCATCAGGGGCTCTGAGGACGGGTGTCAATCCATATGTCAAGGTGTCAATATGTCATATGTCAGGTGTCAATCCATATTCATTGTGATTTAGGAATGTTAGGTGATTTCTGCCCTTTATGGATTAAAACCAGACTCTGTATCAACTTCGTGTAATTCTTCCATGGAGTTTTGCCATGGATCCCTCCTGGCATGCCACAGTCCAGGTGTTAGTCCCCTTGAAACAACTTTTCCATCCCTATTGTGGCCAGAAAGAGTCCCTGTGTGTTTTAAAATTCGCCTCCCCATTGAAGTCAATGGCGTTTCGGGCGGTTCGCCGGTTCGCGAACATTTGCGGAAGTTCTCGTTCGCCGTTCGCGAACCGAAAATTTCGGGTTCGCGACATCACTAATCCTCAGAGAAGGTGTCTGTAAAAAAAAATAAAACATAAGGAACAAAAATTTAAAAAAGGCCACTCAAGTTTTTTTCTTCCGACAAAAAAGTAATCTGCAGAGAAAAATAATTTAGATAATTCCTCTCTATCTATGTCAAAAGATGAAGATTCCATGCAAAGTTTGAAAGCCAAACAGAAAATGATATCACAGCAGATTTCTTGAAACAGTGCCTGGAAGAACAACTGGTAGCAATAACTGATAAATTAAACAACACTTCTACAGACATCAAAAATCAACTCAGAGAAATAATGGAGAAATTAAAGCTAAATGAAGAGAAAATTTTAAGTCTTGAATTTGAAGGCGGAGTACTTAAAGAACAAAATCAGAAATTAGATACATACCTGAGACAATTAGAAGGAAAAATAGGAGAGTTAGAAGATCGCTCAAGAAGAAATAACTTAAGGATAAGAAATGTGCCGGAGGCGGTCACACAAGAAAAAATCCCTGAGTATTTAGACAAATTATAGTCAGTACTCAAAATAGACTCTCAGAATTAAAACCCTTCCATGGAAAGATTACATCGTCTAAATAAACCTAAATCGATTCCTCATCATTTACCAAGAGACTTATTAGTTAATTTGCAATCATTTCAATTTAAAGAAGCCATTTTACGGGCAGCTAGAAGAAGTCCCACTAGAGAAGCAGAGTTTGGAAATATTAAGATTCTCCAAGATCTATCTTTCTACACCAGAATTCAAAGAAGGAAATTTATGGAGGCTACGAATATCCTGCGAAGCTTAAATATAAAATATTCATGGATCTACTAAAAGCAAAATAAAGATCATTACAGAAGAAATAGTGGAGACTTTTGATACGTCATCTCAGGTTGAAGAATGGATTAAAACGAAGAAAAAAAAACAAAGTACCTACCACGGAATAAATTAAAAATGGAAATGGAAGATCTGGACTGAATGACTCCCTGCTGATATATATTTTTTTTTTTCTCAAAAGAAAGTTTTAAAAGTGTATTTACGACTTAAGTCATGTCATACAAATACAAAGTAAATCAGGCAAAGAGTATATGAATTTTGATTATACTATTAGAGGAGTTTCATGACACTGAAATAATGTAACACCCCAACAGAAAGTACATATATGAGGCACTTAGGATTATAGAGAAAGAAAAAAAGTAAAAAAGTATTTGATTAGTTTTTAGCTGAATTTAGAGAGTTACAATTATTAGAGAAAGATAAGTTAGTCACTATAACGAGGAATAGAAAAAGAGAAGAGAAAAGGTTTTTTTTTCTCTCCTCTAGAGTTAGAATATTTCTGTAAAAGAAAACTTTAATCAAGATATATATAGAATGTCATATAATACATATATAAAATAAAATGGGAAGAAGATATGCAAATTTTGTTTATACCATCAGATGAGTTGCACGGCACTGAAATAATGTAATACTATAGGAGGCACTTATGATTATAGTTAAAGAATAGTATCAAATCTTTGATTGGGTCACTAGAGTATAAAGAGTCACAATTGTTATAGAAATATAAGTTAGTCACTATAAAGGATGGAAATAATAGAAAATAAATAATGTAGTTATATTTAAGTTGATATAAGAAATATAATTATTTGTTGGTACAACAGAACAATAGAAGAGATTCACTATAGAAAGGGAAGGAATAGGGGAGGAAAAAATATTTTTTTTTCTCTCTCCTTTCCTCTTCTCTTCCGGATTGAGGGGAGGAGGAGAACAGGGAGAGTGAATAGAAGAGGAAAAAAGGATTAGAAAGATATCAAGTCAGGATTTCTACAGTCTGGGTCAAACTTTTGATTAACTTTAGATTAAGCTTAATTACTGATACAATTTTTTTAAGTCAATTAATAAATGGGCTTTTATAGTATAGACATTTCTATATAAAAAAGGAGAAAGAAAAAAAAAGAAAAGGAAAAATCTAGCAGGTGTAATAGGAGAGAATGGGTTAACTGTTACATGATAGCTTCACCTAAATTTCAATAATAAGAGCAGGGGAAAAAGGGTGGTGGCAATATTTTTCTCTAAAGCCCTTAAAATTAATGTAAAGTATATAGAAGCAGACCTGGAAGGTAGATTCAGCCTATTAGTATGTTCAGTCAATGAAGAGTTATTTACTTTGGTAAATGTCTATTTGCCCAATAAAAATCCTATGAGGTTATTAAGACAAGTATTAAATACAGTAGAAAAGGTCGGAGTAGGTTTAAAGATATATGCTGGAGACTATAATTGTACACATGACCCCAAAATGGATAACTTTTCTGAAAGACAGATATCTTAGGATAACCAAGTTGCAAATATGCAAGAATCTCTATTGGATGTTACCATCCAATATATTTAATCAATGTTGATATCAAGTTATTCTCTTCTATAATTGCTGGAAGACTTAAAAAAGTTCTTAACTAACTGGTCCACCAGGATCAAACAGGCTTTGTGCCAGATAGAATGGCAAATAACAACATTAGAAGATTAATAGATGTCTTGGATTTATCTCAAACAAATAGAGGTCCCATGCTGATCCTGTCTTTAGATGCCGAAAAGGCCTTTGACAGGGTCAGCTGGGGATTCATGAAGTGCACATTAGAAGAAATAGTTATACAAGGATGGCTTCTAACTGCTATTTTTGCCTTATACAAATCTCCAATGGCTAGAACAATAGGCCCAAGCTTGTGTTTAAACTGGTTCAACTTAAAAAATGGGACCAGACAGGGATGCCCTTTATCCCCTATACTTTACATATTGACACTGGTACTGGTGTGTAAAATCAGACACAAAAATAAGATTGAAGGACGACGCTATTTTATTTCTAAGTGAACCGTCAATCTCGCTCCCAAATGTGATGGAAGAGATACAGATGTACAGTACGGTCTCAAACTACAAGCTAAATAATACAAAAACTTCTGTTATATACATAAATTTGCCAAAACAAGATATAGATTTATATCAAGAAGAATTCGGCTTTATTATTAGGGAATGAATATTTCGAAGGATATCAAAAATATCATGCGTATAAATTTTATGAATCTTCTTAAGGAAACAAATAAAAATTTTAAAGAATGGAAAAAATTAGAAGTATATTGCAGAGGTAGAATAAATATTTAGAAATCATATGTTTTGCCAAAGTGGATATATTTGTTTAGGATGTTGCCCTTGGAAATTCCAAAGCCATGGCCGTCAATGATAAATACGCCTTTTTCAAACTTTGTTTGGCAAAAAAAGAAACCCAGAATCAAAAATACAACATTATCAAGAGGAATAAAAAATGGAGGATTAGGGTGTGGTGAAACCGACCTCGCCACTGGGCATTGGAGAAGACTGTTTGTCAGCCTCCTGCCATGTGACTATGGCCCCCTGGCATGTATTGCCCTTTAAAGACATGATTTGGGCATAATGGATTTGTGTTGTGATGCTGGCCCTTTAAGAACCATCTGGGGACATACTGTGGAGTTACTGGGTGGCCACCATTTCCTGTATCCTGAGGCACATGGTGAGAACAATGGATGAGGCACATGGTGAGAACATTGGATGAAGCACATGGTGAGAACAATGGATGGCGGCCATTTTAACTCACAGACACTGTTTGGACTTTTCAACACGGTGCCATCTCACCAGTATTTGGTGCACAGAGACATCGTGTAGTGGTTTTGGACTATACAACAGGGGACACATTATACAGTAATTGTTTTTCATTTAGCCTGTATATGTTCTGCAGAATCTGCATTAAACTGTATCTTCCAAAGTACTGAACGGATCTGGGTGAATTTTGGATATGTGGTTCACCCCGATCCCCCGGTTCCAATGGGGTTATTGCATGTTTTGGGGTCCCTGTGTTGTGTTTTATAATACTGTATTTCTCTGTCTGTGATAATTATATTAACCATTGTGTTCAGTAATCATATCACAGGCAGAGGGGAGTATTTTGTGTGGGAGTGTCTGTGTGTATTGTACAGATTGATTGGTTGTTCTGTAAAACCCTGTGGGCAGTACTAAGTTTGTGGATTTGGAATAAAAGAGGCTGAATGTGCCAGTCCAGTTAGTTCCTGCTTAACCCTCAAAGTGAAGTGTCGCCTCATTATTGGGGGAGGATTTATTGTATGCTGTTCCTGTTTGACTGCTAGGAGTAATGCCATCTAGTGATTCATTTCCAGATTAGGTAGACCCAGCCCACCCAGAGATTTAGGCCTGGTCAGAGTGAGGAATGGGATTTTGGGATGTTTGTACGCCCAGATAAATACCGTAAATAGTTTTTTAGCCTCTGTAAAAAACTATTTAGGAAGGCTGATTGAAAGGACTTGCAGCAGATAGAGGAAGCGGGGGAGTACATTCATATTTAGAATATTCACTCAGCATAGCCAACCAAAGTTTATGGTTTATGCCATAATTTAAGATCATGTGTCACCTCTAGCATAAGTGGTGGAAAGTTGAGCTCAAATAATTTTGACAATGTGTAGGGTAGGAAAACTCCCAGGTATTTAATGGCCGTGGTGGCTCATTTAAATGGGTACCTTTGTGAGATATTGGCCCACTCAGTTGGGGTTATGTTCAATGCCAGAATTTTGCTTTTAGCAAAATTGACTTGAAAGTTAGATAATTCGTTATATTGTGAGATTTCTTGGAGAATGTGTGGCATGGTAGTTGTTGGATTGGTGACCATAAATAATAAGTCGCCGACAAATGCTGCGACTTTATGGTCATCGTTGTTGTGACGGAACGCTGGCACTCCGACTGAGTACCTCCGCCAATCGATGCTCCTAGTGCTCGCTGAGGACTCCAAGCACTCCAACCGACACCATCAGCACTGCAGACCCCACTTCCAGCGATGCAACTGCGCCGGGGTCTCTGCTGTTTCCACCCACCCTGGACCCAAGGCCAGGATCCAGCTTCCAGTGGGTGAACCTCTCTTTCCCCAGAGAGCAGGAACAGGAACAAATCAAGCTATTGCAAGAGCTTCCTCTGGGGAGTAAGTGATTATAGCAATCCCCAGAGTGTAGGTATCCCTTCCCCCAAACATGAGCCAAGGCTTAATGCTGGAACAAGACTAATTTACTGGCACACAGAACTCACAATTTATGCAACACAAAACTCCTCCTCTGGGCCAGGCTAGATAATTGAGTTTCTACAATACACAAAGCTCAATTATCTGCTGGCCAGATATTATACAGTTTCATAAAACACACAGGGACCCCAAAACATGCAATAACCCCATAAAAAGTATATCCTTGGAACCGGGGGATCTGGGTGAACCACATATCCAAAATTCACCCAGATCCGTTCAGTACTTTGGAAAATACAGTTTAATGCAGATTCTGCAGAACATATACAGGCTAAATGAAAAACAATCACTGTATAATGTGTCCCCTGCTGTATAGTCCAAAACCACTGCATGATGTCTCTGTGCACCAAATACTGGCGAGATGGCACCGTGTTGAAAAGTCCAAACAGTGTCTGTGAGTTAAAATGGCTGCCATCCATTGTTCTCACCATGTGCTTCTGATACAGGAAATGGTGGCCACCCAGTAACTCCACAGTATGTCCCCAGATGGTTCTTAAAGGGCCAGCAGCAGCACAACACAAATCCATTATGCCCAAATCATGTCTTTAAAGGGCAATACATCCCAGGGGCCATAGTCACAGTGCAAGAGGCAGGCAAGCAGTCCTCTCCAGGCACAAGTGGCGAAGGGCACTTCGTCACAGTTGTTTATTTGCATCCCCTGGATATTGGGATTGTCCCTTATGCCTTATGAAAAAGGCTCCATGACCAGAATGAATAAGAGAAGGTTGAGGGGGCACACCTGTCTCGTTCCATTCCTGATATTTACTGATATTTACTGATAGCTGTCCATTAATTCGAGCTGTGGGCTCAGAGTAGATAGCTTGGAGCCACTTTATCCAATTAGGGCAAAAGCCCATGGCCCACAGCGTGCCTAGCAGCCACCTTGTCAAACGCCATTTCGGCGTCTATAGAAAGAAGGAGAGATTGAGCAGAGGTTGTTTGGAGAGATATATCAGATTAAGTAGTTTGGTGGTGTTGTTTTTAGCTTCCCTCCCTGGTCCAAAATCCGCCTGATAAGGGTGAAACCAGTCCCCCCAGGGAATGACCACAGGCGAGTGGCCAGGATTTAGGGAATATTTTTAAATCAACATTAATTAGGGAGATGGGTCTGTAGCTATCACACTCTGTTGGGTCTTTTCCGGGTTTTGGAAGAAGTGTAACGTGAGCTTCTAGTGCGGAGTGGGGAGGCTTATATCAGAGGTGTGTTATATGCTGTTAGGAAGGGTTGTGATAGTTCATTAAGGAACATTTTATAATATTTAGCCGTGAATCCATCTAGGCCCGGGCTTTTGCCAGATGGTAGATGCTTAATTGCTATGCGCAAGTAATCAATTTGCAGGGGTTCATTAAATACCTGTAGGGCATTACGGAGGATAGTGTGTTTGATCCTGGCTTCTAGGTATTGAGTTATGTGCTCCTTGGGTGGTGGCACATCTGCAAGGTTGTAGAAAGATGTGTAGAAGTCATGGAATGCTTTCATGATGTCGGGTTTCATGTATAGGGTGCCCCCTGTGCTCGTTTTGATTTTTTCTATAAATGTGAACTGTTTCTGCTGCTGGAGGGTCCTAGCCATAAGTTTTCTACATTTTCCCCCCTGGGAGTAATATTCATGTTTGGTAAGCAGCAGCTACCTTTTGGTTTGCATATTTAGTAGCATTTGAAGCTTGTATCTCATATCTATTAAGGTTTTCTAGTCTGTTAGTGAAAAAGTGGCCTGGTGCCTATTTTCAAGGTCCCTGATGTCTGAGACAAGTTTCTTAACTTCATCTTTTTGTATTTTTTTCTTTTTGGTATCAGAAGCTATCAGAACTCCCTGTATAACACATGTATGAGCTTCCCAAGTAGTGGTAGGGGTGGTGAAGGAGTTGGAATTCTTTGTGAAATAGTGTTTAATAGTTTCCCTGAGCATGTTTAGAACCTCATGATCATTCAGGAGCGTGTAATTCAGCTTCCACTGAGTTAGCGTAGTGGGTAGAGATGGGATGAGAATGGAAAGAGACAGGGGTGCATGGTCACACCATGTGATAGGCCCATGTGTACTTCATTGTATTAAATGTAAAAATCTGTAGGGCAGAAATAGCATATCGATACGAGAATAGGAGTTGGCTGCCGGGGAGTAAAAGGAATAGTCCCTCCTAGAGAGGTGGAGTATGAGCCAGCTGTCGTACAATTGAGCCCGGTCAAGTAAGTCAATGAGGCGTTTCCGTGTGGATGATTGGTACGATTGCATTGTAGAGGTTGAGTCTAGGATCATGTCTAGTGTGGAATTCAAGACGCCCCCCCAAGATAAGAACTCCATCTGCAAATGTGCCAATGAGGATCAAGTATTTGTGTAAGGACCTGAATTGTTTTTAGTTTAGTAAGTACAGGTTAACCAGCGTAACAATCGTCTTCCCCACCTGACTCTTCACCATGATAAATCTGCCTGTGTCATCAGATTAGTGAGCTTTATAAGAAAAAGGTAAGTGTGCTGCAATCAATATGGCCACTCCTTTTAAATTTAGATTCAGTATAGTTATTAAAGTACCCCTCTATAATTTTTTATATATCCATAATTTTGGAGTTTTGGTGCAGCCCCTTCACGAAAGTGGGTCTCTTGAAAAAAAGCCATGTCAGCTTTTAGTTTGTGGATTTCCAACAGCACCAAGGATCGTTTTTCTGGGGAATTAAATCCCTGGAGGTTAAGGGATACCACCCGAACGGTGGCCATTACAGGTTGTGCTGTATGGGGGGGGGCATTTGGGGACTTACTTCCTTGGTAACTATGTGCCAGAAAGAGCGGGAAAAAAGAGCAAAAAGCAATCTAAACAAATACTAGTTTTCCTAAACTAAGAAGCTTAACAGTACAGGGTGTAGAGAGTTTAGAAATCGTGTACTGAGAGCGCTAGTGTCAATCCCTGAATGGGTAAAATGCCAACAGGAATTTGGATGTGACACCGCTTGTATTAATCCGCTAACCAATAATTGGTCAGTAGATTAAGGGGTGTAGCAAATAGCTTAACTATATAATGATTCAACGGCTGGAATCACTGATTTAGAATGAGAAAAATAATTTTAGTGGACCGGTTAAGGTGGATTAGCCTAATTTATTCTTGGAAGTTAGACTTTGAAGTGACCAACTTCCTGGTTCCTCCATGTCCAGAGCAACTGCATCTATATATACGTATAATTACAATAATAAATAAATAAAAAAATAAAATATTTTAAAAATAAATAAAATAAATTATATATACATATGTAATTTCATTCTAACTGTATTTTGTTATTAATATATATACATATATATATTGGTAACAAAATACACTTAGAATGACATTCTATATATATCTATCTATATATAAAATACAAACAACCGCAAATATATATATATATATATACAGATAAATATATATAATTACATAAATAACTACATAAGTGTACGCGTAGACTTTAAATACATATATATGTATATATATTAAAATTCTACGTGTATATTTAAGTAATATTTTAACATAATTATGTGATTTAATTAGTTAAAATTTGATTGACATGCCTGACAACCCAGGCAAAAAGTGCAGAGAATTTGAATTGCACTTTTACTGACAATATTATTGTTGTAATATGTTTTACTGTTTTTAAACACTTATTTTTTTAGTTTAGTGAAGTCTCCCAAGTATAACAGTACCCCCCATGTACAGTTTTTATGGTGTTTTGGAAAGTTAGAGAGTCAAATATAAGGCTTGCATTTCATTTTTTTCACATTGAAATTTGCCAGATTAGTTATGTTGCCATTTTTTTTTTTTTTTTAATTTCTTTATTTATGTGAGCTTGGTTTGGCAAGTTAACAGCATCATACATAAACAGTGGTATGATAATTTAAAGCAGTACAGTAAAATAGTGTTAACATTGATATTTCAAGGTTGTAAGCACATTTTCATATATCCATCATGTTGGGTGGCATACCTGGGGTCTGCTGGGTTGTGTAGGTTCATTATTGTGGGCGTTATACCCCTGGTGTACTACAAGTGTGGGAGTGTGTGGGTGCTCCCTGGTTCGGGTTGCGGTGTGTCAGTGTGTATGGGAGCATGTATATGATTGTTGCAAGCGGTTTTAGGTTTGTGGGTCTGGATGCCTGTGTGTACTCGCCTGCGGAGCTCTTTCTAGTACCAGGGTGGTTGGAATAACATGTGTGTAAGGCGCTCCGGTTTGAGCTGTACCCTATGTGGCATCTCATCTAGCCCCCTATCCCTGGGGGTGTTGTGAGGTGGGCGGAGTGGCGCTAGTCGTGGTGAGCGCCTATATACTATCGTGCGTGAGGTGTTGTCTGCCTTTCCTCTGGGGGTAGGGGCCCCGTAATTGCGGTTGCGTTAAGGTCAAAAAGGACGGACCCAAGTGGGGCAGTGAAGGAGAAAAAAAAAAAATATATATATATATATGAAATAAACATTGGAGTTAGAAGTCTTTGAAGTTATCGCTCTGTGTCAAGAGATGTCTGGGACTTCCGTTTGACGGTTTCGGCCATGTCTTGCATATTGTCCCCGTGCCCAGTCAAGTGTCCAGAGTCTGTAGATCTCGTGTTGGCTGTCCAGGAGTAGAGCAGTCCTCTGGGTCCCAGCTCTCTGGTCGACCTGCAGTCGTGGAGGTGAGATGTGGGGGTTGTAGTCCCAGTGTCTTCAGGAAAGTGGGGGCCCCAGTTGGGGATGTGAGGTGGTGTGCAGTTCCATTGTGGTGAACGAGCAGGGCACCAGTGTTCCCCCATCTGTAGGCAATGCCTGCTTTGCGCAGCGCGGTGGTCACGGGTCCAAAGGTCTTCCGCTTTAACAATGTGGCTCTGGTGACATCCTGGAAGAAAGAGAGCTGAGTGCCTTCAAATACCAGCGGCGTTTTGCCTTTAATGGCGGTCATTATTTGTATCTTGTCAGGTACCGATGCCAGACGCAGAATGACGTCCCTGGGCATGCTGGATGGTAAGTGTGTGGAGCTTGTCACTCTGTATATCCCGTTGATTGATATTTTCTTGGCGGATGCCTGGGGTAGCAGTGTTGTGAGCAGTCTCCGCGTATAATACGGTAGCTCCTCAATCGTTACTGTGGTGGGGACACCTCTGATTTTGATATTCTTCCGTCGTTGTTTGTCCTCCAGGGACATGATTTGACCTGCTAGTACGTTTTGCTCTGCTTGGAGTCGGTTGACTGAGTCCATGAGGGTGGACACTGTGCCCTGAATGTTGGTGATGTCCACCTCTGCAGTTCCAACCCTCTCCTGCACACTTTGAATATCAGCCTTGACCTTTGCGACGTCGGCCGCTAGCAAGTTTTGTATGTTGATCAGGAGGGCTTTTAGGTCCCCTTTAGTAGCGGGGGCTGAATCATCCCGGTGTTCCGGTGTTAGTGAGTGTCCCGTCGGGGAGGCCGCCATCTCGTCCGGCTCTCCCCCGTCAGGTTCGGGTGCTCGGTCCGCAGAGAGTCGTTGCGCGGCCTGTACTGGCTCCGTTTGTGCAGGCCTGAGCCACATCTCCCCTATGTCTCTGCCTTGTATGTTGGGACCAGCTGTGGTTTTGTGAGAGCGGCGACCCATGACTGTGGCGCCTGTGTCCCGGCTGGATGGGTAGTCTTCCCAGAGGCTGCCGCCAAGGTAGGCCTCTAGGTCTTGGATTGGAGTTGCACGGTAGGCCGCAGGTTTGCGCTTCTGCCTGGTCTGCTTGGGTGCCTGGAAAAAAGGCATCGATCGGTGCGGTACTTAGTGCCTGTCAGTACTGGGTACTTGTTGGGGTTCGATAAAGCTTCGTTTGGTGGGTATTAGGCCGATTCTCTCCGGGTTCGCAGTTATGTTGCCTTTTGAGACCGTATGGTAGCCCAGGAATAAGAATTACCCCCATGATGGCATACCATTTGCAAAAGTAGACAACCCAAGGTATTGCAAATGGGGTATGTCCAGTCATTTTTAGTAGCCACGTAGTCACAAACACTGGCCAAATATTTGTTTTTTGCTTTTTTTCACACAAAAACAAATATGAATGCTAACTTTGGCCAGTGCAAGGTAACATTACTAATCTGGAAAATTTCAATGTACTTTTAATATATTGTAAAATTTATGTTTTCTGTGCCTGGATATAATTGAGTTAGAACAGTTCCTGACTCAATTACCTCTCAAGCACAGGGGAGGGATTAACCTATTTTGTATGGGAGTGTCCTGGATCTGAGAGCCAATTTAATTGTGTGTATGTTTTTACTGTAGTCTACTCTCAGGTCAAGGGGGAGTGCCCCTCGCATGGGGACTGACATAAAAGGCCAGTTGTGGCTGCCAATAAACCAGTTCCAGTTTACCCTCAACACAAAGCCTCGTCTCATGGTTGTAGGGGAAAGCTATACCAGCTATAATTCCTGATCTTGGGATTGTTCTTTGAATTGCTATAGTCAATAGCTCTTGTAAGAGGTACACTGCTACACCTGCTATACTCTCTTGGAGGAGAGGTCTTCTCACTGGGAGGTGGATCCAGGAGTTTGGTCCAGGGTGAGAAGGGACAGCCAGACCCCAGCCAAGCTGCTGTGGCTAAGGGGCTACGGTGCTGATGGTGTCCGGTGCAGTGCTTATGGTACTCAAGCATTACTAGGAATCAGCAATTGGGGGAGGCACCCAGTCGGGGTGCCAGGCGGTCCATCACAATGTCTTATTCAAATAGTAGAAAGCTAAGAGAAAGGTTATCAATGAAGTACCTATTTCTAAAACTTACACTAATGAAGCTAATAAGATATGCACACCATCTGTAATTAATATTCCTGTCCTGCCCTTGTGTTCCCCATCCTAGGAAAAAAAAATGTATGGTGGGGAAAAAGTAACTAACCCCACCAAAGTTTTAACCTTAGTAGACAATGGGGGCGAGCTAACAGTGTTGCTGGGTATCTTGTAGGCCCCATTATTAAGAGTAACTAAGGCATTACACACATCAGTCTCAACTTGAAGTTGCCCACAGATTTATCAGTAGGATTTTGGGTTTTCAATTTCCTGACAATATCTTGGGGGTACATATATTGGTAGGGCGCAAACTAGAGATACTGTGGGGGTGTGTTCAAATTTTGGCTTTCCTCAAACCCTAATGTTCATGTGTTAGTGGAGGTGGTGAGGAAATACAAACTTGACAGCTGTGGGTATTCCCCCTCCCTGTAGTCCAACAAGGGTTGCTAGGAGGGTTGGAAGAAATCAGATTATAGTCAGGTGTAGTTTATCCTGCATTTAGCCCTTTTAACATTCCTGTGTATCATGTAAAGAAGCAGGGTGGCTTCTGGTGAATGACAATTAATTTTAGGGGCCTCGATAATGCTGTTCCACTATTGTGCGCAGTAGTCCCCTAATATTGTCTTTCATTTAATACAGCAATACAGACACAGGAGTGACATGCAGTGACTGATTTGGAAATCCATTCTTTTTTTTAATTCTCATTGCACCTAAGCCATAAAATCCCATTTGCATTCACTTAGGAAGGAAACAAGTATACCTTTGATGCCCTATCTACACTCTCCAACCACATGCCATGTCCAGTTTCTAGAAAATCAAGCCTATTCCATTTAAAGTGCCTATTCTTTCCAATGAATTATAGAGATTGTGACACAAAAGGCCCCAGTAACTGGGTGTGAAGATACCTAGACATCCGTGCAGTGGTGGCCACAACAGTAAAACTCAAGAGCAAGGTGGATTACAAGCTGGTGAATTTAAGGATTTATACCAAAAAACCTTAGAATGTGTGGGCACTCTTCTACTGGATGGTGCTGGTATTGGAGGTATTCCCCATAACAACCTCAAAATAATAAAAAAAATCAATAAGTTAAATACCGCACTCAAATATGTGAATTTGTAGGAAAAGCGTTGAGAGTCAATTGATATATATGCAAAAAAGAAAAATTAATTTATTATACAAATTATGTACATCAATTCATGGGTAATATGCGAATCACCGTAGTAAATTGATGATATCCTTATGAATTAATTGATTTTACAGACTTCATCGTATATACATGCCAGAGTATGTACAGTTATTTACAGTCTATATACACAATATAAATAGAATTCGACAGTTCATTGGTGTTCAGGTGGATCCACCGCTAAATAATTCTCTATGTTTAGAAAAATGTATATACATCACAGAGAAAATGTGAAAAGTATAGAAAAAATAAAAAAAAATAATAAATAAAATAACGAAAAAAGGGAATAATATAAAAAAGACCAATATGGAAAAAAGGACAAAATAAGGGAAAAAATGATAATTGAATGTTCAGTGTATTTACAGAGAAAAAAAAAAAAGTTGGTTGGATCTCACCAATTGATTTCAATCCCAAACTTCCAATAATCCAATAGTAGTAGGATGTACAATAGTTGTTAAATAGGGTGTAACACCAGAGTGCCTTGATCTGCAAACCGAGAAATCAGGGTAAACTCCTACACTGGATATGTCCAATTTCAGAACTCCTTCATGTTGCTAGGCTGTGCTGGGCATATATTGCTGCTTGGCTGCTCTCACCCACGTCCTGCTCAGTATGTGGCCGCTGGGCTGCGCGCTCGGGACGAACCAGTCCCTTCAATGGCTCCTGAAGGGACTGGTTCGCGCTGGGCGCGTAGCCCAGCGGTCACATACTGAGCAGGACGTGGGTGAGAGCAGCCACGCAGCAATACATGCCCAGCAAGAACTAAATCCTGCAAAGAACAAAGGACACTGGACAGTTGTAATGTACAATGCGTATGGAGAGGTGGTGATTCAAGAGCAAGATACTGGTGATTCAAATTACCACAAGAATGCTGATATAAAGAGACTACAATTGACTTGTTACATGGCACATTATGGTGCTGAACATTGGGAGAAGATATGGACAGCCGCCCCAACAAATGCGAAGAATATGGGAACATGAAACCCAATAAGACTGAGGGAGAACAGACTAAAATAAGGCACCTGAAGACCAAAAATAGTGAACCTGTGAATCCAGGTGTACTTCAAATGGCTACATGTGAACAAGTAACTGGAGGACATCACAGAAGTAAAGCCACCCTGGAATGGGCTAAAGCAAAAGGATTTGAAACTCATGACTACTGCCAGCAAGTCCATTCTGCAGTGAAATGAATATCACTGCACGCCAATTGAACTTAAAAAAAACTAAAAAACAACTTTACGGGTAAGTCTAACCAGGGGTGCAGGACTATCCCATATCATCCGCAAGCCTTGTGGTTGATTAAAGGGTGCAATGGGCTTTTGAAACAAGAGATTCAAAGACTATCCACAAGTATTTCTTAGATGGGGTAGTATAGAACTTTTACATAGACTCTTGATTTTAGATTACTGATCACCAGAACATCTCTATATGCCAGGCTTACATGTAAATAAGGGTTGACATTTACAGGTAGCTTCTCCAAAACAGTGGAGAATAATATATATATTTTAATTTAAACTAACTTTCCTTTCCTTTTCTTAGGTGGTGGGAGTTATTAACAGAAGTCAGTCTTTCCCTAAGGTGGCAGTAGGCCTGATGAAACAGGGTAACCTTAAATACTCACTGATGAGTGAACCAAAGAGGGTTGGAGTAGAACTGTGCAGTATCTGTGTATTAATTAATGTGAAGTGCATCTTTGTTTAGAGCTAAAACATGTAGGATAACTGCTGGTACAGTTCTAAAAGGGTTGACAATCAGGGCACCCCACTTATTAAGCAGAATCCAAAGATCTTATGAAGTAGAAAAAAGAGGTTATTCCAGTATGGTAATATTAAAACTTTCATAGGATATTGTATGTTTCGCAAGATAGTAAAAATGGATTTTGGAGAAATCCTCTTTTAACAAAACTTTAGTACAGTCATGGAGTAAAAGTAAGTGTTATGGACATAAAAAATTAACAACATTTTAGCACAACATTTTAACTCCCAAAATTATTAGTTCACCATTTAGATGGAAATAATTTAGACATATTCCCTGTATGCCAGGGTTTAAGCACTGTCAAGGTTAATTAACAAACCAGTTTAACCTGTTTAGACTCAGGAGGCAGGTTGATGGGAAGGGAATAGGCTGGAAGGAGGGACATGTTATTATGGTTATTGTGTAAGTTGTTTTGTGGAGGTTTTGACAGTTGTTTTTTGGAGTGCTTTGGGGAAAGACATGTAGCAGACAGGGCACAGAGGCCTTCAAAGGTGAAGTTTAAACTATCTAGAGAAGCAGAAACTTTTATCTCCATTTCATCTGAGATCCTGTGACATTAAGTATAAAACTGTATATTTTCTTTATATGTTTTATACTTGTGTTTAGATTAATACTGTTTGGATAGCCTTAGATATGTTTTAACTGCAATCATGGGAAATATATGATTAGTACAGCAAAATATAACTGTCTAGTTAGTATTGCAATTGTTTAGCTAGAATATGCATAGTGATTTTTGTTATATTTTCTCTAACATCTTGTTATTAAACATTATTATTTTCTGCACTCTGACTGACAGTCATTTGGTCATTAAGTGTTCGGATATATCTCTGCCAAAATACCATACGCAGTTAATAATCTAAATTATAGCTGTACAAAATTAAAGGGTTGGTTTTTAATGATTTTCAATATATCTGGTCTTCCATTAACTATATTGTTAATTCAACTAGGTAATGTCTATTGTTAATGACATGTTACATGTTTGTTAGTCCACCCAATTTAAAGCTTTAGTGAATTTGTTGGCGCTATATAAACATAATAATAATGCAATGTTTTGTGGACCCAGGACAAACTTGAAAACGAGAGAAATCTCAATATATCTTTCCTGGTAAAATATTTTATAAATAAATAAATGTAACTAGGTTACACCAGGACACATGACTGGTAGCCATTTTGGTGCTCATGAAAGTTTAACAGCAGTTATTGTGAAACCCTTTGAATTTTGTTAACTAAAGAATCCAAAACCACGAACAACAACAGATGTCCATTGTGAAATCTTTAATTCAGATTTAAAACAAAATAGAACATCAAATGAAAATGTTTAAGACAAATTATTAGTGCGGGGAAAAGAGATGGTTCTCTCAATAGTATCACTTTCCCAAACAGTAGAACACACACCAGTGTGCAAAATTATGGTTTGAAAAAAAATTATTCTTATGGGCTTTGTTAGTGGAATGCACTACGTTTTAGTTAAAAATGTTAATTGTGCAGCACATATCAGTTGTTACTAATACCAACTTACCACCAATCACCATAAATACTTAAACGATTACTCCAAGCACCATGACCACTTGCTGGAACTCTGCACATACAGAGATACAGAAATACAGATTCTACTGCTGGAGGTGTAAGTCCACTTCCAGCAGTGTCATTAATTATGTGCATAGCGTGCTGACAACAATTTACCTATGGTACCATGCTCTCTACCCCCCTGTGCTACTCAACAATGCCTCCAGGACATCCCTCCCTCTGCAGTGCCTGCTTGAGCTTGGTCTGCTCATTCTTTGCAACCTTGGCCTCCATTATTTACTCAACCTCATCACTCTGTCCTGTTTCGTTTAGGATTTGGTTCAAAGTTTTCATACTCAACTTCAAAGCTCTCCATAACTGTGCTCCTGCTTACACTTCCAACCTCATCAGCAGATATGTTCCAGCCCGGCCTCTTCGCTCCACCATTGACCTGTTACTATTCCATTCTTGTACCAACATCTTACCTGCAGGACTTCTCCAGAACTCCCCCTCCTAATGGTTTATCATCTCATTGCATGGGATTGTAGGGTTATTTTTAAATTTCATTCAAATTTTTTTTTAATAATTTAAAGCTCCACTCTAAGCAGCTAAACACCTCAAGCTCTTTGCACAGAATAAATTTAAACAAAATAAAATGAAAAAAGATCATGAGTTTTTATTTCAGTAAATGTGATCCACTGAGTAACACTTGGCATGACAAGTTAAACGGACTTACGTCATCATTAATATTTAATCAAGTTATTTTAATTATATCCAGATTAACCATTAACATAAGATATTATTGGGTCATTCAACACATTTAATAAACACATTTTAATATAAAAATATATAATATAAAAGCTCACTTTTTCGCAAAATCATATCAATTAAACTGTTAATGGCTCCAAAAAAAACCCCAACCTAAGTCTGCATTGAATACTATTCTACCAATCTACTTCCCTAAAACTTCCCTTACCTTTTGTGTCACTTTACCCCACTCCATCTAACATGTAAACTCACTGAGCAGGGCCCTCAAGCACTCTGTTTCTGTGTGTCAAACTTGTCTGGTTACAATTACATGTTTGTTAGTCCACCCAATTTAAAGCGTTAGTGAATTTGTTGGCGTTATATAAACATAATAATAATAATAATAATACATGCATTTAAGCTAGATGTTAAATCCTTTCAAAGATATATTAAAAACAGACATTACATTACATTTAACATGGATCTGTTAAAAAAAATAATAGATTTTTGCAATTTAGCCCATAACAGCTGAAGTAGAAAAGTAGAAGAGAAAGAAAAATAGTTAATTTTAAGAATCTTTTAGTTGTTTTGGACTTTAATACGAAATCCCCTTTTCAATTCACAGTAATTCCTGCTCTAGGGAAGATCCCTGATGCATTTGTGAAAACAATTCTTGTAAATTCCCATGAAGATAATTATTTGATAGTCTTCTGTTACAGCTTGGAGACCTCCTGGGGATCCACATGTTCTGCTGTAGATATATAACAGGCAGACTGTTACTGATCTGGACACATCTCCTTGTCAGTCTGTATGGTGGGAATGTCATTTGACAATTTCAATGACCTTGTACATAAAAGTGAATATATAGCGTTTTTGAAGAAACTTCACCAATGGGAGAACATATCGGGAGCATCAAAGACATGGTAATATCTCTTTCTCATTTATTCCATGATTAATGAATTATAGTACATACACATTTATAATAAAGTATCAGCTTATACAAAGCACTATATTCATTGCAAATGAAGTCATATGGGTGGATTGAGAATCTCTGAGAGCACCAGGATAACATAAACAAGTCTGGGTAGAAACAGCATTCTATAATCTGTGTCTTTCTTACTTAATAGTGGACAAAAAAACCAAATATTCATAGACATATGTAGATTTCTTAACATTTTCTATGTGTTTTGGAATGTGCATATTGTAGATAATTGATCAATATAAAGATGAGATAAATACAACTGTTATGCACTGTGTTCTGACACCTTTCTATTATGGCTATCATGGCCAGAATTAAGTTTTTCAGCAATTTGAGCTACAGTAAATCTTCTGCCTGATCGAACCTACATTATCAGCAGAATCGCTTGTGTGTTTTGCCCTAGGAAGGGCAGAGGTAAAAAAACAGAGCCAAATCATGCCTTTTCTTTATTGGAGAGTTAGAAAGACGTTGTGTAACTCACTCAACCCTGTCAGCCTGTACAAAGTGTCTGGGGTTGGCATGCTGTGTGTGCAGACACAAGACACAAAGGTTGCACAAAACTGACATGACCATACAGGGAAATAGTAATCCAGTTGACTGAGTGACAGCACAGAGAGGTGGTCCTACACAAAGAAAATATCCAAAATCAAACATTTTGACAAAGAAAGGCAACAGGAAGAATGTCTTTGTGAAATAACATGGTTATGGTGCAAAGAGTTTCCATTTAATGGTTGTCCTAAAGTTAAATACCTAATTTAAAAGCAAGCTAAATAATTGAAGTAGTATGATCAATTGGTAACTATTTGTATGTGAGTTTGATAGTAGTGTGATCATTGAGCCATTCTCTCAGTGATTACAGGGGCACTATAGTCACCAGAACTACTACAACTTAATGCAAAGTATAACGCTTATTTTATTTGTTCTGGTGTGTATAGTCAGTCACTGAAGGCTTTTTGCAGTAAACACTGTATTTGTTTTTAGAGAAAATGCAGTGTTTACATTATACATCCAGTGGCCAGTCCTCAGATGGCTGCTAGAGGTGCTTCCTGGGGCAGTGCTGCACAGTGTGACTGACATTCAGTGTTTCCACCCTCTGTATGGAGATACTCTTTCCTCACAGAGATGCATTAATGAGGAGATGCCGAGTGGCCAGGGTGGTGTTTGGCTCTGCCCCATCCCCCCTCCTTGTCTGAGATCATCAGAATTGGACAATCTCTGCAAATCCAATGCTTTTCTACAGGAAAGCATTATGATTGGTGAGATCATCATTTCTGATTATATCAGCCAATGGAACGGGGTGGGGGTAGAGCCAGCACCAGCAGACTGGAATAAAGGTAAGATTTTATTATGTTTAGGGGAAAGAGGGGGGCCAGGGGGGCTAGATAGTGTTTTTAACAATATAGGGTCAAGAATATATGTATGTTCTCCTGACCCTACAGTGTTCCTTTACAGTTATGAATGTAATTAATAGACTATTATCCACATCTGATTTATTGAAATTATCTGTCTATATTTGTGCTACCTGCATTTCACTGATATTTTGTTTATGTGAATGTAGGAGAATTTTACAAACAAGTCAAATATAGAGGAGTTCTTGATAATCGGATTTGTAAACATCCAAAATATTAAAATTTTACTCTTTATTCTTTTCATGATAATTTATCTTGTGACATTATCTGCAAATATAATGGTTATCTCGATAGTATCTATGTGTAGATACATTGTCTCTCCTATGTATTTCTTCCTCAGCCATCTGTCTTTCAATGACATGATCATCATCACAAACATTGTTCCTGAAATGCTTTATGTTATATTAAAAGAAGGAAGTACCATATCCTTTGCTGGCTGTTTCACTCAAATTTACTTTTTTTCCCAATCAACCATTACTGAGTGCCTACTTCTTACTGTAATGTCCTACGATCGATATTTGGCCATCTGTAACCCACTGAGATATTCCTCTGTCATGGACCTGAAACTTTGTGGTTCTCTTGTAGCTTCATCTTGGGGATTTGGAATACTAGCTGCATTACCACATATTATTATTTTAAACCAAATTACATTTTGTGGGTTAAAAGTTGTTAATCATTTTTTCTGTGACCTGATTCCAGTTCTCAGAGTTTCTTGTTCTGGTTCATTAGCTAATGAAATAGTAATCATTGTTATGTCTGTTCCAGTTACATTTGTTCCAATACTTTTTATAACTGTGACATATATCAATATCTTTCTTGTAATTATCCGGATCTCAACCACCACCGGGAAACAGAAAGCCTTCTCTACCTGCAGCTCCCACCTGACCATCGTATGTCTATATTACGGGACAATAGTATTTAATTATGTGGTCCCACCAAAAGAAGAATATTTGGGTTTGCAAAAACTGATTTCTATGCTTTATACTATAGCAGCCCCTTTATTAAACCCCATTATATACAGTCTGAGAAATGAGCAGTTTAAAGAAGCAATAATTCAATTTATTTTGAAGAGAAAAAGGGAAAATTAAGATAAAACTATATCAAACTGCAAATATTTATTTACTTTAAATAACATAAAAATGTATTTAAACAATTCAAACAGTACATTACATTTACCACATTTACCACATTTACATTTAAATTACTATTATTAATTTGGTGGACGAACAGACATGTAGTTGTAACCAGACACACAGGAACAGAGGGGTTGAGGGCCCTGCTCAATGAGCTTACATGCTAGAAGGAGTGGGGTAAAGTGACACAAAAGGTAAGGATAGTATTAGACTAATAACAGTTGCAAGAGAGGAATCAGTCGGGAGCTATTAACAGTTTAATTGATACACTTTTATGAAGAAGTGGGTTTTTAATGATTTTTTGAAGGAGTGGAGACTGGGTGAGCATCTAACGGAAAAGTGAAGTGAGTTCCACAGGAATGGTGCAGCCCTGGAGAAGTACTGAAGGCGAGCATCAGAGGTGGGAGTACAGACAGAAGATAGACGTAAGTCTTCAGCAGAGCATAAGGGCCTAGACGGGACATACTTGTGTATTAGCAGGGATAGATAGGTGGGAGCAGCATTATCTAGAGATTTGAAAGCAAGAACCAGAATTTTAAATTGAGCCCTATATCTTACAGGAAGCCAATGTAGGGACTGACAGAAAGGTGAGGCATGGGAGGTGCGGGCGGACAGGAAGATGAGCCTCGTTGCCACATTCATTATGGACTGTAACAGTGCAAGTTGGGAGCACGTAAGACCACTGAGAAGTGGATTACAGTAGTCAAGGCAAGAAAGGACAATGGAATGGACCAGCACCTTAGTCGCATCTGGCGTTGGGTTGGATGCGTGCAATGTTTTTGAGATGGAAACAACATGAATTGGCGATAGACTGAACATGAGGCGTGAAGAAGAGGTCGGAGTCAAAGAGAACACCTATGCAGCAAGCCTGCGTGGTGGAACTGATGTTAGCACTGTTGACTTGGAGGGAGACAGACACAGGAGTAGCAACACTTGAGGGAGGAAAGACTAGTATTTCAGTTTTGGTCAAGTTGAGTTTAACCCCTTAAGGACACATGACATGTGTGACGTCATGATTCCCTTTTTTCCAGAAGTTTGGTCCTTAAGGGGTTAAGGAAGTGGGCAGCCATACAGTAAGAAATAGCAGAGAGGCAGTCAGTGACACTAGTCAAGAGGGATGGAGAGAGAACAGGAGAGAACAGGTAGATTTGCATGTCATCCTCATAGAAACGATATTGGAAGCCAAAGGAGTTAATGCGTTTTCCAAGGGAGGCAGCATAGATATATATATATACCACGGTAACAAAGAATACATTCCTCCTAGCAGCCTCATTTTTTGATATTCTGCTTAAAATAATTCACAGGGTTTGTCTGACCTCAGTTCTCCAATTTGAAATTGGTCCTTCCAATTCAAATAAATGTCCAAAATACTATAATGATCCTATATTAAATACACACTAAACCCACTAGCCTGTGACGTTTATGGATTGCTTTCTTTCTGGATGCCAGTCACTCAGTGAGCAGCAATGAGTAAAACATGTTGGAGTAGCAGTGACTACCCGTGCAGGTACTGTTACTGGAGACACTATATTTTAATCTTTTTACCTGCAGGTCTCTCCCCTCTGCCAAGTCAGGACCACCTGCTGCATTTATATTAAGCCAAGTTTGGTTTAATATATATGTTTGAATGTTAAAAAGCATAGAAGCCCTAGAAAAAGTGTTAATTAGGCAACCCATATTGTGTACAGATCACTCTTTACACTATTAACCCCTTAAGGACACAGCTTCAGAAGCTTGTCTTACGCTTAAGGACAAAGGCCATTTTCTTAGCTGTTTGTATTCAAACGCAATTTACATCTCTGTCATTTATTCCACCAACACATATTATACATCGTTTTTTTTAGAGGGCAAACAGGGCTTTAATTTGATGTCACATGTACATAGATACATTCTTATTAATTATATAAAAATGACAAAAAAATAAAAAAACAAACAAAAAAAAGAAATTTCTTCAGAATTTTGGCAATAATAGCGTGTGCATAATATGTCCAGCTTAAAAAAAGTAATTCAAAATAAATTCATTTATGTGTCTTGATTTATAAAGTACATCATATGTATAGAATTTCAGCTTATTTTGAAAGCTACAGGTCACAAAATACAAGGACTAAAATAACATTTCAATTTGCAACAATTTTAGAATTTGGGATGTTTGTCTTGTAAGTTTAGTAGCCATCACAGAAAACAACATTGTCACACAAAAGTATATTTTTATATAAAGTAGACATCAGAGGCTATTTACATAAGGTTAGTTTGAAACTTTTTTACGTAGCCATTTCATTGCTAATCTCTGCTAAATATTGGAGTAAAATTATGTTTTTTCTTTATTTTGGCATATACACATATAACAATGTTTTTGTAATGTGTATTTCGTAAAGCTGGTGTGTGCTATTCCTGCACAGAACCCCATATAGTGTTTAGCTACATCTGCTAATTATATCGATACCCCAATTGTATGTCTTTGGCACTTTTCTGTAAAGCTACATTGCCAAATAATAGTCAAGGCTATTTCAGTTTCTATAGTAAGAATTTTTGTAGATGGATTTTGTCCCATTTTAGGGTATTATTGCAGTGTGACTGTTCAAATAACCCCACAAAGGGCTTTCACTTGATAAAGCAGACACCCCAGGGTATCTTATATGGTGTATATTGTGCCTTAACTTGTCACCATTTTTTCACTAATATATGTCAATGTTTGTGGTGGGGGGGGGGAGGGAATGGCATTTTTACATATACAGTCAGGTCCATAAATATTGGGACATAGACACAATTACATAGAAACATAGAAACATAGAATGTGACGGCAGATAAGAACCATTCGGCCCATCTAGTCTGCCAAATTTTCTAAATACTTTCATTAGTCCTTGGCCTTATCTTATAGTTAGGATAGCCTTATCCCACGCATGCTTAAACTCCTTTACTGTGTTAACCTCTACCACTTCAGCTGGAAGGCTATTCCATGCATCCACTACCCTCTCAGTAAAGTAATACTTCCTGATATTATTTTTAAACCTTTGTCCCTTTAATTTAAGACTATGTCCTCTTGTTGTGGTAGTTTTTCATCTTTTAAATATAGTCTCCTCCTTTACAGTGTTGATTCCTTTTATATATTTAAATGTTTCTATCATATCCCCCGTCTCGTCTTTCCTCCAAGCTATACATGTTAAGATCCTTTAAACTTTCCTGGTAAGTTTTATCACGCAATCCATGAACCAGTTTAGTAGCCCTTCTATGAACTCTCTCTAAGGTATCATTATCCTTCTGAAGATACGGTCTCCAATACTGTGTACAATACTCCAAGTGAGGTCTCACCAGTGTTCTGTACAATGGCATGAGCACTTCCCTCTTTCTACTGCTAATACGTCTCCCTATACAACCAAGCATTCTGCTAGCATGTCCTGTTGCTCTATTACATTGTCTGCCTACCTTTAAGTCATCAGAAATAATCACCCCTAAATCCCTTTCCTCAGATGTTGAGGTTAAGACTCTATCAAATATTCTGTACTCTGCCCTTGGGTTTTTACGTCCAGGATGCATTATTTTCCACTTATCCACATTAAATGTTAGTTGCCACAATTCTGACCATTTTTCTAGTTTACCTTAATCATTTGCCATTTGGCTTTTCCCTCCTGGAACATCAACCCTGTTACATATCTTAGTATCATCAGCAAAAAGACATACCTTACCATCAAGACCTTCTGCAAAATCACTAATTAAAATATTAAAGAGATTAGGTCCATGTACAGGTCCCTGAGGTACCCCACTGGTGACAAGTCCAAGCTTCGAATTTATTCCATTGACTACAACCCTCTGTTGCCTATCACTCAGCCACTGTCTTACCCATTCACCAATATTGGAACCCAGACTTAAAGATTGCAGTTTATTGATAAGCCTTCAATGTGCAACAGTGTCAAAAGCCTTACTGAAATCTAGGTAAGTAATGTCTACTGCACCACCCTGATCTATAATTTTAGTTACCCAATGTTAAGACACCCCTGGCACAAAGGAGTGAAATCGCCGTTTAGTTAAGCATCCCCATTCTCTATAATGCAGGCTCAATTCGTGTATATTTCCACCATACGAACTGCAACCAGAGGAATGCGCCAATCTACCGAACGCGTCCCGTACGGGTGCTCCAAACTCCTGAACAATAAATCCACGAATCGCGGCTAACAGCCGAACCAATGTATTCTCCAAGCGGCTTACTGTTCCAGCAATCAGTCGCGAACCGTGTGTAGTAAATCCCCCCAATAACGAGACCAAGCTCCGCATTGAGGGTAAAACAAGAACTCGGTTTACTGTGGGCTACCCGCCCTTATTTATGCAGGTCTCCCACTTGGCGGACACTCCCCTATGGGACCAAATGGGAGACTGTAGTTACAGACAGACATATAGCATGTTAGGACATACAGGCACAGAATATTCCCACAATGCATCCTGGTTTCCTCCCCTCTGCCCTGGAGAGAATTGATAAGTAATTCAAGAGGACATAGTCTTAAATTAGAGGGACAAAGGTTTAAAAATAATATCAGGAAGTATTACTTTACTGAGAGTGTAGTGGATGCATGGAATAGCCTTCCAGCTGAAGTGGTAGAGGTTAACACAGTAAAGGAGTTTAAGCATGCGTGGGATAGGCATAAGGCTATCCTAACTATAAGATAAGACTAGGGAGTAATGAAAGTATTTAGAAAATTGGGCAGGCTAGATGGGCCGAATGGTTCTTATCTGCCGTCACATTCTATGTTTCTATGTTTCTATGTTTCTAGGACAGAGGCAAATCACCATTTTAACTGAAGCATAAAAAACACATGAAAATAAATAATTATGCAACTACCGAACATATTACATTCGTGCAATGTATCCCCAGATAGCTTGGATCTGAGTGCATATTCTTAGCGAATAGCGCTCAGATCCCATACGCACAATTCAGTCGCCATGGAGTCAAAGTCTTTTACAGTCTTTTGGTATGCGTTTTACTCCATGAGAAGGCTATCTGGGTTAAGTCCATTCGTATAATCCAAACTCCCGAACGGGCCGGTGTTCACATGCCTTGACGATTGAGAAGGGTGGTCTGTAGTTTCAGCGGTGTTCGGCAGAAAAAGTGTCCGTTTTTAGTTCCATACAATCTGCGCCGAACACCGCTGGTCTTTCGCATGGTTTGAAATGGCTGCCTCCTCATGGTCGGCATACGAACGACGACCACCCTGCATTCAGTGATAATTAAGAGGTGTCTGCGGTTAACCACAACGTTCTAATTGGGATCAAGAGGTTAACCAGCAGCACACTTCTCTTCTGGGTGGCCGTCCGTTCGGTAAGTTAATTCGGTAAAAAGTCAAAAAGACAAATAGGGGTATACGGACTGGCAATTCCATGAAGGGGAGGCAAACTAGATGAACCAGCAATATTAGTTTTACAGAGGAATTTGTCACACCCAATCAAAAAATCAATAAGATTAGTTTGGCATGATCTCCCTGAAATAAACCCATGTTGTCTCTGATCTTGAAATATATGTGTTTTTAGATGTTCAACAATCCTATCCTTTAACATGGTTTCCATCACTTTCCCAACTACTGAAGTAAGGCTTACTGGCTTATAGTTGCCCGACTCCTCCCTATTACCTTTCTTGTGAATGGGCACAACATTCGCTAACTTCCAATCTTCTGGGACTACTCCTGTTAATAATGATTGGTTAAATAAATCTGTGAATGGTTTTGCTAGTACACCACTAAGCTCTTTTAATAGTTTTGTGTGTATTCTATCAGGTCCCATTGACCTATTTGTCTTTACTTTTGACAGTTGAAATAGAACCTCTTCAAATTTATTTGGCTCTATACACCAACACAATAGGTTTGAAATGAAACAAACAAGATGCTTTAACTGCAGACTTTCAGCTTTAATTTGAGGGTATTCACATCCAAATCAGGTGAACGGTGTAGGAATTACAACAGTTTGTATATATGCCTCCCACTTTTTAAGGGACCAAAAGTAATGGGACAGATTAACAATCATAAATCAAACTTTCACTTTTTAATACATGGTTGCAAATCCTTTGCAGTCAATTACAGCCTGAAGTCTGGAACACATAGACATCACCAGACGATGGGTTTCATCCCTGGTTAGGCTCTGCCAGGCCTCTACTGCAACTGTCTTCAGTTCCTGCTTGTTCTTGGGGCATTTTCCCTTCAGTTTTGTCTTCATCAAGTGAAATGCATGCTCCATCGTATTCAGGTCAGGTGATTGACTTGGCCATTGCATAACATTCCACTTCTTTCCCTTAAAAAACTCTTTGCATGCTTTTGCAATATGCAACGGGTCATTGTCGATTTGCACTGTGAAGCGCCGTCCAAATAGTTCTGAAGCATTTGGCTGAATATAAGCAGATAATATTACCCAAAAAACTTCAGAATTCATCCTGCTGCTTTTGTCAGCAGTCACATCATCAATAAATACAAGAAAATCTATTCCATTTGCAGCCATACATGCCCACGCCATGACGCTACCATCACCATGCTTAACTGATGAGGTGGTATGCTTTGGATCATGAGCAGTTCCTTTCCTTCTCCATACTCTTCTCTTCTCATCACTCTGGTACAAGTTGATTTGGCCACACCTAATGGTTTTGCTATCTCTCTGATGGGTTTGTTTTGTTTTTTCAGCCTAATGATGGTTTGCTTCACTGATAGTGACAGCTCTTTGGATCTCATATTGAAAGTTGACAGCAACACACTTGAAATTAACTCTGGACCTTTTATCTGCTCCTTGTAAATAGGATAATGAGGGAATAACACCTGGAACAGCCGAGCAGCCAAGTGTCCCATTACTTTTGGTCCCTTAAAAAGTGGGAGGCACATATACAACCTGTTGTAATTCCTACACCGTTCACCTGATTTGCATGTAAATACCCTCAAATTAAAGCTGAAAGTCTGCAGTTAAAGAACATCTTGTCATTTTATTTCAAATTCATTGTGTTGGTGTATAGAGCCAAAAAGATTAGAATTGTGTCGATGTCCCAATATTTATGGACCTGACTTATGTTGCATTTTTGCTGAGTATTTCTTACACTTAATATGTACCACTGTCATAAAAATCAGCAAATTATACTCAGTTACACCTTCTGAGTAAAACAATATGCCCAATGTATGACCTAGACACTATTTTGTGAAGTTACAGTGCTGTAAAAGAAACGTGACAAGTTCAGGATTTTAAGTGTGAATTTTCATGGAGGGTTTTGATGCGTCCGTGTCCCACGTTGGAGCACTTGAGCAGGCTACATATTACAACTACACCATAAAGGCATACCATTTTGTAAAGAAGACATTTCTAGTTTTTAAACTTTTTTTGGCTTATTCATTTTTTTAAAACTTTCCTAAACTTTCTAAAAACTTTTTTTTTTTACAGATTTACCATTTTTATAAGCTTTTTTTTTTACCGTTGACCCCTAACTAGCAGTAAGCAGCACTAAGCGTAAATTCCCCAATTTCCCATAACTCCCACCCACCCCAGCTAGCAAAATATATGATTTTGAAATATTTAAATTAATTAATTAAATAAATTGAACCCCTGTGAGTTAAAAAAAATAATAATAATTGGATCACAGTATAATACTTTTATCTGTATTTTGATCACTGAATGTAGCGATCACCTATGAGGGAAAGGGTTAAGTTTTATTAGGACTGTTTAAAGGAGGGTGGGATTTTTTTTAAACATTATTAAAACATTTTTTAAAACTTTTTAACCCCTGTTAACTGTTAACCCCTAGCTAGCCTAACACCAAATTTCCCAATTCCCCACTAACTTCCACCCACCCCAGCTAGCTAAATATATAATTTTAATATATTTTAATTAATTAATAAAATAAAATTAACCCCTGAGGGTTACAAAAAATGAAAGTTGACCCTCAGGTTAAAAAAAAATCAGATTCTACTGTTATGGGCAAATGCAAATATTACAAGTTTTAGAATGAAATGTATTTCTTAAACTGTGTACTTTGTCCTTAAGAGATATTGCAAACTGACAAGGTGTTATAAATGGAACATACTGTTTTTCATAGATGTTTCTTTAAGCAATAACCTGTGCATCTGTTTGCGCCATTTTGTCCCAGACGAATTACTATAACAATAATGCCTAAACAAGTTTCAAGGCTATGCTACGACTCTTTCAGTATGTAAATACTGTGGTAACCTTAGTTATGTTTGCTAAATTAAGGGAGGTCCTAAAATGCATAAAGTAAAAGAAGTGTTACTTTTTCATATGTGAACTACAGTAGCCCTAAAATTGAGACACCTAAGGTGTAAATAGGTGTACTTTTAAATGTTGAGACACAGAGGAGAGACTTGGAGACAGACGCTGCTCCATCTTAAAATGACAGAGAGGCTGACATGATGACATGTTCAGAAGGGTATGTTAACCTATATTTATATTTTTATATAATAAATATCTAAAAGACAAAACTTTATTGCTTCCAAGACAATCCTTATTTTATATTGTATTCTCAATTATTTATAAATGTTAAACAGAGGATCTCTAGCTAACTATATAAAATTATGGCTAAGATATCTGTATGGTTAGCCCTACTAAGTTCTATGCTTTGAGACGTTATAGTGGTAAATAAGGGAACCAGCCGCGGTTACAATTGACGACCGCGAAGGGACATTGTACTTGGAAGCTTTAAATATAAAATAATAAATACCTAGGTAACCTCTTATACGTAAGAGAAGACACAATATTTTGTCATGGCACAAGTCTTGAAATATCAAGAATCTATTGATCTATTTGTAGCCCAGACTCAGAGAGAGATCTTCATCATTAGAGATGATTTTAATGTGAACTTGTACAAGGCACTTTGAGTTCAGGTGCCAGGTAAATTGTAATTAGCATACAATGCTGAAATTGTGGATCTTCATATCGTAAGAGAACAGATATACATATTTGGTAAACTCCCTGATATGCCTAATACACCAGCATAGCATGGTCCATTAGTTCCAGGACAGTGGATTGCAGGCAGGGGGGTATGTACTCTTTGTAGCTGCTTAGTATGCATGCACAGGAAAAAAATTAATGCAAGATGTTGTCAAAAGAAAAGTGATAAGACAAAGCGATGAAAGACTTGCTATTATATTACTAATAGAATTCGTAGTCTAATTCCAAGAATGCAAAGAAAATTGCATTATGGCTTAATGAAAAAATTCATGCAACAGACAGACAGGATTTTTAATCATTGCATTACTGCGTTCTGGATTCTAATGCCCACTATATATGAAAAGCTTTATAAAACAGTGATAATTTCCATATTGTCAGTTACGCTAGCTGTTGATGCAATCAAGTTAGTTTGACATTACCTGTCAGATTTTTGCTGATAACCACGTTCTTCTCAAGGAATTCTTGAATATTATCCCTCAATAACCTTTCAAATACTTTCCCAGCCACAGAAGTTAAGCTCACAGGTCTATAATTTCCAGGCAGGATTTTGAACCCTTTTTGAATATAAGTACCACGTCTGCCTTTCTCCAATGCTCTGGAACACTTCCTGAAAGAAAAGAATCTTGAAAGGGTTCACTTATTTCCACACTTAGTTCCTTAAGTACCCATGGATGAATACTGTCAGGCCCTAGAGCTTTGTTTATATTAACTTTCTTTAGTTGCAGCAGCATCTTGTCTTGAGTTAGCAAATTACAATTTTTCTGCAATTTTTTTATATATCTTTTGCCAAATGTTGTTCCTTAATATATACGGAGGAGAAATAGTTATTTAAAATTTCTGCCTTTTCCTGGTCTTCATTAACCCTGTCCTGGTTTTTAGTGTACCTAAGCTTTACATTTTTTTTTTTAGAATTTATGTACTTAAAAAATGTTTTTGGTTATTAGTTTCTAAGCAACTATATGATTAGCTCATTTCTGTCATTTTTTTCTACTGAAATTTAGGTCAGAGATCTTTGTCTGTCTTAAACTCTCCATGTTTTTAGTAAATAACTCACACTTTTCATCAAATTTCCTCTCACAGTACATACCTTATAGAACTGGCATTCATGACTTTGTAGTTTGAAGCTAGTTACATTATTTTTATATATGAGGTTTTTCTTTATAATTTTAACCAACTAGATAAAGCTTATGTTTTATCCTATTCACTGTAGTTTCTTCAATTAGTTTCTTTCTAACTAGCTCCATATTCTGGATACACCTTCTTAATTTTTAGTTTGTATAAACAAGGGTTTAACTCCCAGCGTGCAGGTTTTTCCCATTCTCAGCTCCGTGTATTCTCAGTTTCTAATTTAAATACTATTAGCACAAATCTTAGCTAACGTGCTAATAATGCGCAGTGAAATTTTAACTAAAGCTATAAATCTTTTATCAAAATTAAAATAACAGTGATATTAAAGCTTTAAAGTGATTGTAATGGCACCCCAGGTAAAAAAGGGATTAAAGGCATTTAGAATATTCCCTTCCCGAACACGAAGACAGCTACCGAACACTCCAATCAGCCGAACAAGCAAACATACAAATACTCCACACTCCAAACAGCCGAATAAGCAAGAATACGAATAATCCACACGCCAAACAGCCAAACAGAAAAAACATATGAATAATCCCCCCAAGTACGAGACGAGGCTCTGTATTGAGGGTCAAGCAGGAATCTGTTTAATCTGGGCTACCTGCCCACCTTTTATGCAGTTCTTCTACCAGGTGGACACTCCCCTAGGGGACCTGGTAGAAAACTGGGACACAGATGGTACAGTAACCAATGAAAACAGTTTAGCGATAAACACTCCCCTTTAGACAATGTGGACCCTCCTCTCTATACTGGACATAATTGGGAAGTAACTCAATTATCTCCGAGGATAGAGCATAACCTCCATTTTATACATACTAATAAACATACATAAAAATATATAACTTTAAAACTCACAAACCAAAACCCACATTCAACGAATCCCCAGATAGCCTGGATCTGAGCGCACAATATTACCGAATAACTCTCAGATCTGTCACAGTGATGTTATCATAACATATTTTCATTAAAGTGTTAATATTAGTAGCAGTAATATTATTACATGTATTGCATAGCAGCTTACAAATGTACAATATATAAAATAATTGTCATTCCTTTATAATCTGAGTGCGATAAAATAATAGAAAAAAATTAAAGAATATTAATAAATATTCAGCTAAAAATATGTAAGTGAACATGATAATCATATTACAAGTGACAGGATAAATCTAAATAAGTGCAAGTTATGAGTGATAATTCTAAATATTGTTATGGGCAAATGCAAATATTACAAGTTTTAGAATGAAATGTTGTATTTCTTAAACTGTGTACTTTGTCTTTAAGAGATATTGCAAATTGACAAGGTGTTAGAAATGGAACATATTGTTTTTCATAGATGTTTCTTTAAGCAATAACCTCAGTGCATAATATGTTTGCGCCATTTTGTCCCAGACGAATTACAATAACAATAATGCATAAACAAGTTTCAAGGCTATGCTACGACTCTTGCAGTACACAATATACTGTGGTAACCCCAAGTTAATGGAACTTCCCCAAATCTGGGAATCTCCCACTACTGTACACTTACGACTTAGTATAAACAACAGATAACCTATTCAGACTTCAAGATGCCATCTTGAACTAAGTCAGGAAAATTTCCATGACGTATACACCCTTTAGTTATGGCCTTGTATGTTTGCCAAATTAAGGGAGGTCCTAAATTGAATAAAGTAAAAGAAGTGTTACTTTTTCATATTTGAACTACAGTAACCTAAAATGGAGACACCTAAGGTATAAATAGGTGTACTTTTAAATGTTAAGATACAGAGGAGAGACTTGGAGACAGACGCTGCTCCATCTTAAAATGACAGAGAGGCTGACATGATGACATGTTCAGAAGGGTATGTTAACCTATTAATGATATTTGCAAGCATGTAATTTAATTTTATAAACTCTGCTATAATGGATTTTATATTTTTATATAATAAATATATCCAAAAAGACAATCTTGCTTCCAAGACAATCCTTATTTTATATTGTATTCTCAATTATTTATATATGTTAAATAGAGGATCTCTTACACTATATAAAATTATGGCTAAGATATCTGTATGGTTAGCCCTACTAAGTTCTATGCTTTAAGACATTATAGTGGTAAATAAGGGAACCACCAGCGGTTACAATTGGCGACCACGAAGGGACTTTGTACTTGGAAGCTTTAAATATAAAATAAATACCTAGGTAACCTCTTATACGTAAGAGAAGACACAATACTTTGTCATGGCACAAGTCTTGAAATATCAAGAATCTATTGAGCTACTTGTAGCCCAGACTCAGAGAGAGATCATTAGAGATGATTTTAATGTGAACAAGGCACTGTGAGTTTAGGTGCCAGGTACAACGTAATTAGCATACAATGCTGAAATTGTGGATCTTAACTAATATCATAATAGAACAAATGCCTAATACACCAGCATAGCATGGCCCGTTAGTTCCAGGACAGTGGATTGCAGACAGGGGGATATGTTCTCTTTGTAGCTGCTTAGTATGCATGCGCAGGAAAAAGATTAATGCAAAATGTTGTCAAAAGAAAAGTGATAAGACAGAGCGATGAAATTTGAAGTCTAATTCCAAGAATGCAAAGACAAATGCATTATGGCTTAATGAAAACATTCATGCAACAGACAGACAGGATTTTTAATTATTGCATTACTGCTTTCTGGATTCTAATGTCCACTATATATGAAAAGTTTTATGAAACAGTGATATTTTCCATATTGTCAGTTACGCTAGCTGTTGATTGAAAATCAGGAATTATAACAGCATAACTATTTTTGGAGTCTGGAATTTCCAGCCAAGGTTGCGGAGATACAGAGACATGTAAACATTCCAAGGAATTGAGAAGTCGTTGTTTTATATTCCAAATTATGAACAACAATATTACATACAGCCATAAAGAAAAATACATGGCTTTTAAATACATTCAATGCAGTACACTGCAGCATATATTTTATATAATATATAACTAGCTCATATTTTTTCCTAAACAGAGTTGAAATTATACTACCCTCCTAGAAAAAAGGGCAACAGGTGGTTATACATCCTTTGCTTCTCTAAATGCTCTGCAAAAATAAATATTGATAAAATGATTAAAAATAATATATATGTAAGAAATCAGGGCAAAATAAAATGGTAACTATACAGGATCTCTGATAACTTTTAAACTGAAATTATTAAAGGCTTATTTAAATAAAATGTTAAATACATTTACAGCTTTAAATGTGACCAAAAGATACTAAATGATGTGTTAATTAGCCAGCCCAATTCACTAGAATAGCATAAGTATTCTACTATTTAAAGTGCACAATTCCTGCACATAATGACTTTGCTTACTCAGGTACAGTCTTTAGTCTATTGCAATGGCAGGAGTAAAGTCCACCAATTTTAAAAGGGAAAGCTTACTTAAATCATTGGTACTATCCCACCGTACTAGCAGTAAGGAAATTAGAACAATGATATTGTACTACTGACTGTAATCGGTCAGACACATGTAATCTCAGTGAATTTCATAAACTAGGTTTTTATAAAATACGATTAAATAAATAAAAGTATATAGACTAGGCAATAACAACATTTACATGCATTCAGCAGCCTGCTCTCTCAAAGCCAGAAACGGATTTATAAAAAAAAAAAAGTAGGTTTTAAAAAGTCCACAGTCAACCACACATGAAGGGTGAAATAATTGCTTCTTTAAAAGCTATATGCTGCTGCAATTATGTATATAAATACTGATCAGGGCACAGCGTAGAACTAAAAATACAGTTTCAAATCTCATATATGGGGATTCAGTTCCACCACATATTCTACAATTCTGAAAGAGGCTAATTTTAATAATATGTTGTAAGAGCACTGTGAATATATATAATGCAAAATTAATTTGATATTGCAAAGCCTGCAATATTCTAAACAGACATTAAACTTAAAAAAAAAAAGAAAAATAATAATGCATAAAGAATAATGTATAAAAAAATGTAGTGTCAATTAAAGTGATAATACTCTGATATATTAAATCACATTGCATATCACATAACTGCTATATGAAAAGTATAACTAAAGTGACATTACTGTCCAAAGCCCCCTCACATCTATTTTATAGAATCTATACTTTTCAGTGGTCACCTCCAAAGAAGCCTCTGAAATTGGGGGGCTCAGAGGGGTGCTCATCCCAAAAGAAATCAGATTCCAGACTTAAAGAAAAATAAATGATAGAAAAGGAATCACAGGAACACCCAGAACATGCATTTTTGTATATAATCTTAATTTGCAGATATTTTATGCCTTAAAGACATATAAAGGATATTTAATTAAATATGCAGGTATCTTTAAAAATTAAGCAAAGTAAAAAAATAAATAAATAAAATAAATTATAATAATAAAATTTTTTATTTTACACCACAATATAAACAGCTTTGTTAAACAGATTTAAGTACAAGTACTTAAGTCAAGAAATATACAGAATACGTTTACAACAGGCAGTTTAGCATAAATGCAAAGTTGTTGTTTTTTGGGGATTTATTATTGCCCAAGAAATCTCTGAACATATTCAGAATTTTTGAGAGCAGAAAGTAAGACAGCAGATTGCAATGGACACCATTACAATATTGCTTTGCCGATTGAGGTCAGAGATTTAAAGAATAAATAAATAAATGTTCTATAGCTCGCTAGACCACTGGCTTTTAATGAACAGTTTGCACGACACTTATAAAATAGTTTGTTATACTGCACATTATAGCTGTGACAACATAATACACAGGGTAACAATGCTATGTCACTGTTTAATAGACTTACCCAGTATTTAAGGACGACATGTTTCTTGCAAAGTCATCAGGACTTTGAGGGAGGTTCTAACTACGTTTAATTAATTAACTTACAAAAAAAAAAAGAAAAAAAAAAAAGAAGTTTATTTTTCCCCTGCAAGTGAGTTTTCAGCGCAAGGTCATCTTGTGTTCACAGACTATTCGGTTTTAAAAAGCTGTTCTTTATCTCACATTATGAACAGCCTTGTAATTCCTATGCACACTAAAAGTTGGCTTTTAAATGTTATTGTTTTAACTTTAATATTTCATAGTTAATACGGAGAATAAAGTATATTGAAAGTATATTAATTGATAGGATTTCATTTATCTATTTTGGTCCACTGTTCACTGATCTCGAGTCTCAGTCTGGTGTTCAAACAGTTTTTCTTACGATACGTTGTGAGTTTATATCCACAACTGCATTTTGCTTTGTGGAAACAAATTGAAAGCCTGGCATTGTAATATGTGTATGGACATGCTTATAACAAAGCATGGTACCTCTCCTCATAGATGGTCATTAACAGGCACTTTGATGCAATGTGTCTACCAACGCTTTTCTGTGGTCACTGGATCACATCGCATACCCTATCTCTCTGTCATGATGCAGAGTTTATGCTTGCAAGGATATCCAGACCTTATCCACCTGGTATCCGCATAATTACTCCTATCGTTTACAGGGGTTAATTACATAATAACCATTGAAGGTAATATGTTGGTTGTTCTTCCTATAGAGGAAAGATGGACTTGCCCTAAAAGCTTTTTCATGGCTAGGACAAGCTCTTATAGAGAGAGGTAATGTACTTTTGACTCCTGAAAAGGAATATTGGTGGTCACAATATGGGAAATACTGTAATTCATGTGTTTAGTAATCATAAGCATTTGCTTATTGCCACATTACTGATGTACTGTTTATTGAAATATTAATATCTAACGTACTTTTTGAATTACTATATATATGACGTTTGCCAACATCTCATGGTTATAAATATGTTTTTGTATGTGTTGATGCATGTACCAGGTTTACTTGGATATATCCTGTGCGAAGTGCAACCTCTGATGCCACGTTTTCTAGTCTCACTTCCTTAGTATGCATTTGATAATCCCAGGACCATCCATTTGGATGGTGGTCCTGCAGTTACTGCAAAGGAAACCTAAAACTGGGCAACCACATTTGGGTTACTTTGGGATTTCAGTGCCCCAACCACCCCCAAAGAAGTGGGGTTGTGGTCTGGGAAAATGCTGAGGTTAAATGATTATTAACCAAGTTACTAGTTGCTTGCCCCACACAGTGGTATCTATTTATTCCTATGGTACAGATAAGCATTCACAACATACCTGATGATACAAATGGTGAGACACCATATGAAATGTTACATGTTTTTCACTGACAAATATATTTCTGCACCAGGGAGAGCTTAGAACCATTGGTTCTATTAGAGAAATTTAGGGAATTTTTTTTTTTCCAGTCCACCTCGCCTTGCACCACCACCTATTTCCTTCTGTTGGCCAGTTTGTCCTGGAGAGGGTGATACCAAGAACTTTTACTACAGAGAACAATCAGAGCCAACAGAGAACAGTGAATTTGATATTTTACAACCTGCTAAATACTAACAGGACGTTCACAGAACCACTGACTGATACAATGGATGCTGTTAAAGATGACAAGATAAAACAAACAGAGGACGTCAGAAATGCCACCAAAACACAGCCACCAGAATCATAGCCACGTAACAGACTGAATCATGATCTGACATCTGAACCTGCAAATGTGAAGGAGAAGGATGAACAGACAGACGTTATACATTCACAGTTAATATGGAATGTACGAAAAATGAATCATCAACATCATTATAAGAAAGACTCTGGAGAAAACAGACTGAACCTGAATTATCTTGTACAGTAAGAAAGAAATGCAAAGATGGAAGCAAAAGGATGTTAGAAAATTGGTTATGGTGTCTCCTTCTTACAATCTGCAGCATTATCATAACATCAACCCTAGCTGTCGTTTTAAAACTGCATTGAGATTATGTTAACAAGCAGGACTATATAGCACACTATACAAGTTCTTTGATCGTGAGGACTACCTCCAAGAACTATCTCAAAAGGAGAGACACAGCTCACAGTGAAATGATTGCTAATGTGACCTACACTGGTATTTCACAAGGAACCTATTGAGATCATTCCAAAAACCGATTATACGTGAGAAAGATGTGATTGAACTATTTCAAATCCTAATAATGGACTCAACGATGATGGCAAAGCATGCTGAAAACAGAAAAAGACGAGATAGATGCTTGTGAAAGACTTTGGATGCACCTATGAAGGTGATTAAGAAAAGAGTTTGCAATATAGTTTATCATTGAATGACTACAGCAAACAGCCTTCTTATGCTGAAAAGAAGTGCTATGCTAATTCTGGACATTGCAATTATGTATCCAGACAGAAGATGACCGGAAAAAGAAATAAAGGCTGATAACTGTCAACACCCAGCTGTTTTTCAAGATGGAACATGGTACTGAGAAAACCTGATAGACTATCAAAGCACCTCACAGTACAACACAAATTGTTGCCTACAACTCAGAAAAAGTGGTTTATAGGAAGGAGCAGAAGAAGAGGAATATAGATTTCCTATTGGAGTGAAAAACCATCCTGGAACAATATTCTGTAACAATGAACTTTACAATGACATTTGGTGGCATATGAATTTGAATTCGGAAAAAACACATCAATTAACGAAAGAAACCTTGATGCAATTAATAAATAATAAGACCGGCCTACTAAGAGCAGATGCCCTGCCAAGAGAATGGAATATAAAAAGACCAGCAAAATCTTTCAGAAACCTGACATCATGGGACACTTGTACTAAAGCATGATTTGCAGTTTTTCTTAAACTCTACATATTATGTACATACCTGCAAAGCAAGGAACTCCTGTAAACATAAACACAGAGACATTGATACAACAAGGAATCTGTAATGGTTCTGTTGCAGATGTGATCTACCGTCGTACTCCTTGCTCTTTTGGTATAACAATACCAATCAAAATGTTAAATGGCTCCATAGAATCAAACGACAAAGGATTCTTGCTATATTCTGGACTTCCAGGAATGTGGTGCATGGACCGAAAATTATAATTACTAAAGCAATCATGCTATTTTTTCCCTGTATCAGAAATGTGTCAGTGACAATGTGTAATATAATAGAGATACTATAATTAATGGTATAAGAAACACATAATGTGTTAATTACAAAGGTGGATAGACTTTGTGAATATCTGAAACACAATTGAAGATTATTGCTAAAATGCCATATGCAGCTGCCCTACAAACAAATATATTAGACATAAAGTATAAGAGCATAACAGCTAATTACCCAGATGAATAATTGAATCATGATAGTTAAAGATCATATGATTGCAATAACAACTGCAATAATGAATAAGGTTTAAACTTTAGAAGAAAATATAAAATGTTTTTATTAAAACTCGATATTCGTTTAAGTTTGCAGAGTGGTATAATTAATATAAGTGAAATACTTCAACAGTTAAAAACAGTTAAGACAGGCAGAAACTTTACTTCAACTATCATAAAGTTTATTTATAATGATAAAAAGGCCAGTCAATGGAAAGAAAGAGTATTATGGATTAACCCGTCCAGGTGATATACATGATGATTTTGGAAATTGATAAGTTAGGTCACCTATTGCAAACTTGTGAAAAGATGTCAAAGATATAAATTCAACATCCATACCACTCTATGTATATATATTAAAATACACGTAATCAAATATTTTATCAGTTTTTCAAATACAAAGAAAATGTAATTTGGTTTGTAATGGTTAAAGGTACATAAACCACCTATACAAAGGTAGAGTTAAAATATAAATACATTCAATATTGTATCGGAGTGCTTTCTTAACTCACTTTTAGAAATAATAAAAAATCCAAATCATCTTAAGCTAACCCAACAGCCACTGAAAAATATACTTAATTAAGATTCACATTGTTAAGCAACCAATCTCACAAACGTGACTTTCCACAATGGCTGTCAGATCTTGGTTTAAAAAAATAAAAAATAAATGTTTTCTAAGACAATATTTGGGGGTTTCTGGTATTTTAAGCCACTAATAACTTTTTATTAACTAGGGAATAAGTTGTCTTCTCCCTAACAGGTCAAAGAAAGATAATTAACGTCATATTTCTAAATATACTGAGAGATTTTGAATAAAAAAGAGTATTTTTAACATTTAAAGAGGATGTAATTTTACATACCATTGTGAACAAAGGTGGTAAATACTTTGCTGCTTCAAATTATCCATTTATCTCTAAATCATATACAAGGGTGTTTATCTTTAAAACAAAACACTAGAGAGATTAACTATGTTACTATTTCATCTATCATTATTATACAAAGTATAACAAATGTAAAGATTTTTCCACAGATTTTACCTGTTAACATTTTTAGCACAACAGCACCTGATGTCATTGAGATGTCTATCACTGAGATGTTACAAAGATTCCATTACCGCAAAAGGAGGCGTTCTTGAGAATCCACTTCGATTGCTGTATCAACATAACATTTACTATAACGGGATCCATGTCACTTAAGACAATGTCTTGGAAATGCTGTCAATTAATT
>OW240914.1:8087750-8105725 GCA_933207985.1 Pelobates cultripes | reverse complement strand
CATAAAACATAAACATAACCAAAAATCAGCCAAATCCATCCAGGGGTTAAAAAGTTAGCTGGAGGTCCCTTTATGACCGACCGCAAGCACATTTTCCTGCCCAAAATAGTTCCATAGATTTGGGCTGTGCGGTCGGTCTATTTCAGGCTGAAAAATCGACTAAGTCCCATCGCCGAATGGGACTTAGTCTCTGCAGCTGTAAAACCAGTAGGGGAGAAGGTAGAGCTCAGCGGTGTTGGCGGAAATGTGTAGCCGATTTTAGTTCCATGAATTTGGCTACACATACAGCTGACCTCGTCGAATGATCAAAGATGGCCGCCGCCACGTGTTCGGCAAACGAACAAAGACCTCCCAGCATTGTCAATTAAGCTGCGGTTAACCGCAGCTTCTGGGAGGTAAATTGCCTACACACTTCCACTTCTGGGTGGTCTGCCTGTGTGGTACTTGGTTCAGTAAGCCCCATTTACTGAACCAAGTGGGAATTAACCAGGCAGGCACAAAGGGTTTGCACCAGGTCTGGGGACACAGGGGACACCGTCTTAAAGGGGCAGTGTCCCCAACAAGTCTGGGGACATGGCCTTAAAGGGGCAGTGTCCCAATCTTCCTGATGTCCCAAAAAAGGTGTTTAAAGGGCCAGCACCAGTCACATAAAGAGTCCATAAACCCCAATATGCCCACTGACAGTCTTAAAGGCCATACACACCAAATAAAAGTGCATACATTTTCACAATCTCCCAGGGGCCATAGTCATGCGGGAGGAGGCTGGGAAATAGGCTTCTCCACAACCCAGGGAAGCAGGGCAATTTGCCATTTAAAGGGCCCATTACAAATAGCAGTTTGTAACAAGGTGTCAATCCATATCTGCCAAGTGACCGATGCTTAGGGGAACAGCTGGGGAAGTCCCTGCTCTGTGTCAGTGTGTATCCTTGGTCTCTGAGGACAGGTATCAATCATATCTGCCGTGACCCTATGTAGGAGGAACAGTCTCTATTCTGCTCTGTGTCAGTGTGTATCATGGTCTCTGAGTTGAGTGTCAATCCATATCTGCCAAGTGACCCGATGTACTTAGGGGCAGTCTCTATTTCTGCTCTGTGTCAGTGTGTATCATGGTCTCTGAGGACAGGTGTCAATCCATATCTGCCAAGTGACCCGATGTAGGAGGAACAAGTCCCTATTCTGCTCTGTGTCAGTGTGTATCAGGGGCTCTGAGGACAGGTGTCAATCCATATCTGCCAAGTGACCCTATGTAGGGGAAACAGTCTCTATTCTGCTCTGTGTCAGTGTGTATCAGGGACCCTTAGGACAGGTGTCAATCCATATTCTGCTCTGTGTGAGGAGGAGAAATGGGAAATGAGTAGCTCGGCATCCAACCTTGTGCAAATGGGGTCTTTCATGCTGTCGTGCCTGTTGAGGGACCCTCGTATAAAGAGGCTGAAGGAGAACAACCTGTGCTGGGTGTCCACGCTACTAGATCCCCGCTATAAGCAGACAGTGGCGGAAATGTGACCGAATTACAAGTCGGAAAGGATGCAGCATTTGCAAAATAAATTAAAAAGTATGCTTTACACAGCGTATAAGGGTGATGTCACAGGACAACGGGAATCTAACAGGGGAAGAGGTGAAAGTCATCCTCCTCCTCCCACGACCACGCCATATCTGCCAAGTGACCCTATGTAGGGGTAACAGTCCCTATTCTGGTCTGTGTCAGTGTGTATCATGGTCTCTGAGGACAGGTGTCAATCCATATCTGCCAAGTGACCCTATGTAGGAGGAACAGTCCCTATTCTGCTCTGTGTCAGTGTGTATCAGGGATCCCTAGGACAGGTGTCAATCCATATCTGCCAAGTGACCTATGTAGGGGGAACAGTCTCTATTCTGCTCAGTGTCAGTGTGTATCATGGTCTCTGAGGACAGGTGTCAATCCATATCTGCCAAGTGACCCTATGTAGGGGGAACAGTCTCTATTCTGCTCTGTGTCAGTGTGTATCATGATCTCTGAGGACAGGTGTCAATCCATATCTGCCAAGTGACCCTATGTAGGAGGAACAGTCTCTATTCTGCTCTGTGTCGGTGTGTATCATGTTCTCTGAGGACAGGTGTCAATCCATATCTGCCAAGTGACCCTATGTAGGAGGAACAGTCTCTATTCTGCTCTGTGTCAGTGTGTATCATGATCTCTGAGGACGGGTGTCAATCCATATCTGCCAAGTGACCCTATGTAGGAGGAACAGTCTCTATTCTGCTCTGTGTCAGTGTGTATCAGGGGCTCTGAGGACAGGTGTCAATCCATATCTGCCAAGTCACCCTATGTAGGGGTAACAGTCAATATTTTGCTCTGTGTCAGTGTGTATCAGGGGCTCTGAGGACAGGTGTCAATCCATATCTGCCAAGTGACCCTATGTGGGAGGAACAGTCCCTATTCTGCTCTGTGTCAGTGTGTATCAGGGATCCTTAAGACAGGTGTCAATCCATATCTGCCAAGTGACCCTATGTAGGGGGACCAGTCCCTATTCTGCTCTGTGTCCGTGTGCATCAGGGGCTCTGAGGACAGGTGTCAATCCATGTCAAGGTGTCAATATGTCATATGTCAGGTGTCAATCCATATTCAGTGTGACTTAGGAATGTTAGGTGATTTCTGCCCTTTATGGATTAAGAGCAGACTCTGCATCAACTGTGTAATTTTCCATGGGAGTTTTGCCATGGATCCCCCTCCGGCATGCTACAGTCCAGGTGTTAGTCCCCTTGAAACAACTTTTCCATCACTATTGTGGCCAGAAAGAGTCCCTGTGTGTTTTAAAATTCGCCTGCCCATTGAAGTCTATGGCGGTTCGCGCGGTTCGCCGGTTCGCGAACATTTGCGGAAGTTCGCGTTCGCCGTTCGCGAACCGAAAATTTCGTGTTCGCGACATCACTATTGCAGAACCTATTCAATTCCCTAACAACCCAATTACACCTTGAAATATACCTAATCGAAAGATTTAATCATGATTCAAGACAATTTATGGACAACTCGCAAGAGACGTCTTAGTACAATTTTCTAATTCTTATTTTAAAGATGTTCTTATGTAAACAGTCAGAAAGTTAGCCATACTCGGAGACAACTATAAAAGATATAAAGGTCCTCTGTAACCCCTCAATTTATCCTCCCTCCTTCCCCTGTAGTCCCTCCATTTCTCTTTGGGATCAGAGAAAACCACCTACTGAGAAGAAAAATGTGTTCTTTGGAACTTATTTGAAAATCCTTAAGAGTGATTTTTTCCCCTCTAAAGGTTAAAATATTAGGAACATATATTTTGGCTGATATGTCATATACTCAGAATTGCTTATCATATTTAGAATTTAACTTGCACTTATTTAGATTTATCCTGTCACTTGTAATATGATTATCATGTTCACTTACATATTTTTAGCTGAATATTTATTAATATTCTTTAATTTTTTTCTATTATTTTATCGCACTCAGATTATAAAGGAATGACAATTATTTTATATATTGTACATTTGTAAGCTGCTATGCAATACATGTAATAATATTACTGCTACTAATATTAACACTTTAATGAAAATATGTTATGATAACATCACTGTGACAGATCTGAGAGTTATTCGGTAATATTGTGCGCTCAGATCCAGGCTATCTGGGGATTCGTTGAATGTGGGTTTTGGTTTGTGAGTTTTAAAGTTATATATTTTTATGTATGTTTATTAGTATGTATAAAATGGAGGTTATGCTCTATCCTCGGAGATAATTGAGTTACTTCCCAATTATGTCCAGTATAGAGAGGAGGGTCCACATTGTCTAAAGGGGAGTGTTTATCGCTAAACTGTTTTCATTGGTTACTGTACCATCTGTGTCCCAGTTTTCCACCAGGTCCCCTAGGGGAGTGTCCACCTGGTAGAAGAACTGCATAAAAGGTGGGCAGGTAGCCCAGATTAAACAGATTCCTGCTTGTCTCGTACTTGGGGGGATTATTCATATGTTTTTTCTGTTTGGCTGTTTGGCGTGTGGATTATTCGTATTCTTGCTTATTCGGCTGTTTGGAGTGTGGAGTATTCGTATGTTTGCTTGTTCGGCTGATTGGAGTGTTCGGTAGCTGTCTTCGTGTTCGGGAAGGGAATATTCTAAATGCCTTTAATCCCTTTTTTACCTGGGGTGCCATTACAATCACTTTAAAGCTTTAATATCACTGTTATTTTAATTTTGATAAAAGATTTATAGCTTTAGTTAAAATTTCACTGCGCATTATTAGCACGTTAGCTAAGATTTGTGCTAATAGTATTTAAATTAGAAACTGAGAATACACGGAGCTGAGAATGGGAAAAACCTGCACGCTGGGAGTTAAACCCTTGTTTATACAAACTAAAAATTAAGAAGGTGTATCCAGAATATGGAGCTAGTTAGAAAGAAACTAATTGAAGGAACTACAGTGAATAGGATAAAACATAACCTTTATCTAGTTGGTTAAAATTATAAAGAAAAACCTCATATATAAAAATAATGTAACTAGCTTCAAACTACAATGTCATGAATGCCAGTTCTATAAGGTATGTACTGTGAGAGGAAATTTGATGAAAAGTGTGAGTTATTTACTAAAAACATGGAGAGTTTAAGACAGACAAAGATCTCTGACCTAAATTTCAGTAGAAAAAAATGACAGAAATGAGCTAATCATATAGTTGCTTAGAAACTAATAACCAAAAACATTTTTTAAGTACATAAATTCTAAAAAAAAAAAATGTAAAGCTTAGGTTCACTAAAAACCAGGACAGGGTTAATGAAGACCAGGAAAAGGCAGAAATTTTAAATAACTATTTCTCCTCCGTATATATTAAGGAACAACATTTGGCAAAAGATATATAAAAAAATTGCAGAAAAATTGTAATTTGCTAACTCAAGACAAGATGCTGCTGCAACTAAAGAAAGTTAATATAAACAAAGCTCTAGGGCCTGACGGTATTCATCCATGGGTACTTAAGGAACTAAGTGTGGAAATAAGTGAACCCTTTCAAGATTCTTTTCTTTCAGGAAGTGTTCCAGAGCATTGGAGAAAGGCAGACGTGGTACTTATATTCAAAAAGGGTTCAAAATCCTGCCTGGAAATTATAGACCTGTGAGCTTAACTTCTGTGGCTGGGAAAGTATTTGAAAGGTTATTGAGGGATAATATTCAAGAATTCCTTGAGAAGAACGTGGTTATCAGCAAAAATCTGACAGGTAATGTCAAACTAACTTGATTGCATCAACAGCTAGCGTAACTGACAATATGGAAATTATCACTGTTTTATAAAGCTTTTCATATATAGTGGGCATTAGAATCCAGAACGCAGTAATGCAATGATTAAAAATCCTGTCTGTCTGTTGCATGAATTTTTTCATTAAGCCATAATGCAATTTTCTTTGCATTCTTGGAATTAGACTACGAATTCTATTAGTAATATAATAGCAAGTCTTTCATCGCTTTGTCTTATCACTTTTCTTTTGACAACATCTTGCATTAATTTTTTTCCTGTGCATGCATACTAAGCAGCTACAAAGAGTACATACCCCCCTGCCTGCAATCCACTGTCCTGGAACTAATGGACCATGCTATGCTGGTGTATTAGGCATATCAGGGAGTTCACCAGATATGTATATCTGTTCTCTTATGATATGAAGATCCACAATTTCAGCATTGTATGCTAATTACAATTTACCTGGCACCTGAACTCAAAGTGCCTTGTACAAGTTCACATTAAAATCATCTCTAATGATGAAGATCTCTCTCTGAGTCTGGGCTACAAATAGATCAATAGATTCTTGATATTTCAAGACTTGTGCCATGACAAAATATTGTGTCTTCTCTTACGTATAAGAGGTTACCTAGGTATTTATTATTTTATATTTAAAGCTTCCAAGTACAATGTCCCTTCGCGGTCGTCAATTGTAACCGCGGCTGGTTCCCTTATTTACCACTATAACGTCTCAAAGCATAGAACTTAGTAGGGCTAACCATACAGATATCTTAGCCATAATTTTATATAGTTAGCTAGAGATCCTCTGTTTAACATTTATAAATAATTGAGAATACAATATAAAATAAGGATTGTCTTGGAAGCAATAAAGTTTTGTCTTTTAGATATTTATTATATAAAAATATAAATATAGACATATAAAATCCATTATAGCAGAGTTTATCAGATTAAACTAAATGCTTGCAAATATCATTAATAGGTTAACATACCCTTCTGAACATGTCATCATGTCAGCCTCTCTGTCATTTTAAGATGGAGCAGCGTCTGTCTCCAAGTCTCTCCTCTGTGTCTCAACATTTAAAATTACACCTATTTACACCTTAGGTGTCTCAATTTTAGGGCTACTGTAGTTCACATATGAAAAAGTAACACTTCTTTTACTTTATGCATTTTAGGACCTCCCTTAATTTAGCAAACATAACTAAGGTTACCACAGTATTTACGTACTGAAAGAGTCGTAGCATAGCCTTGAAACTTGTTTATGCATTATTGTTATAGTAATTCGTCTGGGACAAAATGGCGCAAACAGATGCACAGGTTATTGCTTAAAGAAACATCTATGAAAAACAGTATGTTCCATTTATAACACCTTGTCAGTTTGCAATATCTCTTAAGGACAAAGTACACAGTTTAAGAAATACATTTCATTCTAAAACTTGTAATATTTGCATTTGCCCATAACAGTAGAATCTGATTTTTTTTTAACCTGAGGGTCAACTTTCATTTTTTGTAACCCTCAGGGGTTAATTTTATTTTATTAATTAATTAAAATATATTAAAATTATATATTTAGCTAGCTGGGGTGGGTGGAAGTTAGTGGGGAATTGGGAAATGTGGTGTTAGGCTAGCTAGGGGTTAACAGTTAACAGGGGTTAAAAAGTTTTAAAAAATGTTTTAATAATGTTTAAAAAAAATCCCACCCTCCTTTAAACAGTCCTAATAAAACTTAACCCTTTCCCTCACAGGTGATCGCTACCTTCAGTGATCAAAATACAGATAAAAGTATTATACTGTGATCCAATTATTATTATTTTTTTTAACTCACAGGGGTTCAATTTATTTAATTAATTAATTTAAATATTTCAAAATCATATATTTTGCTAGCTGGGGTGGGTGGGAGTTATGGGAAATTGGGGAATTTACGCTTAGTGCTGCTTACTGCTAGTTAGGGGTCAACGGTAAAAAAAAAAGCTTATAAAAATGGTAAATCTGTAAAAAAAAAAAGTTTTTAGAAAGTTTAGGAAAGTTTTAAAAAAATGAATAAGCCAAAAAAAGTTTAAAAACTAGAAATGTCTTCTTTACAAAATGGTATGCCTTTATGGTGTAGTTGTAATATGTAGCCTGCTCAAGTGCTCCAACGTGGGACACGGACGCATCAAAACCCTCCATGAAAATTCACACTTAAAATCCTGAACTTGTCACGTTTCTTTTACAGCACTGTAACTTCACAAAATAGTGTCTAGGTCATACATTGGGCATATTGTTTTACTCAGAAGGTGTAACTGAGTATAATTTGCTGATTTTTATGACAGTGGTACATATTAAGTGTAAGAAATACTCAGCAAAAATGCAACATAAGTCAGGTCCATAAATATTGGGACATCGACACAATTCTAATCTTTTTGGCTCTATACACCAACACAATGAATTTGAAATAAAATGACAAGATGTTCTTTAACTGCAGACTTTCAGCTTTAATTTGAGGGTATTTACATGCAAATCAGGTGAACGGTGTAGGAATTACAACAGGTTGTATATGTGCCTCCCACTTTTTAAGGGACCAAAAGTAATGGGACACTTGGCTGCTCGGCTGTTCCAGGTGTTATTCCCTCATTATCCTATTTACAAGGAGCAGATAAAAGGTCCAGAGTTAATTTCAAGTGTGTTGCTGTCAACTTTCAATATGAGATCCAAAGAGCTGTCACTATCAGTGAAGCAAACCATCATTAGGCTGAAAAAACAAAACAAACCCATCAGAGAGATAGCAAAACCATTAGGTGTGGCCAAATCAACTTGTACCAGAGTGATGAGAAGAGAAGAGTATGGAGAAGGAAAGGAACTGCTCATGATCCAAAGCATACCACCTCATCAGTTAAGCATGGTGATGGTAGCGTCATGGCGTGGGCATGTATGGCTGCAAATGGAATAGATTTTCTTGTATTTATTGATGATGTGACTGCTGACAAAAGCAGCAGGATGAATTCTGAAGTTTTTTGGGTAATATTATCTGCTTATATTCAGCCAAATGCTTCAGAACTATTTGGACGGCGCTTCACAGTGCAAATCGACAATGACCCGTTGCATATTGCAAAAGCATGCAAAGAGTTTTTTAAGGGAAAGAAGTGGAATGTTATGCAATGGCCAAGTCAATCACCTGACCTGAATACGATGGAGCATGCATTTCACTTGATGAAGACAAAACTGAAGGGAAAATGCCCCAAGAACAAGCAGGAACTGAAGACAGTTGCAGTAGAGGCCTGGCAGAGCCTAACCAGGGATGAAACCCATCGTCTGGTGATGTCTATGTGTTCCAGACTTCAGGCTGTAATTGACTGCAAAGGATTTGCAACCATGTATTAAAAAGTGAAAGTTTGATTTATGATTGTTAATCTGTCCCATTACTTTTGGTCCCTTAAAAAGTGGGAGGCATATATACAAACTGTTGTAATTCCTACACCGTTCACCTGATTTGGATGTGAATACCCTCAAATTAAAGCTGAAAGTCTGCAGTTAAAGCATCTTGTTTGTTTCATTTCAAACCTATTGTGTTGGTGTATAGAGCCAAATAAATTTGAAGAGGTTCTATTTCAACTGTCAAAAGTAAAGACAAATAAGTCAATGGGACCTGATAGAATACACACAAAACTATTAAAAGAGCTTAGTGGTGTACTAGCAAAACCATTCACAGATTTATTTAACCAATCATTATTAACAGGAGTAGTCCCAGAAGATTGGAAGTTAGCGAATGTTGTGCCCATTCACAAGAAAGGTAATAGGGAGGAGTCGGGCAACTATAAGCCAGTAAGCCTTACTTCAGTAGTTGGGAAAGTGATGGAAACCATGTTAAAGGATAGGATTGTTGAACATCTAAAAACACATATATTTCAAGATCAGAGACAACATGGGTTTATTTCAGGGAGATCATGCCAAACTAATCTTATTGATTTTTTGATTGGGTGTGACAAATTCCTCTGTAAAACTAATATTGCTGGTTCATCTAGTTTGCCTCCCCTTCATGGAATTGCCAGTCCATATACCCCTATTTGTCTTTTTGACTTTTTACCGAATGAACTTACCGAATGGACGGCCACCCAGAAGAGAAGTGTGCTGCTGGTTAACCTCTTGATCCCAATTAGAACGTTGTGGTTAACCGCAGACACCTCTTAATTATCACTGAATGCAGGGTGGTCGTCGTTCGTATGCCGACCATGAGGAGGCAGCCATTTCAAACCATGCGAAAGACCAGCGGTGTTCGGCGCAGATTGTATGGAACTAAAAACGGACACTTTTTCTGCCGAACACCGCTGAAACTACAGACCACCCTTCTCAATCGTCAAGGCATGTGAACACCGGCCCGTTCGGGAGTTTGGATTATACGAATGGACTTAACCCAGATAGCCTTCTCATAGAGTAAAACGCATACCAAAAGACTGTAAAAGACTTTGACTCCATGGCGACTGAATTGTGCGTATGGGATCTGAGCGCTATTCGCTAAGAATATGCACTCAGATCCAAGCTATCTGGGGATACATTGCACGAATGTAATATGTTCGGTAGTTGCATAATTATTTATTTTCATGTGTTTTTTATGCTTCAGTTAAAATGGTGATTTGCCTCTGTCCTAGAAACATAGAAACATAGAAACATAGAATGTGACGGCAGATAAGAACCATTCGGCCCATCTAGCCTGCCCAATTTTCTAAATACTTTCATTACTCCCTAGTCTTATCTTATAGTTAGGATAGCCTTATGCCTATCCCACGCATGCTTAAACTCCTTTACTGTGTTAACCTCTACCACTTCAGCTGGAAGGCTATTCCATGCATCCACTACACTCTCAGTAAAGTAATACTTCCTGATATTATTTTTAAACCTTTGTCCCTCTAATTTAAGACTATGTCCTCTTGAATTACTTATCAATTCTCTCCAGGGCAGAGGGGAGGAAACCAGGATGCATTGTGGGAATATTCTGTGCCTGTATGTCCTAACATGCTATATGTCTGTCTGTAACTACAGTCTCCCATTTGGTCCCATAGGGGAGTGTCCGCCAAGTGGGAGACCTGCATAAATAAGGGCGGGTAGCCCACAGTAAACCGAGTTCTTGTTTTACCCTCAATGCGGAGCTTGGTCTCGTTATTGGGGGGATTTACTACACACGGTTCGCGACTGATTGCTGGAACAGTAAGCCGCTTGGAGAATACATTGGTTCGGCTGTTAGCCGCGATTCGTGGATTTATTGTTCAGGAGTTTGGAGCACCCGTACGGGACGCGTTCGGTAGATTGGCGCATTCCTCTGGTTGCAGTTCGTATGGTGGAAATATACACGAATTGAGCCTGCATTATAGAGAATGGGGATGCTTAACTAAACGGCGATTTCACTCCTTTGTGCCAGGGGTGTCTTAACATTGGGTAACTAAAATTATAGATCAGGGTGGTGCAGTAGACATTACTTACCTAGATTTCAGTAAGGCTTTTGACACTGTTGCACATTGAAGGCTTATCAATAAACTGCAATCTTTAAGTCTGGGTTCCAATATTGGTGAATGGGTAAGACAGTGGCTGAGTGATAGGCAACAGAGGGTTGTAGTCAATGGAATAAATTCGAAGCTTGGACTTGTCACCAGTGGGGTACCTCAGGGACCTGTACATGGACCTAATCTCTTTAATATTTTAATTAGTGATTTTGCAGAAGGTCTTGATGGTAAGGTATGTCTTTTTGCTGATGATACTAAGATATGTAACAGGGTTGATGTTCCAGGAGGGAAAAGCCAAATGGCAAATGATTAAGGTAAACTAGAAAAATGGTCAGAATTGTGGCAACTAACATTTAATGTGGATAAGTGGAAAATAATGCATCCTGGACGTAAAAACCCAAGGGCAGAGTACAGAATATTTGATAGAGTCTTAACCTCAACATCTGAGGAAAGGGATTTAGGGGTGATTATTTCTGATGACTTAAAGGTAGGCAGACAATGTAATAGAGCAACAGGACATGCTAGCAGAATGCTTGGTTGTATAGGGAGACGTATTAGCAGTAGAAAGAGGGAAGTGCTCATGCCATTGTACAGAACACTGGTGAGACCTCACTTGGAGTATTGTACACAGTATTGGAGACCGTATCTTCAGAAGGATAATGATACCTTAGAGAGAGTTCATAGAAGGGCTACTAAACTGGTTCATGGATTGCGTGATAAAACTTACCAGGAAAGTTTAAAGGATCTTAACATGTATAGCTTGGAGGAAAGACGAGACGGGGGATATGATAGAAACATTTAAATATATAAAAGGAATCAACACTGTAAAGGAGGAGACTATATTTAAAAGATGAAAAACTACCACAACAAGAGGACATAGTCTTAAATTAAAGGGACAAAGGTTTAAAAATAATATCAGGAAGTATTACTTTACTGAGAGGGTAGTGGATGCATGGAATAGCCTTCCAGCTGAAGTGGTAGAGGTTAACACAGTAAAGGAGTTTAAGCATGCGTGGGATAAGGCTATCCTAACTATAAGATAAGGCCAAGGACTAATGAAAGTATTTAGAAAATTTGGCAGACTAGATGGGCCGAATGGTTCTTATCTGCCGTCACATTCTATGTTTCTATGTTTCTATGTAATTGTGTCTATGTCCCAATATTTATGGACCTGACTGTATATGTAAAAATGCCATTCCCTCCCCCCCCCCACCACAAACATTGACATATATTAGTGAAAAAATGGTGACAAGTTAAGGCACAATATACACCATATAAGATACCCTGGGGTGTCTGCTTTATCAAGTGAAAGCCCTTTGTGGGGTTATTTGAACAGTCACACTGCAATAATACCCTAAAATGGGACAAAATCCATCTACAAAAATTCTTACTATAGAAACTGAAATAGCCTTGACTATTATTTGGCAATGTAGCTTTACAGAAAAGTGCCAAAGACATACAATTGGGGTATCGATATAATTAGCAGATGTAGCTAAACACTATATGGGGTTCTGTGCAGGAATAGCACACACCAGCTTTACGAAATACACATTACAAAAACATTGTTATATGTGTATATGCCAAAATAAAGAAAAAACATAATTTTACTCCAATATTTAGCAGAGATTAGCAATGAAATGGCTACGTAAAAAAGTTTCAAACTAACCTTATGTAAATAGCCTCTGATGTCTACTTTATATAAAAATATACTTTTGTGTGACAATGTTGTTTTCTGTGATGGCTACTAAACTTACAAGACAAACATCCCAAATTCTAAAATTGTTGCAAATTGAAATGTTATTTTAGTCCTTGTATTTTGTGACCTGTAGCTTTCAAAATAAGCTGAAATTCTATACATATGATGTACTTTATAAATCAAGACACATAAATGAATTTATTTTGAATTACTTTTTTTAAGCTGGACATATTATGCACACGCTATTATTGCCAAAATTCTGAAGAAATTTCTTTTTTTTGTTTGTTTTTTTATTTTTTTGTCATTTTTATATAATTAATAAGAATGTATCTATGTACATGTGACATCAAATTAAAGCCCTGTTTGCCCTCTAAAAAAAACGATGTATAATATGTGTTGGTGGAATAAATGACAGAGATGTAAATTGCGTTTGAATACAAACAGCTAAGAAAATGGCCTTTGTCCTTAAGCGTAAGACAAGCTTCTGAAGCTGTGTCCTTAAGGGGTTAATAGTGTAAAGAGTGATCTGTACACAATATGGGTTGCCTAATTAACACTTTTTCTAGGGCTTCTATGCTTTTTAACATTCAAACATATATATTAAACCAAACTTGGCTTAATATAAATGCAGCAGGTGGTCCTGACTTGGCAGAGGGGAGAGACCTGCAGGTAAAAAGATTAAAATATAGTGTCTCCAGTAACAGTACCTGCACGGGTAGTCACTGCTACTCCAACATGTTTTACTCATTGCTGCTCACTGAGTGACTGGCATCCAGAAAGAAAGCAATCCATAAACGTCACAGGCTAGTGGGTTTAGTGTGTATTTAATATAGGATCATTATAGTATTTTGGACATTTATTTGAATTGGAAGGACCAATTTCAAATTGGAGAACTGAGGTCAGACAAACCCTGTGAATTATTTTAAGCAGAATATCAAAAAATGAGGCTGCTAGGAGGAATGTATTCTTTGTTACCGTGGTATATATATATATCTATGCTGCCTCCCTTGGAAAACGCATTAACTCCTTTGGCTTCCAATATCGTTTCTATGAGGATGACATGCAAATCTACCTGTTCTCTCCTGTTCTCTCTCCATCCCTCTTGACTAGTGTCACTGACTGCCTCTCTGCTATTTCTTACTGTATGGCTGCCCACTTCCTTAACCCCTTAAGGACCAAACTTCTGGAAAAAAGGGAATCATGACGTCACACATGTCATGTGTCCTTAAGGGGTTAAACTCAACTTGACCAAAACTGAAATACTAGTCTTTCCTCCCTCAAGTGTTGCTACTCCTGTGTCTGTCTCCCTCCAAGTCAACAGTGCTAACATCAGTTCCACCACGCAGGCTTGCTGCATAGGTGTTCTCTTTGACTCCGACCTCTTCTTCACGCCTCATGTTCAGTCTATCGCCAATTCATGTTGTTTCCATCTCAAAAACATTGCACGCATCCAACCCAACGCCAGATGCGACTAAGGTGCTGGTCCATTCCATTGTCCTTTCTTGCCTTGACTACTGTAATCCACTTCTCAGTGGTCTTACGTGCTCCCAACTTGCACTGTTACAGTCCATAATGAATGTGGCAACGAGGCTCATCTTCCTGTCCGCCCGCACCTCCCATGCCTCACCTTTCTGTCAGTCCCTACATTGGCTTCCTGTAAGATATAGGGCTCAATTTAAAATTCTGGTTCTTGCTTTCAAATCTCTAGATAATGCTGCTCCCACCTATCTATCCCTGCTAATACACAAGTATGTCCCGTCTAGGCCCTTATGCTCTGCTGAAGACTTACGTCTATCTTCTGTCTGTACTCCCACCTCTGATGCTCGCCTTCAGTACTTCTCCAGGGCTGCACCATTCCTGTGGAACTCACTTCACTTTTCCGTTAGATGCTCACCCAGTCTCCACTCCTTCAAAAAATCATTAAAAACCCACTTCTTCATAAAAGTGTATCAATTAAACTGTTAATAGCTCCCGACTGATTCCTCTCTTGCAACTGTTATTAGTCTAATACTATCCTTACCTTTTGTGTCACTTTACCCCACTCCTTCTAGCATGTAAGCTCATTGAGCAGGGCCCTCAACCCCTCTGTTCCTGTGTGTCTGGTTACAACTACATGTCTGTTCGTCCACCAAATTAATAATAGTAATTTAAATGTAAATGTGGTAAATGTGGTAAATGTAATGTACTGTTTGAATTGTTTAAATACATTTTTATGTTATTTAAAGTAAATAAATATTTGCAGTTTGATATAGTTTTATCTTAATTTTCCCTTTTTCTCTTCAAAATAAATTGAATTATTGCTTCTTTAAACTGCTCATTTCTCAGACTGTATATAATGGGGTTTAATAAAGGGGCTGCTATAGTATAAAGCATAGAAATCAGTTTTTGCAAACCCAAATATTCTTCTTTTGGTGGGACCACATAATTAAATACTATTGTCCCGTAATATAGACATACGATGGTCAGGTGGGAGCTGCAGGTAGAGAAGGCTTTCTGTTTCCCGGTGGTGGTTGAGATCCGGATAATTACAAGAAAGATATTGATATATGTCACAGTTATAAAAAGTATTGGAACAAATGTAACTGGAACAGACATAACAATGATTACTATTTCATTAGCTAATGAACCAGAACAAGAAACTCTGAGAACTGGAATCAGGTCACAGAAAAAATGATTAACAACTTTTAACCCACAAAATGTAATTTGGTTTAAAATAATAATATGTGGTAATGCAGCTAGTATTCCAAATCCCCAAGATGAAGCTACAAGAGAACCACAAAGTTTCAGGTCCATGACAGAGGAATATCTCAGTGGGTTACAGATGGCCAAATATCGATCGTAGGACATTACAGTAAGAAGTAGGCACTCAGTAATGGTTGATTGGGAAAAAAAGTAAATTTGAGTGAAACAGCCAGCAAAGGATATGGTACTTCCTTCTTTTAATATAACATAAAGCATTTCAGGAACAATGTTTGTGATGATGATCATGTCATTGAAAGACAGATGGCTGAGGAAGAAATACATAGGAGAGACAATGTATCTACACATAGATACTATCGAGATAACCATTATATTTGCAGATAATGTCACAAGATAAATTATCATGAAAAGAATAAAGAGTAAAATTTTAATATTTTGGATGTTTACAAATCCGATTATCAAGAACTCCTCTATATTTGACTTGTTTGTAAAATTCTCCTACATTCACATAAACAAAATATCAGTGAAATGCAGGTAGCACAAATATAGACAGATAATTTCAATAAATCAGATGTGGATAATAGTCTATTAATTACATTCATAACTGTAAAGGAACACTGTAGGGTCAGGAGAACATACATATATTCTTGACCCTATATTGTTAAAAACACTATCTAGCCCCCCTGGCCCCCCTCTTTCCCCTAAACATAATAAAATCTTACCTTTATTCCAGTCTGCTGGTGCTGGCTCTACCCCCACCCCGTTCCATTGGCTGATATAATCAGAAATGATGATCTCACCAATCATAATGCTTTCCTGTAGAAAAGCATTGGATTTGCAGAGATTGTCCAATTCTGATGATCTCAGACAAGGAGGGGGGATGGGGCAGAGCCAAACACCACCCTGGCCACTCGGCATCTCCTCATTAATGCATCTCTGTGAGGAAAGAGTATCTCCATACAGAGGGTGGAAACACTGAATGTCAGTCACACTGTGCAGCACTGCCCCAGGAAGCACCTCTAGCAGCCATCTGAGGACTGGCCACTGGATGTATAATGTAAACACTGCATTTTCTCTAAAAACAAATACAGTGTTTACTGCAAAAAGCCTTCAGTGACTGACTATACACACCAGAACAAATAAAATAAGCGTTATACTTTGCATTAAGTTGTAGTAGTTCTGGTGACTATAGTGCCCCTGTAATCACTGAGAGAATGGCTCAATGATCACACTACTATCAAACTCACATACAAATAGTTACCAATTGATCATACTACTTCAATTATTTAGCTTGCTTTTAAATTAGGTATTTAACTTTAGGACAACCATTAAATGGAAACTCTTTGCACCATAACCATGTTATTTCACAAAGACATTCTTCCTGTTGCCTTTCTTTGTCAAAATGTTTGATTTTGGATATTTTCTTTGTGTAGGACCACCTCTCTGTGCTGTCACTCAGTCAACTGGATTACTATTTCCCTGTATGGTCATGTCAGTTTTGTGCAACCTTTGTGTCTTGTGTCTGCACACACAGCATGCCAACCCCAGACACTTTGTACAGGCTGACAGGGTTGAGTGAGTTACACAACGTCTTTCTAACTCTCCAATAAAGAAAAGGCATGATTTGGCTCTGTTTTTTTACCTCTGCCCTTCCTAGGGCAAAACACACAAGCGATTCTGCTGATAATGTAGGTTCGATCAGGCAGAAGATTTACTGTAGCTCAAATTGCTGAAAAACTTAATTCTGGCCATGATAGCCATAATAGAAAGGTGTCAGAACACAGTGCATAACAGTTGTATTTATCTCATCTTTATATTGATCAATTATCTACAATATGCACATTCCAAAACACATAGAAAATGTTAAGAAATCTACATATGTCTATGAATATTTGGTTTTTTTGTCCACTATTAAGTAAGAAAGACACAGATTATAGAATGCTGTTTCTACCCAGACTTGTTTATGTTATCCTGGTGCTCTCAGAGATTCTCAATCCACCCATATGACTTCATTTGCAATGAATATAGTGCTTTGTATAAGCTGATACTTTATTATAAATGTGTATGTACTATAATTCATTAATCATGGAATAAATGAGAAAGAGATATTACCATGTCTTTGATGCTCCCGATATGTTCTCCCATTGGTGAAGTTTCTTCAAAAACGCTATATATTCACTTTTATGTACAAGGTCATTGAAATTGTCAAATGACATTCCCACCATACAGACTGACAAGGAGATGTGTCCAGATCAGTAACAGTCTGCCTGTTATATATCTACAGCAGAACATGTGGATCCCCAGGAGGTCTCCAAGCTGTAACAGAAGACTATCAAATAATTATCTTCATGGGAATTTACAAGAATTGTTTTCACAAATGCATCAGGGATCTTCCCTAGAGCAGGAATTACTGTGAATTGAAAAGGGGATTTCGTATTAAAGTCCAAAACAACTAAAAGATTCTTAAAATTAACTATTTTTCTTTCTCTTCTACTTTTCTACTTCAGCTGTTATGGGCTAAATTGCAAAAATCTATTATTTTTTTTAACAGATCCATGTTAAATGTAATGTAATGTCTGTTTTTAATATATCTTTGAAAGGATTTAACATCTAGCTTAAATGCATGTATTATTATTATTATTATTATGTTTATATAACGCCAACAAATTCACTAACGCTTTAAATTGGGTGGACTAACAAACATGTAATTGTAACCAGACAAGTTTGACACACAGAAACAGAGTGCTTGAGGGCCCTGCTCAGTGAGTTTACATGTTAGATGGAGTGGGGTAAAGTGACACAAAAGGTAAGGGAAGTTTTAGGGAAGTAGATTGGTAGAATAGTATTCAATGCAGACTTAGGTTGGGGTTTTTT
>OW240914.1:8049975-8074673 GCA_933207985.1 Pelobates cultripes | reverse complement strand
CCCATTTACTGAACCAAGTGGGAAATAGCAAGGCAGGCACAAAGGGTTGCACCAGGTCTGGGGACACAGTCTTAAAGGGGCCGTGTCCCCAACAAGTCTGGGGACACGGCCTTAAAGGGGCAGTGTCCCAATCTTCCTGATGTCCCAAAAAAGGTGTTTAAAAGGGCCAGCACCAGTCACATAAAGAGTCCATAAGCCCCAATATGCCCACCGACAGTCTTAAAGGGCCATACACACCAAATAAAAGTGCATACATTTTCACAATCTCCCAGGGGCCATAGTCATGCGGGAGGAGGCTGGCAAATAGGCTTCTCCACAGCCCAGGGAAGCAGGGCAATTTGCCATTTAAAGGGCCCGTTACAAATAGCAGTTTGTAACAAGGTGTCAATCCATATCTGCCAAGTGACCCGATGTAGGGGGACCAGTCCCTATTCTGCTCTGTGTCAGTGTGTATCATGGTCTCTGAGGACAGGTGTCAATCCATATCTGCCAAATGACCCTATGGGGAGGACCTCCCTGGCCTGCTCTGTGTCGAAGTGTGTACATCACAGGGGCGCGGTTGGGGTGTCAATCCATATCTGCCAAGTATTGGCCTATGCGGGGGGAACAGTCCCTATTCTGCTCTGTGTCGGTACTATTATCAGGAGATCCTTAGGACTGGGTGTCAATCCATATATGTACCAAGTGGAAGCCCTATGTGGGGGACCAGTCTCTATTCTGCTCTGTGTCCGTGTGCATCAGGGGCTCTGAGGACAGGTGTCAATCCATATGTCAAGGTGTCAATATGTCATATGTCAGGTGTCAATCCATATTGATTGTGATTTAGGAATGTTAGGTGATTTCTGCCCTTTATGGATTAAAACCAGACTCTGTATCAACTGTGTAATTTTCCATGGGAGTTTTGCCATGGATCCCCCTCCGGCATGCCACAGTCCAGGTGTTAGTCCCCTTGAAACAACTTTTCCATCACTATTGTGGCCAGAAAGAGTCCCTGTGTGTTTTAAAATTCGCCTGCCCATTGAAGTCTATGGCGGTTCGGGCGGTTCGCCGGTTCGCGAACATTTGCGGAAGTTCGCGTTCGCCGTTCGCGAACCGAATATTTCGGGTTTGCCACATCACTATCCATGACTATACTAAAGTTATTGTTAAAAGATGATTTCTCTAAAATCCATTTTACTATCTTGCGAAACATAAAATTTCCCTTTGAAGGTTTTAATATTACCATACTGGAATAACCTCTTTTTTCTACTTCATAAGATCATTGGATTCTACTTAATAAGTGGGGTGCCCTTATTGTCAACCATTTTAGAACTGTACCAGTAGTTATCCTACATGTTTTAGTTTTAAACAAAGATGCGCTTCACATTAATTCATACACAGATACTGCACAGTTCTACTCCAACCCTCTTTGGTTCACTCATCAGTGAGTATTTTAGGTTACCCTGTTTGATCAGGCCTACTGCCACCTTTGGGAAAGATTGACTTCAGTTAATAACTCCCACCACCTAAGAAAAGGAAAGGAAAGTTAGTTTAAATTAAAATATATATATTATTTTCCACTGTTTTGGAGAAGCTACCTGTAAATGTCAACCCTTATTTACATGTAAGCCTGGCATATAGAGATGTTCTGGTGATCAGTAATCTAAAATCAAGAGTCTATGTAAAAGTTCTATACTACCCCATCTAAGAAATACTTGTGGATAGTCTTTGAATCTCTTGTTTCAAAAGCCCATTGCACCCTTTAATCAACCACAAGGCTTGCGGATGATATGGGATAGTCCTGCACCCCTGGTTAGACTTACCCGTAAAGTTGTTTTTTAGTTTTTTTTAAGTTCACTTGGCGTGCAGTGATATTCATTTCACTGCAGACTGGACTAGCTGGCAGTAGTCATGAGTTTCAAATCCTTTTGCTTTAGCCCATTCCAGGGTGGCTTTACTTCTGTGATGTCCTCCAGTTTCTTGTTCTCATGTAGCCATTTGAAGTAAACCTGGATTCACAGGTTCACTATTTTTGGTCTTCAGGTTCCTTATTTTAGTCCGTTCTCCCTCAGTCTTATTGGGTTTCACGTTCCCATATTTTTCGCATTTGTTGGGGCGGCTGTCCATATCTTCTCCCAAAGTTCAGCACCATGATGTGCCATGTAACAAGTCAATTGTAGTCTCTTTATATCAGCATTCTTGTGGTAATTTGAATCACCAGTATCTCCCTTTTGAATCACCACCTCTCCATACGCATTGTACATTACAATAGTCCAGTGTCCTTTGTTCTTTGCAGGATTTAGTTCTTGCTGGTCATGTATTGCTGCTTGGCTGCTCTCACCCACGTCCTGCTCAGTATGTGACCACTGGGCTGCGTGCCCAGCGTGAACCAGTCCCTTCAGGGGCCATTGAAGGGACTGGTTCGTCCCGAGCGCACAGCCCAGCGGTCACATACTGAGCAGGACGTGGGTGAGAGCAGCCAAGCAGCAATACATGCCCAGCACAGCCTAGCAACACGAAGGAGTTCTGAAATTGGACATATCCAGTGTAGGAGTTTACCCTGATTTCTCGGTTTGCAGATCAAGGCACTCTGGTGTTACACCCTATTTAACAACTATTGTACATCCTACTACTATTGGATTATTGGAAGTTTGGGATTGAAATCAATTGGTGAGATCCAACCAACTTTTTTTTTTTCTCTGTAAATACACTGAACATTCAATTATCATTTTTTCCCTTATTTTGTCCTTTTTTCCATATTGGTCTTTTTTATATTATTCCTTTTTTTCGTTATTTTATTTATTATTTTTTTAAATTTTTTCTATACTTTTCACATTTTCTCTGTGATGTATATACATTTTTCTAAACATAGAGAATTATTTAGCGGTGGATCCACCTGAACACCAATGAACTGTCGAATTCTATTTATATTGTGTATATAGACTGTAAATAACTGTACATACTCTGGCATGTATATATGATGAAGTCTGTAAAATCAATTAATTCATAAGGATATCATCAAATTACTACGGTGATTCGCATATTACCCATGAATTGATGTACATAATTTGTATAATAAATTAATTTTTCTTTTTTGCTAATATATCAATTGATTCTCAACTCTTTTCCTACAAATTCACATATTTGAGTGCGGTATTTAACTTATTGATTTTTTGTATTATTTTGAGGTTGTTATGGGGAATACCTCCAATACCAGCACCATCCAGTAGAAGAGTGCCTGCACATTCTAAGGTTTTTTGGTATAAATCCTTAAATTCACCAGCTTGTAATCCACCTTGCTCTTGAGTTTTACTGTTGAGGCCACCACTGCACGGATGTCTAGGTATCTTCACACTCAGTTACTGGGGCCTTTTGTGTCACAATCTCTATAATTCATTGGAAAGAATAGGCACTTTAAATGGAATAGGCTTGATTTTCTAGAAACTGGACATGGCATGTGGTTGGAGAGTGTAGATAGGGCATCAAAGGTATACTTGTTTCCTTCCTAAGTGAATGCAAATGGGATTTTATGGCTTAGGTGCAATGCGAATTAAAAAAAAGAATGGATTTCCAAATCAGTCACTGCATGTCACTCCTGTGTCTGTATTGCTGTCTAAATGAAAGACAATATTAGGGGACTACTGCGCACAATAGTGGAACAGCATTATTGAGGCCCCTAAAATAAATTGTCATTCACCAGAAGCCACCCTGCTTCTTTACATGATACACAGGAATGTTAAAAGGGCTAAATGCAGGATGAACTACACCTGACTATAATCTGATTTCTTCCAACCCTCCTAGCAACCCTTGTTGGACTACAGGGAGGGGGAATACCCACAGCTGTCACGTTTGTATTTCCTCACCACCTCCACTAACACATGAACATTAGGGTTTGAGGAAAGCCAAAATGTGAACACACCCCCACAGTATCTCTAGTTTGCGCCCTACCAATATATGTACCCCCAAGATATTGTCAGGAAATTGAAAACCCAAAATCCTACTGATAAATCTGTGGGCAACTTCAAGTTGAGACTGATGTGTGCAATGCCTTAGTTACTCTTAATAATTGGGCCTACAAGATACCCAGCAACACTGTTAGCTCGCCCCCATTGTCTACTAAGGTTAAAACTTTGGTGGGGTTAGTTATTTTTTCCCCACCATACATTTTTTTTTCCTAGGATGGGGAACACAAGGGCAGGACAGGAATATTAATTACAGATGGTGTGCATATCTTATTAGCTTCATTAGTGTAAGTTTTAGAAATAGGTACTTCATTGATAACCTTTCTCTTAGCTTTCTACTATTTGAATAAGACATTGTGATGGACCGCCTGGCACCCCGACTGGGTGCCTCCCCCAATTGCTGATTCCTAGTAATGCTTGAGTACCATAAGCACTGCACCGGACACCATCAGCACCGTAGCCCCTTAGCCACAGCAGCTTGGCTGGGGTCTGGCCGTCCCTTCTCACCCTGGACCAAACTCCTGGATCCACCTCCCAGTGAGAAGACCTCTCCTCCAAGAGAGTATAGCAGGTGTAGCAGTGTACCTCTTACAAGAGCTATTGATTATAGCAATTCAAAGAACAATCCCAAGATCAGGAATTATAGCTGGTATAGCTTTCCCCTACAAGCATGAGACGAGGCTCTGTGTTGAGGGTAAACTGGAACTGGTTTATTGGTAGCCACAACTGGCCTTTTATGTCAGTCCCCATGCAAGGGGCACCCCCCCCTTGACCTGAGAGTAGACTACAGTAAAAACATACACACAATTAAATTGGCTCTCAGATCCAGGACACTCCCATACAAAATAGGTTAATCCCTCCCCTGTGCTTGAGAGGTAATTGAGTCAGGAACTGTTCTAACTCAATTATATCCAGGCACAGAAAACATAAATTTTACAATATATTAAAAGTACATTGAAATTTTCCAGATTAGTAATGTTACCTTTGAGACCGTGTGGTAGCCCAGGAATGAGATTTTCCCCCATGATGGCATACCATTTGCAAAAGTAGACTACCTAAGGTATTGCAAGTGGGGTATGTTCAGTCTTTCGTAGTAGCCACTTAGTCACAAACACTGGCCAAAGTTAGCATTCATATTTGTTTTTGTGTGAAAAAAGCAAAAAACTAATATTTGGCCAGTGTTTGTGACTACGTGGCTACTAAAAATGACTGGACATACCCCATTTGCAATACCTTGGGTTGTCTACTTTTGCAAATGGTATGCCATCATGGGGGTAATTCTTATTCCTGGGCTACCATACGGTCTAAAATGCAACTTAACTAATCTGGCAAATTTCAATGTGAAAAAAATGAGATGCAAGCCTTATATTTGACTCTCTAATTTCCAAAACACCATAACAACTGTACATGGGGGTACTGTTATACTTGGGAGACTTCACTGAACTAAAAAATAAGTGTTTAAAAACAGTAAAATATATTACAACAATAATATTGTCAGTAAAAGTGCTGTTCGTCTGTGAAAAATGCAAAAAACTTCACTTTTACTAAAAATATCATTGTTGTAATACAAGTTACCATTTTGAAACACTAATATTTGTGTTCAGCGAATGCTCCTAATTAAAACAGTACCCCCCATGTACAGATTTTATGGTGTCCAACAAAGTTACAGGGTTAAATATAGTGCTTGCAATTAAAATTCTCTGCACTTGCTGCCTGGGTTGTCAGGCATGTCAATCAAATTTTAACTAATTAAATCACATAATTATGTTAAAATATTACTTAAATATACACGTCGAATTTTAATATATATACATATATATGTATTTAAAGTATACGCGTACACTTATGTAGTTATTTATGTAATTATATATATTTATCTGTATATATATATATATATATATATATGTGGTTGTTTGTATTTTATATATAGATAGATATATATAGAATGTCATTCTAAGTGTATTTTGTTACCAATATATATATATATGTGTATATATTAATAACAAAATACAGTTAGAATGAAATTACATATGTATATATAATTTATTTTTAAAATATTTTATTTATTTTTTTAATTTATTTATTATTGTAATTATACGTATATATAGATGCGGTTGCTCTGGACATGGAGGAACCAGGAAGTTGGTCACTTCAAAGTCTAACTTCCAAGAATAAATTAGGCTAATCCACCTTAACTGGTCCACTAATATTATTTTTCTCATTCTAAATCAGTGATTCCAGCCGTTGAATCATTATATAGTTAAGCTATTTGCTACACCCCTTAATCTACTGACCAATTATTGGTTAGCGGATTAATACAAGCGGTGTCACATCCAAATTCCTGTTGGCATTTTACCCATTCAGGGATTGACACTAGCGCTCTCAGTACACGATTTCTAAACTCTCTACACCCTGTACTGTTAAGCTTCTTAGTTTAGGAAAACTAGTATTTGTTTAGATTGCTTTTTGCTCTTTTTTCCCGCTCTTTCTGGCACATAGTTACCAAGGAAGTAAGTCCCCAAATGCCCCCCCCCATACAGCACAACCTGTAATGGCCACCGTTCGGGTGGTATCCCTTAACCTCCAGGGATTTAATTCCCCAGAAAAACGATCCTTGGTGCTGTTGGAAATCCACAAACTAAAAGCTGACATGGCTTTTTTCAAGAGACCCACTTTCGTGAAGGGGCTGCACCAAAACTCCAAAATTATGGATATATAAAAAATTATAGAGGGGTACTTTAATAACTATACTGAATCTAAATTTAAAAGGAGTGGCCATATTGATTGCAGCACACTTACCTTTTTCTTATAAAGCTCACTAATCTGATGACACAGGCAGATTTATCATGGTGAAGAGTCAGGTGGGGAAGACGATTGTTACGCTGGTTAACCTGTACTTACTAAACTAAAAACAATTCAGGTCCTTACACAAATACTTGATCCTCATTGGGACATTTGCAGATGGAGTTCTTATCTTGGGGGGGCGTCTTGAATTCCACACTAGACATGATCCTAGACTCAACCTCTACAATGCAATCGTACCAATCATCCACACGGAAACGCCTCATTGACTTACTTGACCGGGCTCAATTGTACGACAGCTGGCTCATACTCCACCTCTCTAGGAGGGACTATTCCTTTTACTCCCCGGCAGCCAACTCCTATTCTCGTATCGATATGCTATTTCTGCCCTACAGATTTTTACATTTAATACAATGAAGTACACATGGGCCTATCACATGGTGTGACCATGCACCCCTGTCTCTTTCCATTCTCATCCCATCTCTACCCACTACGCTAACTCAGTGGAAGCTGAATTACACGCTCCTGAATGATCATGAGGTTCTAAACATGCTCAGGGAAACTATTAAACACTATTTCACAAAGAATTCCAACTCCTTCACCACCCCTACCACTACTTGGGAAGCTCATACATGTGTTATACAGGGAGTTCTGATAGCTTCTGATACCAAAAAGAAAAAAATACAAAAAGATGAAGTTAAGAAACTTGTCTCAGACATCAGGGACCTTGAAAATAGGCACCAGGCCACTTTTTCACTAACAGACTAGAAAACCTTAATAGATATGAGATCCAAGCTTCAAATCCTACTAAATATGCAAACCAAAAGGAAGCTGCTGCTTACCAAACATGAATATTACTCCCAGGGGGGAAAATGTAGAAAACTTATGGCTAGGACCCTCCAGCAGCAGAAACAGTTCACATTTATAGAAAAAATCAAAACGAGCACAGGGGGCACCCTATACATGAAACCCGACATCATGAAAGCATTCCATGACTTCTACACATCTTTCTACAACCTTGCAGATGTGCCACCACCCAAGGAGCACATAACTCAATACCTAGAAGCCAGGATCAAACACACTATCCTCCGTAATGCCCTACAGGTATTTAATGAACCCTGCCAGGGCCGTCTTTAACACAGGGCAAACGGGGCAGCTGCCCTGGGCCCAGTTACTCCTGGGGGGCCCAAAGCAGCTGCCCTGTGGGCCTACAACAATTTGGAGGGGCCTATCAGGTGGCCCATGCATTTAGGGCCACCCGATGGGTGTCTCTGAACAGGCACCCAGTGGGGTGCCATGGCCCTTTAAGAGCAGACCGGGCCCCTGTAGTATTAGCTGGATGGGAGGAAGTGACAGCCGATCACTTCCTCCCAGCTTCAGAAGAGAGCACCGCGGGAGGAAGGAGGCAGCAGCAGGTAGCAGCATGGGGGGTGCTCATTCCCACTCCCATCAGCCTCAGCCAGCTCTAAGCTAAGTTGAAGGTAAGTGTATCCAGTCCCTGATCCTTTCCTTCTGGGTGAATGGCTGCAGCTAGGATAGTTTTTAGAAAAACCACCCCACTCAATGCCCCTGCCCTGCTTTCCCCCACTTACTGCTTATCTTCTCTGTGCCCCCACTTACTGCTTATCTTCTCTGTGCTCCCACTTAATGCCCCTGCCCTGCCTTCCCCACTCACTTCTTCTCTTTTCTGTGCCCCCACTCTCTGGCGCTGCCCTGCCTTCCCCACTCACTTCTTCTCTTCTCTGTGCCCCCACTCTCTGGCCCTGCCCTGCCTTCCCCACTTACTTCTTCTCTTCTCTGTGCCCCCACTCTCTGCCCCTGCCTTGCCTTCCCCCACTCACTTCTTCTCTTATCTGTGCACCCACTCTCTAGCCCTGCCCTGCCTTCCCCACTCTGTGCCCCCACTCTCTGGCCCTGCCCTGCCTTCCCCACTCACTGCTTCTCTTCTCTGTGCCCCCACTTCCTCTGCCCTGCCCTGCCTTCCCCCAACACTCACTCTTCTCTCTCTATGCCCCTTACCTCTGCTCCCTGCCCTGCCTTCCCCACTTACTTCTCTTCTCTGTGCCCCACTCTCTGCCCTCTGCCCTGCCTTCCCCACTCACTGTTCTGCCTTCCCCCTCACTGCTTTTTTTACCCTGTGCCCCCACTCACTGCCTTTCTACTATGTGCCCCCACTCACTGCTTTTTTTCTGTTTAGATTAGTTTAATTATTGCTGCAATTGCATTTAAGCACAGGTGATGAGAGGATGAGAAACATAATTGGTGTGTATTTTTTTGTATTTTATATTTAAATTCTTTTTTTTGTTGTGCATTACATATAACAGTACCAGCTTGCCTTGCCACAGCAGCATCAGCATTTACAAGCTTTGTGCCTCCTCCAACTCTCTGCTCCTGCCCTGCTGCAAACATAAAAATTATCACATGTATGTCAGAGTGTGTGTATCTGTGTGTATGTGTGTGTAACTGTGTCGCTGTGTATCTGAGTGTTTATGTGCCAGTGTGCATATCAGAATTTGTGTGCATGTGCCAGTGTGTGTATCAAGGTATGTACATGGGTCAGTATGTTTATATGTGTGTTGATGTGTATGTAACTGTGTATGTGTATACATCCCAGCAATCAAAAACAACATGCAAACACATCCCTGATAACACAAACATTACAGACAAACACACCCCTGATTTCAAACTCAAAATTATATATAAAACACACCCTTTACCCAAACACCAATACTATACACAAATGTTTAGAAGACAACACTACATTCTATAACAACCCTGAAGGCAAATATTACATACAAACAAAACCCAGTATTAAAATGCCAAAATGATATGCATACACCAACTCACAGTTGCACACCTGCATTTAAAAGTCAACCATACATACAAACACACACCACTGCATTCAAATGCAAACACTACACACAAGTACACCTTTGCATTCCAGTTGTAATAGTTCATACAAATACACCTCTACATGCACACATATACTCTATACAAAAACAGGCTTACATTCAAATGCACAAACACTGCACACAAATACAACCCTGCAAGGATGGGCAAAGTATAGATCCCCAGCTGGCATAGCATTGTGGGAGTTGTATGACAGATGGGGATGTATCTTTTCTCCACTCTTGTGCTAGAGGGGGAGGCCCAAACAACTTTCTTGTACCGGGGCTTCTCTGCATTAGTTCCGCCACTGGGTTGGAGTGTAAGGCATGATTGCATGCCAGGGAGTGGGAGGGCAGCAGGGTCCAGGGGGCCAAAGCAAATGCTTGCCCAGGGTCCAATCACTATTAAAGACGGCCCTGACCCCTGCAAATTGATTACTTGTGCATAGTAATTAAGCATCTACCATCTGGCAAAAGCCCGGGCCTAGATGGATTCACGGCTAAATATTATAAAATGTTCCTTAATGAACTATCACACCCCTTCCTAACAGCATATAACACACCTCTGATATAAGCCTCCCCACTCCGCACTAGAAGCTCACGTTACACTTCTTCCAAAACCCAGAAAAGACCCAACAGAGTGTGATAGCTACAGACCCATCTCCCTAATTAATGTTGATTTAAAAATATTCCCTAAAATCCTGGCCACTCGCCTGTGGCCGTTCCCTGGGGGGACTGGTTTCACCCTTATCAGGCGGATTTTGGACCAGGGAGGGAAGCTAAAAACACCACCACCAAACTACTTAATCTGATATATCTCTCCAAACAGCCTCTGCTCAATCTCTCCTTCTTTCTATAGACGCCGAAAAGGCGTTTGACAAGGTGGCTGCTAGGCACGGTGTGGGCCATGGGCTTTTGCCCTAATTGGATAAAGTGGCTCCAAGCTATCTACTCTGAGCCCACAGCTTGACTTAAAATTAATGGACAGCTATCTGACCCAGTAAATATCAGGAATGGAACGAGACAGGTGTGCCCCCTCATCCTTCTCTTATTCTTTCTGGTCATGGAGCCTTTTCCACAAGGCATAAGGGACAATCCCAATATCCAGGGGATGCAAATAAACAACGATGACCATAAAGTCGCAGCATTTGTCGGCGACTTATTATTTATGGTCACCAATCCAACAACTACCATGCCACACCTTCTCCAAGAAATCTCACAATACAACGAATTATCTAACTTTCAAGTCAATTTTGCTAAAAGCAAAATTCTGGCAATGAGCATAACCCCAACTGAGTGGGCCGATATCTCACAAAGGTACCCATTTAAATGAGCAACCAAGGTCCTTAAATACCTGGGAGTTTTCCTACCCTACACATTGTCAAAATTATTTGAGCTCAACTTTCCACCACTTATGCTAGAGGTGACACATGATCTTAAATTATGGCATAAACCATAAACTTTGGTTGGTTATGCTGAGTGAATATTCTAAATATGAATGTACTCCCCCGCTTCCTCTATCTGCTGCAAGTCCTTCCAATCAGCCTTCCTAAATTGTTTTTTTACAGAGGCTAAAAAACTATTTACGGTATTTATCTGGGCCTACAAACATCCCAGAATCCCATTCCTCACTCTGACCAGGCCTAAATCTCTGGGTGGGCTGGGTCTACCTAATCTGGAAATCTACCAAAAAGCAGTTTTTCTAACCTGGATATACGAATGGTCAGATACTAACGCTACTAAACAATGGGTGAAACTGGAGGACTCTGTGTTCCAAGTACCAATACATACCGTCCCATGGCACAAATCAGGAAGGGCATTCGTACTTCCACAATATGCCACCCACCCGATTATCATTCCTATGGAAGGAGCTGGATGGGTGCGAGACATCTCAGTTTGATTTCCCCTCATCCATCTCCACTATATCTGTTAACCCAGAACCCTCTATTCCAACCATGACTTTCCCCTGCAGCCTACGAGGCTTTCCATGATACCAAATACCTAACCCTAGGAACGTTGCAACATACTACATGGATGACCCCAGTAAATGAACTGATAACTGTGAGAAACCTAGCGAGTCTGCAACAGTTCAGATATAACCAACTAACAAATTTCCACTACTCTATGCCTGAATTAACAGCTGCCAAACGAGACCATACCTTATTCGAAACACACTGCACAACCCACAAGATGAGGCATAGATATCTGTCTGTATTTAATGCACTTCTTTGCCAAGACATAGACCATGCACTCCCGTCTTTTTCCAGATCTAAGGTAAAAGATCTTTGTATAGACATGTCCAGGAAATGAATGGACAAAAATATTCCTGCACAAATCCTCTATAAACTCTACCATCCAGGAGGGCAACTATAAATGAATCACTAGATGGCATTACTCACCGGTTCATTTACATATCCTTTATCCACGTTGCAAACAGGATATTGATACTCTGGGTCATATAAGGTGGACACATCTAACCATCCAAAAATGTTGGGAATACATAACTAGACTCATTCTCACCGTGACCGAAGTTCATATCCCACTTGATCCAAAGCCCTTTCTGTTCTACTTGTTTTCCATGCCAAAGCCTAAGCACACTTCAAAGTTACTTATACACCTCCTGACAGCACCCACTATTCAGGAATGGATCAACAAAGTAGAATCAATCCGTATCATGGAGGAACTTAGTTTCTCCATTTCACATAATTATTCCCTCTACAAAAAGATATAGGACCCATGGTTGAACTTCCTATAAATATAACCTAGGTATTAAACCTCCTCCCCACCTCTTTCCCCTCTCCTTACCACATTCCTGCATACCTCTCACCCTACAGAGGTAACGGAGTGCCAGTGCTCTATAGTTAGCCAGTTATGACTGAATGAGTAGGAAATAGCCTTCAATGTATATGAACATAATGATAAGATCCCTCTGCTCTGACAATATACCAAAGGCATCATGGGACCTTAATATTCTGAAGTATCTCCTATAGTTCCTTTATGTTTTGTTTTTGATTTTTTTTACCAGCATATGGATGTGCTATCTCGATACCTACACTTCCACCGAACCCACAACGTTAATCTACTTAGTCACACCTTGTTAAATGGATACCTCAGTTACTGTTGAAGCATAATAACATGACTTATATACAACTAGAGTGGACTTCCCAAAGTCCACAGATACACCATTTAGGTACAGACTTTTAATACTCAGCACTGATTGCTATTTATATGCCTTGTTTTATAATCTGATGTTTTATACTTGTTCCATCCCACTATGTAACCAGACAGATGTATTTTTCTATTGTACCTGCATTTCTTAACTTTAATAAAGTATTATAAAAATAAATTGTGGTGGGATGCTACTCTAAAAAGCATACAAGCCCCGTTTACTCACCTATAGGCTCTTTGAAATGTGAGTGATCCATTCTGCTGTATAAATGAATTATCACAGTGTATTACAATCTACACCATATTGTATCTTTTATATTTTTTATATATATACTCTTGACGTGCACGGTCCGATTAAGACCTTGAGGGGCAACCTCAAAATTCTCAGAGCACTCCATCTAAGGAATAGGTTTTTTGTATACCAATTTCTGTCTTTCTGGAAAATTGTGTGTGGAGTAAAGGGTAATCCACACTAGTGTACAGAGCTGCTAAACACCGTTTTCACTATAAGCACTTTTTGGTAACACACATTCTCCCAAAAGGAAATTTTGTTTTTAGCTTTATATCCTAACATTTAACAACCAAAAGAAATTATACTATTTTATACTTAACGTCCCAGGATCTTAGATGAAATGGAGTTAAAGGTTTCTGCTTTTCTGGATAGATCAAACTCCATGTCCCATGATAAAAAAATATGCGCCTAGAGCAAACACTAGGAGCCTGAAAATTAAATAGGTTGCAAGGACATGTGAAGGCCTCTGTGCCCTGTCTGCTACATGTCTTGCCCCAAAGCACTCCAAAAAACAACTGTCAAAACCTCCACAAAACAACTTACACAATAACCACAGTAACATGTCCCTCCTTCCAGACTGTTCCCTACCCATAACTTGCCTCGTGACTCTGAACTGGTTAACTGGTTTGTTAATTAACCTTTTCAGTGCGTAAAACTGGTATTTGTGCAGGGAATATCTGTATAAATGGTGAACTTATAACTGTGGGGTTTCATGTTCATTACAACATCACAACCCAGTTCAGTTCTGACACAGTCATGGCATTAGAGGAGGAGAGGCAGAAACAGTATTCCATTCCTCCTCCTCTCCCTATGTTTACTCTTTGACGGGTGCAAAGGTCAGGGCTTATAACACTGATTGGCATGGAGCTAAGATGGAGGAATTGTAGAATATGTTTAATTATATTTTTCAGATCTCAGATATATATATATTTGTTAAATATATATAGTCTTCAATCATTTAAGAAATCCCTCAAAACTCATCTGTTTAGAAATGCTTATTGCCTCCCAGAGTAACGTCTACGTCACTAACCTGTCTCTTGCTCTCCCCTAAGGAGCCACAATCCAGTTCTGTTACTTTCCCACCTTGTTTGTTTATTGTCCCCCATGATGCCCTTACTATTGTGTCTTGATAATCCACTCCTTTAGACTGTAAGCTCCTCTACCTATTGTCCCTTTTGTTGTTCAATTTCCCCGCTTTCATAATATTGTAAATCACTGCAGAAAAAATTGGCGCTATAAAAAACCCCCAATAATAATAATACCATAAGTGAACCTCTTTAATCTCCTTTTCCTGAGAACATTAACATATCGCACTCTCAGTCTCTTTCTTTGTTACTGTGTTTGTATTCCATATAATCATATGTAAGGATTTCCAAGGTGTAACTCCACCTTTCTCTCAAGAGTGCATTATATGTATAGGATCTCAGTTTTTTGGGGCAGTCACAAAATACAAGAAGAAAAATACAGTTTAAATTTGGATCGATTTTGGAATTTGTTCAATAGCCATCACAGAAAACAAAATTGGCACACAAAAATATATATTTATATAAAGTAGACATTGCAAGCTTTTTACCTAACAGTTTTTCAAAACTTTCTATGTAGCCATTTAAAAAAGAATCTCTAAATATTAAATACTAGGTAATTAGTATTTTAAGTAAAATAGTGTCTTTCCGATTTTTAACATACTCGCGTATAACAAGGATTTGAATGTGTATTTTGTAAACTTAATGTGTGCTACTACCTTACAAAACCCTGTATTGTGTTCAGCTATATCCTCAAAATATATAACAATAATCACAATATACTGAGCCGCGTCATGCCTTGTGAGAATATTTATGGGGTGATACATATTAAAAATAATATTTCATAAAAATTATAAAAATTGTATTTAATAATTTTTATTATATCAAAAATTGATACATTGGCACTGTTTCCCCTTGATTATTAATTTAACCCCTTGACGACCGATGACAGTTCAGGACCGTCATCAGAAACATCCCCTTGATGACCGATGATGGTCCTGAACCGTCATAATGGTCTGAGGGTACTTACCTGATCGCTGTCGTTCCCCCGGCGGCGATCAGCGTTCCTCCCGGTCCAGGGTGACTGCCTGTCTGCACAGACAGTCTCCCCGCGGCAGATTAGGACCCCGCGGCCACGTGATATATTAATATCAAATTACACGTAGACTGATACTGATTAAATATATATATAATTATTGTTATATAATTATTGTTATATATATATATGTATTAAGGCCGTTTGGCCTGTATTTGTGGGAGGGGCTTAAATTAATTCACTCCCCTATATAAGGGACACCCCTTACCTGACTCATATCGCTTGAGGTCAGCATCAGAATGATTTCCACTTCCGGGTCATCCAGACGCCATTTTACCTGATTACTCCATGAGGTTTTCTAAGCAGAGCTGTGTCAGGAATCCAGCCACAGGCTTTTCCGGCCTACCACCTTCTTTCTTCAATCCATCACCGTGGATGGTGTCCAAGTGACTCACAAACCGTAAGTCGACCTACCCGTTATGCCAGGCATCAGTCCCACGGCACCATGCACGGGTCAGGTCCTCACTTTACGGCTGCATTTTGTCTATGTCTGTTCTAAAACCATTGCATGTTCATGCATATCATTCGTTTAAACCCCCTACCGGTCTTTGGGTGTACAGACATTATTGCATTTCATGTAAAAACCAACCAAACACCGCATTTTCACCTACACACTGACCCCTATCGGTCATTCGTTGTACTACAGGCATCTTAGACATTATCGCATTTTCATGTACAAACTAATAAACCACCTCATTTTCACCTACACACTGACCCCTACTGGTCATTTGGTGTACTACAGGCTTCTCAGACATTATTGCATTTCATGTATAAATCAACGAATCACTGCATTTGCGCCTACACACTGACCCCTACTGGTCATTTAGTGTACTACAGGCTTCTTAGATATTATCGCATTTCATGTACAAATCAACGAACCACTGCATTTGCGCCTACACACTGACCCCTACTGGTCATTCGGTGTACTACGGGCTTCTCAGACATTATTGCATTTCATGTATAAACCAACAAACCACTGCATTTTTCACCTAGACTCTGACCCCTATCAGTCATTCGGTGTACTACAGGCTTCTTAGACGTTTTTGCTTTTCATGTACAAAACAATAAACCACTGCATTTTCACCTACACACTGACCCCTACCAGTGATTCAGTGTAATACAGGCTTCTCAGACATTATTGCATTTCATGTACAAACCAACGAACCACTGCATTTGCGCATACACACTGACCCCTACCGGTCATTCAGTGTACTACAGGCTTCTCAGACATTATTGCATTTCATGTACAAACCAACTAACCACGGCATTTTTGCCTACATGCTGACCCCTACCGGTCAATCAGTATACTACAGGCTTCTCAGATTTTATTCCACTTCATAAGCAAACAAACTAACTACAGCATTTTCGCTTTCATACTGACTTCTATCTGTCAAATGGTAGCATTAACCCCTTAAGGACACATGACATGTGTGACATGTAATGATCCCCTTTTATTCCAGAAGTTAAAGGGTATTTTAACATACAATCAGCATTTCTGACCCCTACTGGTCAACAGCAAAACTGTCTTCACATGTCATATACAATTTACCAGCCAATATAAATTACACATAAGATTGTTTTAAACATAACTATAGACCATAAATTAAACTCCAGCACGGGCTCAACTTCAGGTTTAATTCACAATAATTTACATTTCACATCAAGACCAACAGTGGTTCTATCAACATTGCCACCTACAGGTCTGTCAAGTACATTGACAATTTTCATGTGGTTTTACAAACACCAAAACACTGACACCTATAGGTCAACAGACAAACAACATTTCACATACCAATCAGTATCCAACTACACTGCCACCTATAGGGCACTCTGCAGATCTCCAGTGCACTTGCATTTTGCAACACCATGTTCACTGACCCCTACCATTCAATAAGACATACAACAATTCACATAGCAAGCACTATATCAACATCTGGTATAACTACATATATTATTACACAGTAGCAGACGCATCTGTATATATGTAACTGGTAATATAGTTCACATACATTTTTCACAGCACGCTGCTCCCGCAACAGACTTCCCCTAGCAAGGGGACATACAAAATACAAGGTGGGGACAGACCACATTTTCACTTGTACATACGGCACTTAATGGGTTAAGATTGATACATATTTAACCAGTATGGCTACGATGTTTAATATTTACACATCACGTCACTTTACTTTCACATATACTGTACGTATTAAGATAAGCTTGGTCTATGCCATATTTCCTTATGCCATACGGTTTTATCCATTCAGGTTACAGTTACTACTAAAAAAACCTATACGGATTGTCAGGTTCAATACCATACTACCAGGTACATACACCTGCTCACGTAGTTATCCATCTCTTACCTTCCCTGGAATAGTAATAGTGTACTGGCAATTAAGGTTCTAGGGCCCAATAGGTATTACCCCCTTTTTTCTCTGCATTATGCTTCGGTTAGTGGTCCCGCGAAGCCAACACCCCACCTCACACTCGGAGGCATACACCCCTCGGGCCACTCGTGAGCTAGCTGCCTCGCATTGTATCATAGAGAGGGCATCACCTGTCACTCCCCTTCCTATTTTCTGGTTACTGTCACCGAGAGGCCAACATCCTGCCACAATGTTCGGTGGCCACACAAAATCCCCTCGCGCCAAGCATAGATAGAGCCTCTCAAGCCACTTGGCAACTAGCAGGGCCTCACCAGTCACCAAAAACCACCAAGCCTAATCGTTTCGCCTTACGGCTTAGCTAGCAAGCCAGTACAAGACCCCTGGGTACAAATAATAATTGCAATCTTTATTGTTATTTAAGTATTTCTCAAAAAGATGGTGAAGAATCACCTCTTCCTAGCACCCCGCCTAGAATTGATACACCTTCAAGCAGAGGAGATGTTGCTAGTCCAGCAGCAATCAGATCCTGGACGATCCCACACATTACCACCGACCTAAGGAGGTGACAAATCCCCTACCCTGCTACAGCAAGGAAAGCAGTTATTCAAACTCCTCCATACATCAACGGACAACACAGAGGCAGGGGAAGGCCCAGCTACATCAACTCAGAGGACACCCAGGCTATGCTAGCTTCACTCATAAACTCATGAGCCAAAAAATTTATGACCGACTGGCAATCTCGAGTTGGTCACCACAGCCCTCACAAGGCTGGGCCTCACACTACTGTACAACCAAACTCGGTTACCTGGTACAATCAATTCTTATGACACACAAGATGTTAAACCTGCACGTATGATCCCAGCACATTGGGGAAGCAAGGCATATATATGTATGATGATGTATCTGTGATGGTCAGATCCAGGGATTCCAGGTAAATCGAGAACTGACCATCCCTTGGTTGGGTTGGCATTTGGAATATGTGGAGATGTTTATTTGTGCAGGTACCCATACAGAAGGGATTTTGTCCCAAACAAATGGACGAGCACCCTCAGGCTCCAGGTACCAGCACCTCTGAACTACCAGAGACCACTGATATGAGTAGTTGCATTGCATACAGACTGTTGCATATATGTTCAATAGTTCAGGGCACATGACAAACCATGTGTCCCAATACAACTTACAAATAACGTATTCACCATCTGTACACACCAATGCATTTTCAACACTACTGACTTATCACCCTTCCAGACTTGTAGTAGATTTACTAAAGCTCTGGAGCTTCAAAGGGCTCCCATACAGGTATCATAAACACACCTTCAAGGAATATAGCATGCCCTCACTTACAGTCAGCACAACAAAACCATTGGCTGTAAACACACTCATTTGCAGAGGGGTCTTCCAATCTCCACCATTTACAGCATGGCACCAAACACACACATTGGTATTGTCACAAGGAATCTTCCCTATAACAAAGACTAACCATAGACTTATTGGCACCACACACCTCCGCTACCCCAAGTCTCAACTCCCTCATACCCTCCGAGGATTTTTCTTACTATACAACACCATTGATCTACCTTTACAGCTATCACTCAAACATGGGTTGAAGCTTGGTTAAGTAAGACAAATATCATCAACGCAGTAAACGGCTACCATCTACCCTACACACTGGCACTTACATGGCATAAATTGGGCAATCCTTTCCCCGCTCAACTTTCGAGCTACAGATTAGCCTACTATCGATATTCGCAGTTACTCTGTGCTGGTTATGATAACATATCCAGAGGCCTTACAGTCATACACTATCTAGAAGACTTCTTGTTAATCAAAGAAAGCATATTTTTCACTAGAAGCCTCACGGCAGCTTAGTCTGGTTGACCACTTGGGCGTCCCAGTACCCCATAAGAAACAGAAGGCCCAGACACTATCTTCACATTACTGGGCATATGACTTGAGTAGGCATCCATACACCCAAGTTACCACAAGACAAATAGGGAACATTCTCAACTACATCAATCACTACCTCCTGCTTAGTACTTACAACTGCAAGGAACTACGATCCCTACCAGGTTCCTTAATTTTGCCATGCCAATCATACCACAAGACCACGCTTTCACATCCAGAGTACTTTCCTCTTTTTTCCACACTTCCAACATGACGATCAGAGGATGTCCCTAGACACCTCAGCAACAGCAGACCTGCACATGGGGGGGAATTTTTTAACCACTTGGCATGGTAAAAGCATGTTCCTTCCAGGATTGTCTGACACTTCTCCAACCAGATGGTCAGACGCAGCGTATACCACGGGTTTGGCAGCAATCTACCGGGAACAATTGCTTTGGGGCTGTTGGCCATGGCATGCAGGTTTGGAAATTTTTCCACCACTTCAGCCCCTTTGGGAGATCTACCCCATTGTAGCAGCTGCTGTGGCATGGGTAAATCATGGTCAGGGTCATCAATCCGTTGTTACTCAGACAACTAAGCACATATCATATCATCAACAAACGCCACTACTCATCCATAAGTTCATGATGTTTCTGGGGAACTCACTTGGTTGGCTACTTATCACATTTCACTTTCATGTACCAGACGGGGGTATACATCCCTGCCGCATAAATTGTTCTATTTATAGTTTCGGTATGTTTCATTATACGCTTTGGCAGCTTATAGAAGTTACGCTACTTTTTTTCGCTTCGCAGAGTATAAAATTGTGATAGATATACTTATGCAGTATAGTATTATGTACTATCTCTACTCTAGTAATTTTTGCTCTATACTTGTAGAACACATAACACAGCTTTTCACCTGGCTTAAAGAATCTCATTGGCACACGACATAGCTCAACCTGTGTCATAACATTTCTCCTAGGTTTTGCTTCTTTTTGCCACCTTAAACTTAAACTATCTCACACACCATTAATTATATATTTTACAGGCATTCAACAACACAGTATAACCTATGGCCAAAACTACCATAACTTCATGCTATCATACCAGACAAGAATATACTCAGAGGTTTTCAGGAATCCATTCCCCCACGTTCCTCTCAGAGATTACAAATAGCCATCCAACTTTTCATCATTATCGGACCTATTAGATCTACAACCATTCAATTATACTACCAAGTCGGCCACTACCAGCTATGCACATTGCCTTTTATGCCTCTCAGGCCAGAGAATCCACTACCATCACCACCACTCAGTCTTCAACGATCCCACGTACATAAACACATATATCATTACCTATTGGCTCTACCACATTCCGAAACAAGTCAACACGCACCAACAGTAGAGATAACATACTATCCTACCCACAACAAATGGTGTCCACTTTCGGTCCTAGATTCCTACCTTCAAAATCCTTTCAGGAATTAAATACTGTAATGCTTTTAAGGATATGTCTGGTTAATTTGTATATATTTGTTGACTGTATTAAATCTTTGATTATTCATTTTTGCCCTCTTTATTTACAGGCCTACCGTATCGTCGGTCTCGGCACACCACAACCGACTTGCTCCCTTTTATACTATCCTACGCTTATGCTGGATCCTTACTCCATATACGGCTATTTGCCCCTTACACAAGTATTAAGGCCGTTTGGCCTGTATTTGTGGGAGGGGCTTAAATTAATTCACTCCCCTATATAAGGGACACCCCTTACCTGACTCATATCGCTTGAGGTCAGCATCAGAAGGACCCTCCCACCCACTCCTCCTTTCAACACTTTCTCTTTTCTTTCCATTTACTTTACTTTCTTACTCCTTGGTGGGCCCTCTTTATTTACAGGCCTACCGTATCGTCGGTATCGGCACATCACAACCGACTTGCTCCTTTTATACTATCCTACGCTTATGCTGGATCCTTACTCCATATACGGCTATTTGCCCCTTACACAAATATATATATTTATATATAATGTAAAAAAATAAATATGTAAATACGTTAAAAAATAATTACAAATAAATAATAAAAAAATATATAGATGTGTGTTATTTCGTTCTAACTGTATTGTGATATTAATATATATATATATATATATATTTATATCAAAATACACGTAGAATGAAATAATATATATATCTCTATACATAAATATATACGTATATATCACTATATATATACATATATATAAATAAAAATATTTTAAAAAAATTATATATATATATATATATATATACATATACACATATATTAATTCTACATATATATTTATGTAATATTTTTACATAATTAGGTATCTTAATTAATTACAATTAGCGGGACCTGTCTGACAACCCATGCCGAAAGTAAAGGGAATTTAATTTGCTAGCACTATATTTAACCCTATAACTTTCCAACACATCATAAAACCTGTACATGGGAGGTACTGTTCTACTCGTGAGACTTCGCTGAACACAAATATTAGTGTTTCAAAACAGTAAAATGTATTACAACGATGATATTGCCAGTAAAAGTGAAATTTTTTCCATTTTTCACACACAAACAGCACTTACACGGACGATATTATTGCTGCAATACTTTTTACTGTTTTGAAACACAAATATTTGAGTTCAGCAAAGTCTCCCGAGTACAACAGTACCCCTCATGTACAGGTTTTAAGGTGTTTTCAAAAGTTACAGTGTGAAATATAAGGCTTGTGTTTCATTTTTTTCACTTTAAAATTCGCCAGATTGGTTACGTTGCCTTTGAGACCCTATTGGAAGCCCAAGAATGAAAATTACCCCTAACATGGCATACCATTTGCAATAGTAGACAACACAAGGTATTGCAAACGGGGTATGTCCAGTCTTTTTTAGTAGCCACTTAGTCACAAACACTGGCCAAAATTGGCGTTTATTGTATTTTTCACACACAAACAAATACTAACGCTAATTTTGGCCAGTGTTTGTGACCAAATGGCTACTAAAAAAGACTGGACATACCCCATTTGCAATACCTTGGGTTGTCTACTATTGCAAATGGTATACCATTATGGGTGTAAATTTCATTCCTGGACTACTATACAGTCTCAAAGGCAACGTAACCAATCTGGCGAATTTCAATTTCAAATGTAACGTGCTATATTTGACCCTGTAACTTCCCAAAACGCCATAAAACCTGTACATAGGGGGTTTTACACGTGGGACTTTGCTGAATACAAATATGTGTATTTTATTGCAGTAAAAGCAAATAGTATTATGACATTGACAGTTAAAATGTCATGTAGAACTAAAAAAATAAAAATAAATCTTATTTTCTCCCATTTTTTTCATATTAAATTGTGACAGACCCATCTGTATAACTATTATTGCTGGTTCGTCTAGTTTGCCTTCCTTTCGTGGAATTGCCTGTCCGTATAACCCTATTCGTATGTTTGACTTTTTACCGAATGAACTTATCGAACGGACGGCCACCCAGAAGAGAAGTGTGCTGCTGGTTAACCTCTTGATCCCAATTAGAACGTTGTGGTTAACCGCAGACACCTCTTAATTATAACCGAACGCAGGGTGGTCGTCGTTCGTATGTCGACCACGAGGCGGCGGCCATTTTAAACCATGCGAAAGACCAGCGGTGTTCGGCACAGATTCTATGGAACTAAAAACGGACACTTTTTCTGCCGAACACCGCTGAAACCATAGACCGCCCTTCTCAGTCGACAAAGGCATGCGAACACCGACCATTCGGGAGTTTGGATTACACGAATGGACTTAACCCAGATAACCATCCCATGGAGTCAATCGCATACCGAAAGACTGTAAAAGACTTTGACTCCATGGCGATTGAACTGTGCGTATGGGAATTGAGCGCTATTCGCAAAGAATATGCACTCAGATCCAGGCTATCTGGGGATATGTTGCACGAATGTAATATGTTCGGTAGTTGTGTAATTATTTATTTTCATGTGTTTTTTGTGTCTTACTTAAAATGGCGATTTACCTCTGTCCTGGAGATAATTGAATTACTTTTCAATTATCTCCAGGGCAGAGGGGAGGAAACCGGGATGCATTATGGGAATATTTTGTGCCTGTATGTCTGAAAGTGCCATATGTCTGTCTGTCATTACAGTCTCCCATTTGGTCCCCTAGGGGAGTGTCCACCAAGTGGGAGACCTGCATAAATACGGGCGGGGAGCCCACAGTAAAGTCAGTTCTTGTTTTACCCTCAATGCGGAGCTTGGTCTCATTATTGGGGGGATTTACTTCACACGGTTAGCGACTGATTGCTGGAACTGTAAGCCGCTTGGAGGATATATTTGTTCGGCTGTTAGCCGCGATTCGTGGATTATTGTTCGGGAGCTTGGAGCATCCGTACAGGTCCCATTCGGGAGATTGGCGCATTCCCCTGGTTGCAGTTCGTACGGTGGAAGTATATATGAATGGAGCTTGCATTATTGCGAAAGGGGAAGCTTAACTAAACGGCGGTTTCACTCCTTTGTGCCAGGGGTGTCTTAACATAAATTATGTTTCATAGCTAAATATTTGATATTAAATGAAAGCCCTGTTTCCCCTGAATAAAATGATATATATTAAGGGTGGGTGCATTTAATATGAAAGAGGTGAATTACGGTTGGACAGACATGTAGCGCAAATGCCAGGTTTTGTTTACGTTTTGTTTTGTTCACAACGTGTACATTTGGCTCAGTCCTTAAGGGGTTATGTACAACATCGCAAAAACAAGCCGGTCCTTGAGGGATTAAAGCTGAGAATTACCCACTATTTTTAATTCTCTTAGATCCTGGAGGACGTTTTATTAGAGGATTTTTATTTCACACAATAATCACAAAGTAATTATAAAAATATAATTTATTGTGACAATAATAATAATAATATGGAAGATGTGTGATAATCAGTGAATAATTAGTATAGCATAAGTATACATATGGCAACAGTTTAACACAGTTTAGATAATAAAAGTAGCATTTTCTTTTATCCGCATAGATGCAAATTTCAACAAGATTTACGACAGGACACTCTACTTTGAAATCAGCTTGCTAAACATTCCTTAAAGGACCACTATAGTGCCAGGAAAACATACTCGTTTTCCTGGAACTATAGTGCCTTGAGGGTGCCCCCACCCTCAGGGACCCCCTCCCGCCCGGCTCTGGAAAGGGGAAAGGGGTTTAAACTT
>OW240914.1:7981073-8046999 GCA_933207985.1 Pelobates cultripes | reverse complement strand
GAGGACCGATGATGGTCCTGAACCGTCATAATGGTCTGAGGGTACTTACCTGATTGCTGTCGTTCCCCCGGCAGCGATCAGCGTTCCTCCCGGTCCAGGGTGACTGCCTGTCTGCACAGACAGTCTCCCCGCGGCAGATTAGGACCCCGCGGCCACGTGATATATTAATATCAAATTACACGTAGACTGATACTGATTAAATATATATATAATTATTGTTATATAATTATTGTTATATATATATATATATGTATTAAGGCCGTTTGGCCTGTATTTGTGGGAGGGGCTTAAATTAATTCACTCCCCTATATAAGGGACACCCCTTACCTGACTCATATCGCTTGAGGTCAGCATCAGAATGATTTCCACTTCCGGGTCATCCAGACGCCATTTTACCTGATTACTCCATGAGGTTTTCTAAGCAGAGCTGTGTCAGGAATCCAGCCACAGGCTTTTCCGGCCTACCACCTTCTTTCTTCAATCCATCGCCGTGGATGGTGTCCAAGTGACTCACAAACCGTAAGTCGACCTACCCGTTATGCCAGGCATCAGTCCCACGGCACCATGCACGGGTCAGGTCCTCACTTTACGGCTGCATTTTGTCTATGTCTGTTCTAAAACCATTGCATGTTCATGCATATCATTCGTTTAAACCCCCTACCGGTCTTTGGGTGTACTACAGGCTTCTTAGACATTATTGCATTTCATGTACAAACCAACAAACCACTGCATTTTCGCCTACACACTGACCCCTACCGGTCTTTGGGTGTACTACAGGCTTCTTAGACATTATCGCATTTCATGTACAAATAAACGAATCACTGCATTTTCACCTACACACTGACCCCTACTGGTCATTTGGTGTACTACAGGCTTCTCAGACATTATTGCATTTCATGTACAAATCAACGAATCACTGCATTTGCGCAAACACACTGACCCCTACTGGTCATTTAGTGTACTACAGGCTTCTTAGATATTATCGCATTTCATGTACAAACCAACTAACCACGGCATTTTCGCCTACATGCTGACCCCTACCGGTCAATCAGTATACTACAGGCTTCTCAGATTTTATTCCACTTCATAAGCAAACAAACTAACTACAGCATTTTCGCTTTTATACTGACTCCTATCTGTCAAATGGTAGCATTAACCCCTTAAGGACACATGACATGTGTGACATGTAATGATCCCCTTTTATTCCAGAAGTTTGGTCCTTAAGGGGTTAAAGGGTATTTTAACATACAATCAGCATTTCTGACCCCTACTGGTCAACAGCAAAACTGTCTTCACATGTCATATACAATTTACCAGCCAATATAAATTACACATAAGATTGTTTTAAACATAACTATAGACCATAAATTAAACTCCAGCACGGGCTCAACTTCAGGTTTAATTCACAATAATTTACATTTCACATCAAGACCAACAGTGGTTCTATCAACACTGCCACCTACAGGTCTGTCAAGTACATTGACAATTTTCATGGGGTTTTACAAACACCAAAACACTGACACCTATAGGTCAACAGACAAACAACATTTCACATACCAATCAGTATCCAACTACACTGCCACCTATAGGGCACTCGGCAGATCTCCAGTGCACTTGCATTTTGCAACACCATGTTCACTGACCCCTACCATTCAATAAGACATACAACAATTCACATAGCAAGCACTATATCAACATCTGGTATAACTACATATATTATTACACAGTAGCAGACGCATCTGTATATATGTAACTGGTAATATAGTTCACATACATTTTTCACAGCACGCTGCTCCCGCAACAGACTTTCCCCTAGCAAAGGGACATACAACATACAAGGTGGGGACAGACCACATTTTCACTTGTACATATGGCACTTAATGGGTTAAGATTGATACATATTTAACCAGTATGGCTACGATGTTTAATATTTACACATCACGTCACTTTACTTTTCACATATACTGTACGTATTAAGATAAGCTTGGTCTATGCCATATTTCCTTATGCCATACGGTTTTATCCATTCAGGTTACAGTTACTACTAAAAAACCTATACGGATTGTCAGGTTCAATACCATAATACCAGGTACATACACCTGCTCACGTAGTTATCCATCTCTTACCTTCCCTGGAATAGTAATAGTGTACTGGCAATTAGGGTTCTAGGGCCCAATAGGTATTACCCCCTTTTTTCTCTGCATTATGCTTCGGTTAGTGGTCCCGCGAGGCCAACACCCCGCCTCACACTCGGAGGCATACACCCCTCGGGCCACTCGTGAGCTAGCCGCCTCGCATTGTATCATAGAGAGGACCTCACCTGTCACTCCCCTTCCTATTTTCTGGTTACTGTCACCGAGAGGCCAACATCCTGCCACAACGTTCGGTGGCCACACAAAATCCCCTCGCGCCAAGCATAGATAGAGCCTCTCAAGCCACTTGGCAACTAGCAGGGCCTCACCAGTCACAAAAAAAAAAAACACCAAGCCTAATCGTTTCGCCTTACGGCTTAGCTAGCAAGCCAGTACAAGAACCCTGGGTACAAATAATAATTGCAATCTTTATTGTTATTTAAGTATTTCTCAAAAAGATGGTGAAGAATCACCTCTTCCTAGCACCCCGGCTAGAATTGATACACCTTCCAGCAGAGGAGATGTTGCTAGTCCAGCAGCAATCAGATCCTGGACGATCCCACACATTACCACCGACCTAAGGAGGTGACAAATCCCCTACCCTGCTACAGCAAGGAAAGCAGTTATTCAAACTCCTCCATACATCAACGGACAACACGGAGGCAGGGGAAGGCCCAGCTACATCAACTCAGAGGACACCCAGGCTATGCTAGCTTCACTCATAAACTCATGAGCCAAAAAATTTATGACCGACTGGCAATCTCGAGTTGGTCACCACAGCCCTCACAAGGCTGGGCCTCACACTACTGTACAACCAAACTCGGTTACCTGGTACAATCAATTCTTATGACACACAAGATGTTAAACCTGCACGTATGATCCCAGCACATTGGGGAAGCAAGGCATATATATGTATGATGATGTATCTGTGATGGTCAGATCCAGGGATTCCAGGTAAATCGAGAACTGACCATCCCTTGGTTGGGTTGGCATTTGGAATATGTGGAGATGTTTATTTGTGCAGGTACCCATACAGAAGGGATTTTGTCCCAAACAAATGGACGAGCACCCTCAGGCTCCAGGTACCAGCACCTCTGAACTACCAGAGACCACTGATATGAGTAGTTGCATTGCATACAGACTGTTGCATATATGTTCAAATAGTTCAGGGCACATGACAAACCATGTGTCCCAATACAACTTACAAATAACGTATTCACCATCTGTACACACCAATGCATTTTCAACACTACTGACTCATCACCCTTCCAGACTTGTAGTAGATTTACTAAAGCTCTGGAGCTTCAAAGGGCTCCCATACAGGTATCATAAACACACCTTCAAGGAATATAGCATGCCCTCACTTACAGTCAGCACAACAAAACCATTGGCTGTAAACACACTCATAGCCAAGATTTGCAGAGGGGTCTTCCAATCTCCACCATTTACAGCATGGCACCAAACACACACATTGGTATTGTCACAAGGAATCTTCCCTTAAACAAAGACTAACCATAGACTTATTGGCACCACACACCTCCGCTACCCCAAGTCTCAACTCCCTCATACCCTCCGAGGATTTTTCTTACTATACAACACCATTGATCTACCTTTACAGCTATCACTCAAGCATGGGTTGAAGCTTGGTTAAGTAAGACCAATATCATCAACGCAGTAAACGGCTACCATCTACCCTACACACTGGCACTTACATGGCATAAATTGGGCAATCCTTTCCCCGCTCAACTTTCGAGCTACAGATTAGCCTACTATCGATATTCGCAGATACTCTGTGCTGGTTATGATAACATATCCAGAGGCCTTACAGTCATACACTATCTAGAAGACTTCTTGTTAATCAAAGAAAGCATATTTTTCACTAGAAGCCTCACGGCAGCTTAGTCTGGTTGACCACTTGGGCGTCCCAGTACCCCATAAGAAACAGAAGGCCCAGACACTATCTTCACATTACTGGGCATATGACTTGAGTAGGCATCCATACACCCAAGTTACCACAAGACAAATAGGGAACATTCTCAACTACATCAATCACTACCTCCTGCTTAGTACTTACAACTGCAAGGAACTACGATCCCTACCAGGTTCCTTAATTTTGCCATGCCAATCATACCACAAGACCACGCTTTCACATCCAGAGTACTTTCCCCTTTTTTCCACACTTCCAACATGACGATCAGAGGATGTCCCTAGACACCTCAGCAACAGCAGACCTGCACATGGGGGGGAATTTTTTAACCACTTGGCATGGTAAAAGCATGTTCCTTCCAGGATTGTCTGACACTTCTCCAACCAGATGGTCAGACGCAGCGTCTACCACGGGTTTGGCAGCGATCTACCGGGAACAATTGCTTTGGAGCTGTTGGCGATGGCATCCAGGTTTGGAAATTTTTCCACCACCTCAGCCCCTTTGGGAGATCTACCCCATTGTAGCAGCTGCTGAGGCATGGGGTAAATCATGGTCAGGGTCATCAATCCGTTGTTACTCAGGCAACTAAGCATATGTCATATCATCAACAAACGCCACTACTCATCCATAAGGTCATGATATTTCTGGGGAACTCACTTGGTTGGCCACTTATCACATTTCACTTTCATGTACCAGACGGGGGTATACATCCCTGCCGACAACTGTCTCATTTATATTCCTGGCATGTTCATCATACGCTTCCTACAGCCGCCCATACAGTCACGGCCACTCTTTCGTTCCAGAGACAAAATCATGAATTAGACATACTCATGCAGCATAGCATGCACTATCCCACCTAGCACTTTCGTCCCATACTTGTAGAACACATAACACAGCTTTTCACCTGGCTTAAAGAATCTCATTGGCACACGACATAGCTCAACCTGTGTCATAACATTTCTCCTAGGTTTTGCTTCTTTTTGCCACCTTAAACTTAAACTATCTCACACACCATTAATTATATATTTTACAGGCATTCAACAACACAGTATAACCTATGGCCAAAACTACCATAACTTCATGCTATCATACCAGACAAGAATATACTCAGAGGTTTTCAGGAATCCATTCCCCCACGTTCCTCTCAGAGATTACAAATAGCCATCCAACTTTTCATCATTATCGGACCTATTAGATCTACAACCATTCAATTATACTACCAAGTCGGCCACTACCAGCTATGCACATTGCCTTTTATGCCTCTCAGGCCAGAGAATCCACTACCATCACCACCACTCAGTCTTCAACGATCCCACGTACATAAACACATATATCATTACCTATTGGCTCTACCACATTCCGAAACAAGTCAACACGCACCAACAGTAGAGATAACATACTATCCTACCCACAACAAATGGTGTCCACTTTCGGTCCTAGATTCCTACCTTCAAAATCCTTTCAGGAATTAAATACTGTAATGCTTTTAAGGAAATGTCTGGTTAATTTGTATATATTTGTTGACTGTATTAAATCTTTGATTATTCATTTTTGCCCTCTTTATTTACAGGCCTACCGTATCGTCGGTCTCGGCACACCACAACCGACTTGCTCCCTTTATACTATCCTACGCTTATGCTGGATCCTTACTCCATATACGGCTATTTGCCCCTTACACAAGTATTAAGGCCGTTTGGCCTGTATTTGTGGGAGGGGCTTAAATTAATTCACTCCCCTATATAAGGGACACCCCTTACCTGACTCATATCGCTTGAGGTCAGCATCAGAAGGACCCTCCCACCCACTCCTCCTTTCAACACTTTCTCTTTTCTTTCCATTTACTTTACTTTCTTACTCCTTGGTGGGCCCTCTTTATTTACAGGCCTACCGTATCGTCGGTATCGGCACATCACAACCGACTTGCTCCTTTTATACTATCCTACGCTTATGCTGGATCCTTACTCCATATACGGCTATTTGCCCCTTACACAAATATATATATTTATATATAATGTAAAAAAATAAATATGTAAATACGTTAAAAAATAATTACAAATAAATAATAAAAAAATATATAGATGTGTGTTATTTCGTTCTAACTGTATTGTGATATTAATATATATATATATATATATATTTATATCAAAATACACGTAGAATGAAATAATATATATATCTCTATACATAAATATATACGTATATATCACTATATATATACATATATATAAATAAAAATATTTTAAAAAAATTATATATATATATATATATATATACATATACACATATATTAATTCTACATATATATTTATGTAATATTTTTACATAATTAGGTATCTTAATTAATTACAATTAGCGGGACCTGTCTGACAACCCATGCCGAAAGTAAAGGGAATTTAATTTGCTAGCACTATATTTAACCCTATAACTTTCCAACACATCATAAAACCTGTACATGGGAGGTACTGTTCTACTCGTGAGACTTCGCTGAACACAAATATTAGTGTTTCAAAACAGTAAAATGTATTACAACGATGATATTGCCAGTAAAAGTGAAATTTTTTCCATTTTTCACACACAAACAGCACTTACACGGACGATATTATTGCTGCAATACTTTTTACTGTTTTGAAACACAAATATTTGAGTTCAGCAAAGTCTCCCGAGTACAACAGTACCCCTCATGTACAGGTTTTAAGGTGTTTTCAAAAGTTACAGTGTGAAATATAAGGCTTGTGTTTCATTTTTTTCACTTTAAAATTCGCCAGATTGGTTACGTTGCCTTTGAGACCCTATTGGAAGCCCAAGAATGAAAATTACCCCTAACATGGCATACCATTTGCAATAGTAGACAACACAAGGTATTGCAAATGGGGTATGTCCAGTCTTTTTTAGTAGCCACTTAGTCACAAACACTGGCCAAAATTGGCGTTTATTGTATTTTTCACACACAAACAAATACTAACGCTAATTTTGGCCAGTGTTTGTGACCAAATGGCTACTAAAAAAGACTGGACATACCCCATTTGCAATACCTTGGGTCTACTATTGCAAATGGTATGCCATTATGGGTGTAAATTTTATTCCTGGGCTACTATACAGTCCCAAAGGCAACGTAACCAATCTGGCGAATTTCAATTTCAAATGTAACGTGCTATATTTGACCCTGTAACTTCCCAAAACGCCATAAAACCTGTACATAGGGGGTTTTACACGTGGGACTTTGCTGAATACAAATATGTGTATTTTATTGCAGTAAAAGCAAATAGTATTATGACATTGACAGTTAAAATGTCATGTAGAACTAAAAAAATAAAAATAAATCTTATTTTCTCCCATTTTTTTCATATTAAATTGTGACAGACCCATCTGTATAACTATTATTGCTGGTTCGTCTAGTTTGCCTTCCTTTCGTGGAATTGCCTGTCCGTATAACCCTATTCGTATGTTTGACTTTTTACCGAATGAACTTATCGAACGGACGGCCACCCAGAAGAGAAGTGTGCTGCTGGTTAACCTCTTGATCCCAATTAGAACGTTGTGGTTAACCGCAGACACCTCTTAATTATAACCGAACGCAGGGTGGTCGTCGTTCGTATGTCGACCACGAGGCGGCGGCCATTTTAAACCATGCGAAAGACCAGCGGTGTTCGGCACAGATTCTATGGAACTAAAAACGGACACTTTTTCTGCCGAACACCGCTGAAACCATAGACCGCCCTTCTCAGTCGACAAAGGCATGCGAACACCGACCATTCGGGAGTTTGGATTACACGAATGGACTTAACCCAGATAACCATCCCATGGAGTCAATCGCATACCGAAAGACTGTAAAAGACTTTGACTCCATGGCGATTGAACTGTGCGTATGGGAATTGAGCGCTATTCGCAAAGAATATGCACTCAGATCCAGGCTATCTGGGGATATGTTGCACGAATGTAATATGTTCGGTAGTTGTGTAATTATTTATTTTCATGTGTTTTTTGTGTCTTACTTAAAATGGCGATTTACCTCTGTCCTGGAGATAATTGAATTACTTTTCAATTATCTCCAGGGCAGAGGGGAGGAAACCGGGATGCATTATGGGAATATTTTGTGCCTGTATGTCTGAAAGTGCCATATGTCTGTCTGTCATTACAGTCTCCCATTTGGTCCCCTAGGGGAGTGTCCACCAAGTGGGAGACCTGCATAAATACGGGCGGGTAGCCCACAGTAAAGTCAGTTCTTGTTTTACCCTCAATGTGGAGCTTAGTCTCATTATTGGGGGGATTTACTTCACACGGTTAGCGACTGATTGCTGGAACTGTAAGCCGCTTGGAGGATATATTTGTTCGGCTGTTAGCCGCGATTCGTGGATTATTGTTCGGGAGCTTGGAGCATCCGTACAGGTCCCATTCGGGAGATTGGCGCATTCCCCTGGTTGCAGTTCGTACGGTGGAAGTATATATGAATGGAGCTTGCATTATTGCGAAAGGGGAAGCTTAACTAAACGGCGGTTTCACTCCTTTGTGCCAGGGGTGTCTTAACATAAATTATGTTTCATAGCTAAATATTTGATATTAAATGAAAGCCCTGTTTCCCCTGAATAAAATGATATATATTAAGGGTGGGTGCATTTAATATGAAAGAGGTGAATTACGGTTGGACAGACATGTAGCGCAAATGCCAGGTTTTGTTTACGTTTTGTTTTGTTCACAACGTGTACATTTGGCTCAGTCCTTAAGGGGTTATGTACAACATCGCAAAAACAAGCCGGTCCTTGAGGGATTAAAGCTGAGAATTACCCACTATTTTTAATTCTCTTAGATCCTGGAGGACGTTTTATTAGAGGATTTTTATTTCACACAATAATCACAAAGTAATTATAAAAATATAATTTATTGTGACAATAATAATAATAATATGGAAGATGTGTGATAATCAGTGAATAATTAGTATAGCATAAGTATACATATGGCAACAGTTTAACACAGTTTAGATAATAAAAGTAGCATTTTCTTTTATCCGCATAGATGCAAATTTCAACAAGATTTACGACAGGACACTCTACTTTGAAATCAGCTTGCTAAACATTCCTTAAAGGACCACTATAGTGCCAGGAAAACATACTCGTTTTCCTGGAACTATAGTGCCTTGAGGGTGCCCCCACCCTCAGGGACCCCCTCCCGCCCGGCTCTGGAAAGGGGAAAGGGGTTTAAACTTACCTTTTTCCAGCGCTGGGCGGAGAGCTCTCCTCCTTCTCTCCTCCTCCGTTACGCCCCGTCGGCTGAATGCGCACGCGCGGCAAGAGCTGCGCGCGCATTCAGCCGGTCGCATAGGAAAGCATTTATAATGCTTTCCTATGGACGCTGGCGTGCTCTCACTGTGAAAATCACAGTGAGAACCACGCAAGCGCCTCTAGTGGCTGTCAATGAGATATAAATAAATCTTATTTTCTCCCATTTTTGAGACAGCCACTAGAGGGAATGGGGGAAGGCTTAACCCATTAATAAACATAGCAGTTTCTATGAAACTGCTATGTTTATTAAAAAATGGGTTAACCCTAGCTGGACCTGGCACCCAGACCACTTCATTAAGCTGAAGTGGTCTGGGTGCCTAGAGTGGTCCTTTAACACAGAACACAGCATCTCACAGCAGAACAGCGTAAAGCAATAAAAACTTTGTCTGACAGTCAAAACACACTGAATTAACTCATTCACTGCTGGCTACAATTCTCATAGGCAAGATATCCTTTTATATTGCAAAATTACACATACAATGTTTCTCATACCAAATCATTTGAGCATTCCTATGTCCATCCAACAAGAATAATTCTAACCAGATTTTTACCCTATGCTGAAATTTAACTTCCCTAATTACTATAATTATGATTACTATCCTTAATTTCAGAACCAGTCAATACCTTTGGATGAAAGTTCAGTATTCTAAATATTGGCAAATTACCAGTGAATATATTGTTTAATTATTCCACCTGCAGGAATGGATTTTTTTGTACACCATATATTCCTTAGCTAATTATGATATCTAAGTTAGAAACCCGACTAACCTTTATCCAGATATATATTCCTGCTATTTTTAAAAATGAATTAATTTAAATTAATTAAATAAAATCAGTATAATTACCAGCTCTTGGTAGAATTTCCTTTTCAGGTTTGAAGATGTATCCCAAAAAATGGTGAATGCAGTTATGAGTATAGAGAATTGTGTGAAATAGGAAAGTTTTCAGAGTTCTGAATTTCAAAGAATTTCAAAGTTAAGTGTTAGTTGGAAAAAATAGTTAGGTGTGTCCAGCTTTGGCTCCAGATGTCAGATGTACGCCCTCAGATGTTAGGTGTGAGATGTTCCATCCCCAGAGAGGTTTCTTTTTCTCCTTTGTCCTTAATTGTTAAAGGAGAATTTCTCTATACGTCACTAGTTGACAGTGACCAATAGAGTAATGTGGGCGTAAATAGAGTAAAATCAGCTAGATTTTGGTCAGTAGATGACACAATTACATCACCAAAAATTATTGAGATATAGTACAGTTATCATTTTGTATAATTGAATTTCGTGATGCGTTTGACATCATCTTGGCTATCTTTATGATACTTATTTGTCAAAAAGCTGTTAAACTTGAAAGCGTTTTCTTTTGGTTTTACCAGACTTGCTGTCTGGTGTGGTCCCTTTAAATTAAAGTTTTGGCATCACTGAACACTTGTTCATCTTCTTAATACAATGAAACTTTGCATCAGTCCTTAACGTCCTGACTGTCATCATGCCTTCTGCAATAATTGTGTGTTTTGGTCCTGGATGGGTTTGAACTTGAGTCTCCTGCATCCTAGCCAGTGACCTTATCCATGGCTCTATGCATCTTTGGCTACTTATGTTTGTTCCTGATATCCAGTAGTCTGAGCCGGTAAGCCTGGACTTGCACACCTGTTCCTGATGTCTGCTGATACCGGCCTATATAAAGCCCGCCTTGGCTATTGATCTTTGTCAGATCATTTTGTTCTTGTTTGCTATTCATCTGACTCCATTTTCTGATCCTCTGCTCGTCCTTCGCTCTTGCCTGTCTGCTGCCTGTCCTGACCTTTGGTTCCATCCCTTACGTTTATTGGATATCCCTAGTCTGTACCTCGCTAATGGAAGCACTGGTTATAATCAGATCCAGGACACTGGTTCACAGCCTCAGGGATTTCTACCTTGAGTCCCCTTGGCCTGTGTATAATTGCAAAGGGTGCTTTAACTCTGCATGTTGACTCCCAACATAACCAAAATAAAGAATTATAGAAAATAAAAAAATAAACAAATAAAAATATATATACAATAAAACAGCTAGAAGGGATCAATTTATCTACATAAATACAGAGCTACTATAGATATAACGTATTCATATGTATCCAAGAGATCAGCTTGTGCTGAATACAAAATAAATAACCAATTAGCCCAGAGGAGAAATCAGCAAAAGAGTTATGGTTCACACTCATCAAAGTAATGCCAAACCTCAATAGCAAGCCAGTAACCAACCTTATGCTGATTATTTGCATTAACAACGAAACAGCTGTCCATGAGTGGTTTACTGGCTTTGCATCTTTTCCTAAGTTGTGTTTCAAAGCTGTTGTATACAGCAAACACAGACTCAAAGACATCCATGTTTAAAATGGAATAATGAGGCAAAAATGTGATTATTTGTTGAACTAATTTGCATATGCCCACCAGAATCCCTTGCAGCACTAATGTAAGATTTCTATGGGAAAAGAAAGTCTTATGGCTTCACTGGTGTGTGCAGATGTGTGTTTCAGAAAAAGTTAGATACAATAAAGCTGTACATTCCCTCAGGTTGTGCCCTGTTTCAGATGGCCTCTGTTTTGAGCCTGGGCCACCATGGATTGGTAGGGCGCCCTCCCCCCCTCACTGGGATTTTGTTCCTTTGCGGTAACCCCTGTATAGAGGCACTAGTCTAGGGGATCATAGTGGTGTCTAGGATCACAGCTTTGTCTTACCCAGGTTAGAGCACTTTCTCTTCATTCCCTCCTCCAGAGACACAGTATTCTTCCTGCCCTGTCAGGTTGGAACCTACAAGGCAGCCTGGCTTCTTTACTTTTTTTATAATATTCTCTGTTTGTTTTCCACACTCCTTAGCTGCGCTGCCTATATATCCTTGTTATATACAGTTCGGTATACTTATTTTTTCTCCCTCTGGTTTTTTTTTTCCCCCTGTGCATCATATTTCATTCCCTCTTATATAGATGTTCCCCCCTTTATTTCTACTGTCTTTAGTTTTGTTTTCTTTTCTATCGTTTATTGGGTTTTATGTCCTTTGGTACTTTCTTCCTGCTCGGGACGTCGAGAGGCCTCACCTCTGGCCTCCTCTGACATCCCGGGCTCTCAAGGACCGTGGAGAACATATTCAGCACCTCCTTAGGTAACCGTTGGCCATCTCGGATCTCGCTCACTTGCGCGAGATCCCGGCGGCCATGTTGAGTTTTTATTAGGCTTCAGACTTGAGAGAGGTCGGGAGCAGTCGCATGGCGTAGGAGCTTAGCAGCTCTGAAAACTCAGCAAGGTCAAAGCAAGTGTAAGCTGGCAAAATTTTCAGCAACTGGCGGAAAGTGCAGGGCAGGTCAGCCCATTGAAATACGATGACCTAATGTGCAGTCGGACGCCAGGCGCCACGGTGAGAAGCAGTGAAGCTTGATATTTATTTGAATCATATTTAAACCACACCGAACGGTTGAATACTTGATGCTATGGTGAGAGACTTTTGAGGCTTGCAATTTTATTTTCATTGATTGTGGGTGCCCAGGCTGCTTAGTGGAGTGAAAATACAAGTGAAAGTAGCAAAGCAGTATAAGTATAAGCAGTTAAGGGGGGGAAAACTCAAGTGCAAAACTTTTGCAAAGTTTCCGTGAGGCTAATGGCGCCTGTTAAACAAATGAAGTTGACAGATACTATTAAACACAGCACAAAAGACCGATTTAAGCGGGATAATAACAGACCAAGATGGCGGAACCAGCAGCTCAATTTTGGAGGAGAGCACAGAAGTGATTGCAGAGGAAGAAGAGGTGCCGGAGCAGCCGGTCTCTGAGAGGAAATTATATAGCATGTTAGAGGGGTTGAAAGCAACATTGCAGGAAGACTTTAAAAAAATCATTTCGGAGGTACACAAAGAAATGGCTGAATTAGGTAAATGCACTGATCAATTAGAGGTTAAAACTGAAGTTTTATGCACCTCTCATAATACGCTGACTGATAAATTACAACATATAGAAGATTAATTTAAACCTCTGAGGCATAAATTGGCCGCAATTGAAGATCAATCACGTCGCATTAATATACGCTTCAGAGGCATAGCAGAAGCAATCAGTGGGGAGGAATTGTTGGAATACATTAAAAGTTTATGTAGAAAAGCGGTAAAAAAACTCTGAAGAACAGGCATGGGAGATGGATCATGTACACCGTCTACCAAGACCATTACATCTTTCGGAAGATAAGCCACGCAATGTAATTGCTAAATTTCACTATCCTGCGGATATAACAAAAGAATTAAGAGCTCAAAACATATCCTATCGCTGTGGACACCCCACTAAATTGCTAATTTGGCGAAATGGTGTATTGCATATCATTAAGGAACCAGAAGTAGGCGTTAAAAAATTATCCGAATGGGGTTTTACAACAATGCCCAGTCAAGAATTAAATAAAGAGGTTGGTAAAATTCAAGCTGAATGGGTAGTGGCTAGAACACCTGGTCGTAAAAAGCAAAGCACTTCTGGTTCTACGCAGTGAAGTTTAGAACTCTCTAATCGAATAATGAAGATGCCCCGCATTGTGTGGGCAGGATTTTGATATAATCTTTGCATGATATTTTTTTTCTTTTGCCGGGTTTTATCTGGCTTTTTGGGTCAAAATCTTGACATTAAGCTTAAAATGGCCTCGCTTTGAGTTGGTTGCTTTATACACAACCTCAGGTCAGTACAGGTTTGGTATCCCTGACTTGACCACTATCTTACCCTTTAAGGAAAAGGGAGAGTTGTGTTGGTGTTGATGTTTTGTTTTCCTTTATGAATGTTTTTTTTTTGGTCTGGTTTTGTCTTTATTGATGGTATGTTTTTTTTTTTTTTTTCTCTTATGGGAGGTACAGCCAAAGCATAAGCAATGCGCATGCAAATAAGAATTATCAAAGTTTAGTACATGGGAATAATGTTGGCTGCTGCAAAAATATAATGTTGAGGAAAAAGATAATATGCTTAAGATAAAGATAAAGGGAGAGAAAAAGGTGTTAAAATATTTAAAAATATTGATGGATTCATTATTTAGAATTTTTTCTATGAATGTTAATGGTTTAAATAGCCCACATAAATGGTGCTTACTATATCAAGAAATGAGGAGGTCTAATGCTGCGGTGGTCTGTTTACAAGAAACACATCTCCGATGTCATGATTCTCTTAGTCTAAAGTTTAAAAAGTATCCACAGGAGTATCATGTGTACTCATCCTCTGAAGCAGTGTTTCCCAACCCAGTCCTCAAGGCACACCTACCAGTCCAGGATTTAGGGATTACCCAGTTGTGTCTAAGGTGTTTTTTTTCTTCTTTGTAAAAACACCTTAGACAGAACTGGGTAATCCCTAAATCCTGGACTGGTAGGTGTGCCTTGAGGAATGGGTTGGGAAACACTGCTCTAAAGCAAAAAGGGGTAGCACTTTTAATTCATGCAGACTGGGTTCTCCAAGTGGATAAACAATATACCGATTATGAAGGTAGGCTAGTGATAGTAGCTGGCTCCTTGAATGGTATTGATATTACCCTGGTTTATTTCTATGCTCCAAATACTTCTCAGAAAAAAAATTTGATTATTTATTTTGATTATAATATAACTTTAGATCCAACAATGGATATATCTAGAAAAGAAGATAGGAGACCTAATTTCCCAGTAAATACTAACAGCGAGAAACTAAGGAAATTGCTTAATAATTATGATTTATATGATACTTGGCAATGTTTTACCCTTCAGCACATATAATGTAGTCAAGGATAGATATGTGTATTGTAGACAAACTTACTTTGAATAATTTACAGGATGTGAATATAGGCCTTAGGACTTGGTCAGATCACTCACCGATCATAGTTACACTCCAAGCAAAATACCCAGGAAGGGGAAGGGGGGGAGTGGGGAATAAATTAGATAGTGTTGGATAATGTTAAACTGTTCCCAGTAGTCAAGGAAGAAATTATTAGATATTTTTTATGAAAATAAGGATAATATTGCTAGCTCTTCATTATGGCTTGCACAAAAGGTAGTTATAAGGGGAATATTTATCAAAATAGGAGCAAGAAAAAAAATGCTCGATGATAAGGCTCAACTACTTCAGGCATTAGCTAAATTAGAAGATAAAAATAAACTTTTAGTAAATATAGTCACAATGAAATGAGCATAAAAAATAACTTTTAATGGATATATTAAAATGTAAAATAGAAAAGATAAAAACAAAACAAAAAGCACAAGGCTACAAAATAATATGTCCTATAAACTAGTTGGGTATTAAACCTCCAATAGAACCAATAGCAAGAGAAGTGTTGCTTCAAAGAAATACTTATTGGTGTAAAGTAAAACTACTTGCTATGAACAATGTGACTGAATTCTAAATAGAAGAGTGGGATACTAGTATCTTCTAAACTCCTCCTGCAGAACAGGGTCGGTTGAATATAGATGAAATGCCTCTAATGCACAAGGGGTTAAACAGCACAACAGTTGGTTGCAATGGTTAATAGAAAATAGGCAGGGAATACCTGTAAAATAAAGAGGTATAGGAGACAGTTGCAAGCTAGGTTAGATATAATGGTCAGTAGAAATATAGAGACTATAGGTAATCCTGACGCTTGCTAGCAAGAGAGGTGTAAATACAAAGATACTTTAATAGTAAAAAGTTAAGCCACTTTCTATAAACAATGTCATTGAATTCAAGATAGGAGGGTGGGGTATTAGTATCCTCTGAACTCCTCCTGCAAAACAGGGAGTGATGAACCTAGCGAGGCCAACTTGTACATTAAATTTTTAACAGAGAGTGGAATAGTTTAAGAACCGGTAGAGTAGTGATATTGAAGAAAACAGAAATTGTGTAGGTAATAAAACTATGTCAACAAGAACATATGGTGAATGTGAAACCTGGACTGATAAGTTCAGCAGTATTGTAAACATGCTTAAAAATGTATTGGAAGTAAAGCAATACTAACAACCTTTCAGTAAATAACTAAATTCAAAGTAAAACCTGATTTAGCAGAAAAGCCTTATGTGGGGCTTACTTGTGAATGTGTACGGTGAATGTTTATACCAGTTAAGATTCAAGTTATTTAACCATGTGTATAGGCCTAAGTTTGAATCTGACATAAAATTTACATCTAGCCAAGTTGGGGATTAAATAGGGGAGACCAATCTCGCCACATTGCATTGGAGAAGCCTGGTTGCTCGACTGTTGCCTTTGGATTATGGCCCCATGTTAAAAGGCTTGATTTTCCCCTGCAAAGACATGAAAGCCGGGTCATTTGGTGCTTGCCCTGTTTGAGCGGTGATACCCCAGATAGCTATGCCATGGAGCCCATTCGTATAATGAAAGACTATGGGAAAGACTTTGGCTCCATGGCAGTTGAACTGTATGTGTGTGCTCTGAGCGCCATTCAGTAATAATGTGCGCTCAGATCTGAGCTATCTGGGGATATGTTGCATGTACCTGTTTTGTGCAATGGCTGCACAGTTATATGTTTTTATGTGTTTTATTGTCTTTTGCTGCCATGTGTTCAATGGAGTTTTGCCTCGGTCCTTGGAGATAATTGGATTACTTCCCAATTATCTCCAGGATAGAAGACTCTGTGGAACTGGTTTTGGACAGAAAAGCCATGCTTCCTTTGGTCACAAAGGACTACGATCTATCTTTTGAACCACTTGACCAATTTGTATGATTTTGACGTATGTTTGTATTTGGAGTATGCTGATTCTGAAAATGTAAGTTATATGTGAATGTGATGCATACTTTTTACGTTATGAAAAATTGTACTTCTCTGATTTTTATAATTACATTACCCATTGTGTAAGGTAATTGAATCACATGAAGAGGGGAGGCTTTTGTGTGGGAGTGTCTGAGTGTATTGTATGTGTTTATTGGTTGTGTTCCAAAACCCTGTGGGTGGTACTAATGTGTATATAAGAACAATAAACCCACAGCTCTGTCTGTTCACTGCTTGACCCTCAACACGGAGCTTTGTCTCGTTCTTGGGGGGATTTATTGTATGCTGTTCCAGTTTGACTGCTAGGAGTGTAAACCTATTTTTTTTCCTATTCGGCTGTTTACAGCATTCATATGGTTTCCTGTTCGGTGGATTGGTGTTCTGCAGTAGCTGTGCCTGTGTCTCTGGAAGGGAAGATCTACTAAATGTCGGTTTAACCCTTTTTTGCCTGTGGGTGCCGTTACAGTCTATGTGGTCTATAGAGGACTTAATATCATAAGTGGAAAGTGGCATTGTTGAGAAGCTATGAATGACTGAAATAGGCAGAATTTGTACTAGTAGTGAAATTCGCCCTGAATGAATCAACTAAAAAATTTTTGCATAACAAACATTTAAATGAGCTGCGGCTGGTCGGACATCGCGGCTTCTTTGAGGTACTAAGGGGGAGGCTGTTGATCAATATAGTGAGTAAACAGGATTACTTGTCTGAGCTACTCTAGGGCATGACCAGCTTGTTCGGGGTATATACAGCCCTTCGAGCCATGGCCGGGAAGATGGCACCTCCATGATTTTAGTTAAACTGCCAAATTTAAGAAAGGTGCAGGCGAGTGACGGGGACAAGGGGTTCTGCTGGGTTACCTGGGCTGACAGGTTTGGATTATTGTTTAGAGATAGAACGTCACCTGGAATGATTTCTGCAACATCCTGTAACCATGCAAAATCTTTGATGCAAATTGATAATATCCCTTATGTAGAACTGGCTTGCTCACTAGTGCCGGTAGGCAAAGAAATTAACTACCCAGTGACAGGTGAGGCGAAACCTCCGTGATGAGGTGGGAAGTTGACCTCGTGGGACCAATATTTAAATATTTTATTTTTTACTAAGGTCAGCTCCTATCCCTAAAAGCCAGTTCTCTTTCCCTAAACGTGGCTTGTCTCATTTGTGAATGAGTCTGAACGTAAATGTACATGCGTACACAAACTGAATAGGATCAGAGAGACAAAGACTGGAAAATGGCACCTTATGAAACCACCAATTGTGATGTGAACCGAAAAATAAAAAGGAAATACAGTGACTAAAAGAATGAAAAAATTAGCTTTTCATGAGCAGAACATGAAGAGGAGAGAGTCAGATTGTGTCTTAAACTTAATGATGATGTGTGTCAGTATGATAAATATGTTATTAGTATTGGGATGCAAATTGTCTGTATCCTAATATGCCTATTGATGTAAAACTTCTAGACAGAAAAACAGCATGACAGAAAGTCAATATTCCGTTGGATATTCTTGAAACGTAAAGGAACATTGTAAAACTATGTATAGCATTCGATTTTATATCGAATTGTGTAACGTATGATCGAATGCGTATGGAGGACCTTGCAAGGGTCAGGCATGCAGAGACAAGCCTCTTGTTAATGTAAGGGTTTCGAATTGCATTCGGTAGTCATAACGAAGGCAGAGTGAGGCCTTGCTATTTGATATGAACATAAACGAAAAAAGTAATGTTTGAATACCTGAAAAAACTCTCAAACTCATAGAGAAACTGTTGTTTATCATATCTTTTAGTAGACCTTCTAATGGCTTTTCCCTGAATCGTATTTATAGTGATTGACGTAGACATGTTTGATTGGTAACCAACTTATCTGAACGTAACTAATGATCGTTCAACACCACATGACGTTTTCAAATGCAGTATTACTGTAACAGGAGGATGATCAGTACTACAATCTGAATTGAGTAATGAAAGGGTTCACCTGAACGGATCATACCTGAAAGATTACATTTTTAAGAAAGGGTATTAATCACCACATAGTATAATTAGAAACTGGATGTACTTTAAACCCACTAATGGGTCGCCAAAATAATGAACAGTAAACCCAATTAATGACTTACCAGTGGGCTTTAGTCGTTTGTAAGTGAACACATAAATTAACCTAATAGTACCTGTCACGTAACTGTTTAAGCATAAAGCTTTATTTCTGTACTCGAGTTTAGAACAGAAAATCCATGAATGGTAAGCCCCTCTGAAATGTATTACAAGGTAAACGAGAATTGAGCTTTAGTTAATTTAATGCGGTTCATCTGTTTTGCCTTTTTCCGTTCAGGAGTTATTGTATACGAACCTCCTTCATTCGTCTCCTGAACGAGGACCACCCCTGTACCCCATTAAAAACATTCACACCAGCAACCTAAGTGCGAAACCGCAAGGGAAGTCATTAATGTGTGATTCCCCTGGGTGGCCGGCATTTTGTATAATCGAATGCAGGTTGTCGACAAAAGAACGGCTGCGATTTTTTTCTCCCAAATGTGGACAGTGGCACTTGGTCGTTGAGTGCCTGAAACTCTTTTCGGCCAGGCACTAGCACAAAGCCAGTGGCGTACATACGGTGTGTAGCCACAGGGCCAGCCTCTTCCCCTGGGGGCCCAGGAGCCGACCACCCCAGGGCCCCCCGAGGCTGGCCCTGCTGACATCCGGACGGGTGGGCGCGCGAGGGAGCACTCAGTGCTTCCTAGCGCGCCCGCCTGCCCGACCGGCTACCCGCCCAGGAGCCCAGCAGCACCACTGGACCCCATGGAATCCCCCCAACACTCCAAAAGGTAAGGAGGCTGGGGGGATTACATTTAAAAAAAAAAAAAACATGTGTTAGTGTTAGAGTGTGTGTGAGTGTTAGAGAGTGTGTGAGTGTTAGAGAGTGTGTGAGTGTTAGAGTGCGTGTGAGTGTTAGAGTGTGTGTGAGTGTTAGAGAGTGTGTGAGTGTTAGAGTGAGTGTTAGTGTGTGTGTGTCTGCTAGTGAGTGTTAGTGTGTGAGTGTTAGAGTGTGTGAGTGTGAGTGTTAGAGTGAGTGAGTGTGTCTGCTAGTGAGTGTCAGTGAGTGTTACTGTGTGTGTCTTACTGAGTGTGTGTGTTAGTGAGTCTGTTTGATGTCTGTTAGTGAGTGTGTGTTTGTCAATGAGTGTATGTTTTGTAAGTTAGTGTGTATGTATGTCTGTCGCTGAGTGTGTCTGTCAGTAAATGTGTGTGTCTGTTAGCTAGTGTGTATGCGTCTGTAAGTGAGAGTGTGTGTGTCTTCAGCACTTACCTTTCTCCAGCGCCGGACTCCATTGGCGCTGGGGATCCCTCAGCCTCTCAGCTCCGAATGCGACCGCACACGCATTCAATTACTCAATGCTTTCCTATGGACGTTCAGTGTGCTCCTCTAGCGGCTGTCAGTGAGACAGCCACTATAGGCTGGATTAACCCTCAGTGAATCTCTGAAACTGCTATGTTTTCAGCTGCAGGGTTAAAACTAGAGGGACCTGGCACCCAGACCACTTCATTGAGCTGATGTGATCTGGGTGTCTGTTTAAAGGACCACTCTAGGTACCCAGACCACTTCAGCTTAATGAAGTGGTCTGGGTGCCAGGTCCAGCTAGGCTTAACCCATTGTTTTATAAACATAGCAGTTTCAGAGAAACTGCTATGTTTATGAATGGGTTAAGCCTTCCCCCTAATCTCTAGTGGCTGTCTCATTGATTGACATATTTGAGGCGCTATGCGTTTCCTCACTCGTGATTTTCACAGTGAGAGCATCTGTGCCATAGGGAAGTTTCATGAATGCTTTCCTATGAGACGGGCTGAATGCGCGCGCAGCTCTTGCCGCGCGTGCGCATTCAGCCGACGGGGAAGAGAGAAGGAGGATCGGAGGAGGAGAGTTCCCCGCCCAGCGCTGGAAAAAGGTAAGTTTAACCCCTTTTCCCCTTTCCAGAGCTGGGCGGGAGGGGGACCCTGAGGGTGGGGGCACCCTCAGGGCACTATAGTGCCAGGAAAACGAGCATGTTTTCCTGGCACTATAGTGGTCCTTTAAGTGTGTGTGTGCATCTGCATGCACTGGCGTACATACCGCGGTCGCAGGGGTCGCAGCCCTGTAACCCATGCGACCAGGTGCCCACCGCCATGTGTTGCGGCCCGGCCCGCGCGCGCGGGGGGGCCCACGGATCAATTTTCGCACCAGGGCCCCATGGGTCATGTGTACGCCACTGCACAAAGCCCAGTAAAGATTAAACCTCTGACCATTCTACTTCCTGACCAACTATGCGAACGATGTTCGGGAGATGGAAACTACCGAACAGGGAGGACATTTGTACCCTGAAATAAGGACAAAACTTTGCGTGGTGTTCGCACTGGGACTCCCGAACAGAGTTTAACAAGGTTTTTTGTGACAAGTAATAATATTTATATGAATTCAAGCAAATGACATGGTCAAATGTACGAATGATACAATAGATATTTAAACAAATTCATGTGAATGACTTGATAAGTGTACGAATGAAACAGGTAATAATATTTAAACAAATTCAAGTGAATGCTATGATTAATTGTAATAAGTAAATATTTAAATGAAAGAAAATTAATAACATATTTAAATATATGAATGCAAACAAACAAAAACATGATAGAAGGGAGCCAATCCTTGCATTTTTAAGGCCCGGACATGGGAATAACCAAACAGTTGTTCCCGACGTGTACATATGTATACGTCTCGGGTCTCATGTCCGGAAGATGGCAAGTTGCTATAGTGGAGCCAGAGGTCGGGAATGATGAGGCTGGCCTGGAGTCGATGTAGGCCGCAACAAGAGCGGAGACCGTTTAGCAGCAGCGCGGGCTGGACATTACCGGAAGTGTAAGTTGACCGGAAGTGCAGGTTGCCATGGATATCACGTAACTCGATTGAAAATAACGGCGCAGGTAAGCAGGGGGGATTGCGTTTTATAGGACAAACTCCTCCCACGAATTCAGGACTATGGACTTCTACATATTTATTTATATCTAAATATGATAAATTCTGCTTTTGTGTTTAAAATGTTTAAATACATTATTATGTTATTTAAAGTAAATATTTGCAGTAAATATAGTTCGATCTTTATTTTTCACCTTTTCGCTTCAAAATAAATTGAATTATTGCTCCTTTAAACTGCTCATTTCTCAGACTGTATATAATGGGGTTTAATAACGGGGTCACAATAGTGTAAAGCACAGAAATCAGTTTTTGTAAACCCAAGTATTCTTCTTTAGATGGGACAATATAATTAAATACTAATGTCCTATAATATAGACATACAACAGTCAGGTGGGAGCTGCAGGTAGAGAAGGCTTTCTGTTTCCCAGTGGTGGTGGAGATCCGGATAATTACAAGAAAAATGTTGATATATGTCACAGTGATAAAAAGTATCGGGACAAATGTTAATGGAACAGACAATACAATGATTACAAGATCATTAGCTAATGAGCCAGAACAAGATACTCTGAGAACTGGTATCAAATCACAGAAAAAATGGTTAACAACTTTTAACCCACAAAATGTCATTTGGCTTAAAATAACATTATGTGGTAATGCAGCCAGTATTCCAAGTCCCCAAGATAAAGTTACAAGGGAAGAACAAAGTTTCAAGTCCATGACAGAAGAATACCTTAGTGGGTTACAGATGCCCAAATATCGATCGTAGGACATTACAGTGAGAAGCAGGCACTCAGTAGCAGTTGATTGGATGAAGAAGTAAATTTGAGTGAAGCAGCCAGCAAAGGATATGGTACCTTCTTCTCTTAATATAATATAAAGCATTTCAGGAACAATGTTTGTGATGATGATCATGTCATTGAAAGAAAGATGGCCGAGGAAGAAGTACATGGGAGAGACAATGTATCTACACATAGATACCATTGAGATAACCATTATATTTGCAGATAATGTCACAAGATAAATTATCAGGAAAAAAATAAAGAGTAAAATTTTGACATTTTGGATGTTCTCAAATCCAATTATCAAGAATGCCTCTATATTTGACTTGTTCATGAAATTCTCCTACATTCATATAAACAAAAAATGAAATGCATTTAACACAGATATAGACAGACAATTTCAATATATCAGATGTGGATAATGCTCTACAAGTTTTACTTATAACAAGAGATCTTTAAAGGAACACTAGGAGGTTAGGAGCACAAACATGTAATCCTAACCCTATTGTGTTAAAAACACTATCTAGCCCTGTGCACAGTACACCCCCTACCAAACATAGTAAAACCATACCTGGTTCTGGTTCTGGCTCTGCCCCTATCCCGTCTGACATTATCGGAAGTGATGATATCACCAATCACAATGCTTTCCTGTGCAAAGACTTTGGATTGGCTGAGATTGTCAATTCTGATTATCTCACCAAGGAGAGGGGATGGGGCAGAGCCATACACCACCCTGGCCAATCAGCATTTCCTCATATAGATGCATTGAATCAATGCATCTCTTTGAGGAAAGTTCAGCGTCTTAATGCAGAGGGTGGAGATCCTCAATGTCGGTCACACTGTGCATCAAGGCCCAAGGAAGCACCTCTAGTAGCCATCTGCTACCTACAGGGACTGACTATACTCACCAAAACAACTACATTAAGCTATAGTTGTTCGGGTGACTATAGTGTCCCTTTTATCACTGAGAGAATCACTCAGAAGAACTCACACTATTAATCATCTAACTCACAAAGAAATAGTTAACTATTGATCCTGCTACCACAATGTTCTTTGCAAATATAATAAAATTACAACCCAAATCCAATTATTTAGCTTGCTTTTAAATTAGGTAAGTCTTTGTTAAAGGATAGGATCAAAATATATTTTATAATAAATACTTTACATATTATTACATACATGTAACATTACATTACATTTTGCTCAGTGCTTACTAATAGGGTATGTATTTTTTTACATTTCCCCTTTATTTCCTCTAGTTTTCCTTTTCTTTTCTCTTTTCTTCTTTTGTATAGTATTGTCCAAGGTTATGTCTTTGCTTCTAATGTTATATTTTAGCCATCAACATGTGAATTATTAACACCAGGTATTTATCTGTCAGGTTTGGTATTTACCAGTGAAACTCTTAATGTTCTTAAAAGTCCAAAGGAGATGTTCCAAAACTCTCTTACCCCCGGACACTCCCACCATATGTGCATATATGATCCTTTATTTATCTCACATCTCCAGCATATATCTGAACTTTGTGGAAATATTGCCTTTAATTGGGCGCTAATACCATCTGTTCATTACCTTATATATATTTTCTTGTAAACTTACACAGTGAATATATTTATTAGTAATATTTAAAACATGGTGCCATGCTTCTAATGGAATATTGATTTTTAAGTCATCTTTCCTTGTTTTAATTGCCATGATTTGTATTGTTTTTTGTGTTTATATTAATATTTTATTACAAACGGAAAGTGCTTTGTCTATCTTTGTCCCCCTAAATAAATATTCAATCCTTAATATTAAACTATCTCGTATGTTTACCATTAATAAAACTTTATTATTTTTTGTACCTTGTCTGATACATAGTTTTTTGCAAATGTATCTATATTATTCTAGTGGGGGTGCTGGTGGGGGTACTGGTAGGGGTACTGGTTTTGTGGGGATTTGCTCTCTTTCTTAACGGTTGCTTCTCCTTCATTTCTGTATTTCTATCTCGTACCATGTTTAATGTGTTATTTAAATCATTTTTAACCCTTAAATATTTTTAAAAAACTCTTAATTCTGCATCTTGAATTCTTCAACTAAGCTGGCAAAGGTTTCTATATTTTGACCCTCCATTAATTTTTCAATTTTATCAATACCCCTCTCTGTCCAGCTTTTTAACATTATATCTTTCATATTGTCTGATATTGTTTCAATATTTAATGTTTTAATAATTTTATTTTTTAATCCCAACTTAGATTTTAATTTATGCCACGATTTTAATAGAGTATATATAATTATATCTTGCATATTCTTTATATTACATGGTCCCTGTATAATATTACTCCATATTAACTGTGTTTGTTTCATCTTGCCTATTATTTCACATTCCATTTTATACCAGGGCTCTTGAAAGCTACCTTCATTGTGCATCATATACATATGGTATAAGGAGTTTGCCTCATATGTCTGTCTTATAACTGGCAGACCTAAACCTCCTTTTTTAAATTTTTAAGGTTAGGATTTTCTTGCTAAATCTCGTTTTTTTTACCTGACCATATAAATTTGGTAGCGTAAGACTGTGCTAAATTTAACCAAATATCAAGTACATTCAGTGGTATATGGCTAAAAATGTATGTCCATTTCAGTAGAATATAAGATTTAAAAGCATTAATCCTACCCAACCATGATAGAGGTAGATATTTCCATTGTTTATACATGTTATTTGCTTATTTTAGAACTTTCATACATTTTTTTCCCATGATATATTTTGGGTCTGAAGTAATAGTGAGGTGTTGATCATTCAATTCTTTATTTACCTATTTTCAACTAAATTCCCTTCGGCAGGCAGCCAAAACCTCTTTCATCCCATTTTTTTATAAAATCATGTTTTTTCTATGTTCAATTTATAGTTTGAGACAGACATACAATCATGAAACAAGCTCATCAGAGCCCTCAGTGATTCTAGTGGGTCTGTTACAGTTATCAAGATGTCGATGGCATATAGACTAATCTTGTATTCTTCTTGGCCAATATAACATCCTTTTATTTTAAAATTATCCCTTATTTCTAAAGCTAATGATTCAATCGATAATATGTATAACAGGGGGTGACAACAGGCACCCATGTCTTGTACCTTTGCTTATGGGGAACCAATCAGCTAGGATATGTTGGCCACCACCCTTGCTGTTGGACATGAATACAAGTCAGTGTTTTAACTTTTCTAATTTCCAACAAAACCTTTTAATTTCTTCTTCTTTAGTCTTTTTTTTTGGAGATTAATTAGATCAATAGATCTATTAGGTACATGATTTAACATATTTTCTTTTTTTAAGTTGTAAAGTTTAAAATATAACAAATTAATATCTTCCCCCCTTTGTTTATTTGCTTTTGCTCCAATTTTTATTAAATACCCTCTGCACACACATTTATAAGCTCACCATAGAGCTGCTTTGGATCTGACTTAATTTTTAATTTCATTGCAATATAATTCTGTGGTCTTCTTTATACATGTATACAGAAAAATAGGGGATAATCTGCTAAATCAATGACAAGAACAATACATAGCGCATAACTGTGTATATGAATAAACCAAGTGTACAATTCACAAATGGCCACTCACACTCTTGCTGGAATTAGAAGGCCTTTGGAATAAATTCCTTTTTCAGCATAAATGCCTTTCCAGAAATAATTCTTCCATCTTTATTCAATATCTCATGGATTGGCTGAAAGGTGTGTGCTCAAAGAAAAAACAATAAAATTGTAGTGCACATTTTAAAATGTAGAAAAAATAATTTAATAATTTACATCAAAATATAAAACAATGGATGTAGTCTCACTGTCCCCACCAGGGGTCCTACGCGTTTCGTCCGTGTATAGGACTTCCTCAGAGACTTCAGTGACCAGAAATGACAGCATACAAATGAACAATAAAAATCTCTTTCCTCCTCCAACCTTTATACCTCCCCCAATGTCCACATAACTCTTCATTTAGTCCAGGTGTTTCAATTTTCGGTCCGGCGTCCGGTATCTGTGACGGCATCCTGTGCGTCCGTCAATCTCATATGCATTCCACCATGCGTTCCACTGTCGAAACCCGGAAGTACGCCGTAAATGATGTGTTTCTTTTTTATGTTCCTCTCAGGAACGAGCAAATTCGATATGTGTCGACCGGAGGCAAAGAAGAGAGGGGGGGATGTTATACACTCAAAATGGCACTACATTATTTAAATATACTACTTACACATAGCATTTACAGCCTGATTATAGTATAATACAAACATAAACTAAATAATACCAATACCTAAAGCATGCTATTATTTAAATAAGAAAAATAAGAATAAGAGTATAAATTATAAATTAAATAATATTTAAAAATAATAATAACAAAATAATAAAAAAAATAATAATAAAAAATATTAATAAAAAAATAATGATAATAATAAAAATAATAATAAAAAAATATATATATAATGAAAAAATAATAATAAAAAAGAATAATGAAAAAATAATAATAATAATGAAAATAAAATGAAAATGAAAATAATAATAATAATAAATAATAAATAAATAAAATAAATAAATAACAAATAAAGAAAATATAATTGAAAATTTAAATGAATATGTAAAATAAAAATATAAAATAAAATGTAAAATAAAATAAAAATAAAAATAGATAAATAATAAAATAATGAAATAATAAAATAATAAAATAAAAAATAAAATAAAAATGAAAATAATGAAAAATAAATAATGAAAAATATATATATATATACTAAAAAATCTTAATCAAGAGCACACACACTTATAGGATGGAGGAGGAAAGGGATTTTTATTGTTCATTTGTATGCTGTCATTTCTGGTCACTGAAGTCCCTGAGGAAGTCCTATACACGGACGAAACGCGTAGGACCCCTGGTGGTGACAGTGAGACTACATCCATTGTTTTATATTTTGATGTAAGTTATTAAATTATTTTTTCTACATTTTTAAATGTGCACTACAATTTTATTGTTTTTTCTTTGAGCACACACCTTTCAGCCAATCCATGAGATATTGAATAGAGATGGAAGAATTATTTCTGGAAAGGCATTTATGCTGAAAAAGGAATTTATTCCAAAGGTGTTCTAATTCCAGCGAGAGTGTGAGTGGCCATTTGTGAATTGTACACTTGGTTTATTCATATACACAGTTATGCGCTATGTATTGTTCTTGTCATTGATTTAGCAGATTATCGCCTTTTTTTCTGTATACATTCTATTGAAAACAAGAGGAAGTCTTCTGGGAAGTCCTACCTGGTTCAGGGAGGATTTTTTCTGCTATTTATCTACTGAGCACTTATTGCACTGTGGTTTGTGCACACATATATTGTTTTTTGTATCTTCTTTATACATGCTAGATTCTCTTCTTTTATTAGGAGTTTCTCATTTAATCTTCTATGTCTGTTTATATTATATTCCTTCCCATCCTTAATCGACCAAAATACTGCATTGTGGTCAGACCATATGGTTTCTTTAATAAAACTTTATAGAATATTCAGTAATAATGAAAAATCAGTCCACACCATATCTATCCTTGCATACGAATAATGCACAGGGGAGAAATGTGTATAATCTCTTGCGTGTGGATTTATAATTCTCCATAAATCATAGAATTTATATTTTTTTGCTAGCAGTTCTAAAGAGTGCACTGATTTTCAAAATTTTTGGTTTATTATTTTATCTTGAGGTACCCTCTTATCCATCTTAATGTCCATGAGAGCATTAAAATCACCTGCTAGGATAAGCGATCCTTTATAGATTTTTTTATTTTTTTCCAACATTTTCTTAACAAAAAAGATCTGATTTAGATTAGGTGCATACATATTAATCATATTAATAGTGTAAAGCTTCCCCTCTATCCTACAAATCAATATTATAAATCTTGCTTCTGGATCACATTCTTGGTATATTATTTCCAAACTTAGTGTGTTAGAGATTAATATTGCTACACCTTTATTTTTCTTGTCTACTGAGGAAGACACTATGATTTTAGAAAATCTGTCAATGGCATCCGATTTTTATTCAACCAATAGGTCTCCAGTATAAAACATATATCTATTTTTTCTGTTTTAGTTTTATCAGAGAAGATCTTTTGTATGGTGAATTTAGACCCTGGACAATAATATACATGAAATTTATCCTGTTAAAAAGTATTGTTGCCTCCTTTCTTCCCTATTTTCGTCCCTGAGCAAAAAACTAACAAATATACATACACACATAAAAACACATTGGAAGAACTTGAAGCGTTCTTCTTGGGCCTTTAACAGCCCGGGTCATCCACGTTTCCCCCTCATTATGGCCCGAAGTGTCAAAGGTTTGTTATTGTCTACACAATAAATCAGGTCCCTCTCCGAACCTCAGCAGTTGGCACTTGATATTTCACTTCCCTCTGCTTCACATTTATATATACCAGGAGGGGTGAAAAAAAAACAAAATCAAAAAAGAAAAAAATCTAATTTCACAGATAACTAATGTTTATACCTATAGCTAAAGTATCATATCCATTCTTCATTTTTGGTAATTGAATTCTCATTTATCTATCTTTTGTTTTAATATACCTTTTTTTTTTTGTGGGAATAATCTATGTATTCTTTGGGAGATTAACACTGTGATTAGTGGGTTATTTAACCCTTTCTTTTTAGTGATTTTTAATTAATTTTGTGTAATAGTTTTTTCAACTTTGGGGGCGTGGCTTGGCGCTGAAACAGAATGGCGGCCTACACTTACAGCTCCAAACCCCGCCAGCCAAATCCCGCAACACTCATTACCCCCAGAGACCCGATGGACTGCACAAAACAACTCCAAAAATGACCCCATCCACGCCAAGAACACAGTGGTACAGACCATCTGCATCCATCTGCGCATACCTGCATACCCCGGGGATCCTCACCTCGCAACTCTAGGCCTCCAATATGGCGCCCGCCTCCCCAGGATCCACAGTGTCGGAAGACAGCCTGCACACCACCACCGGGACCCGTGACAAAGAGAAAGCCTCAAAAGATTGGTATGCTCTATTTGCCTCCCTCCCAAAGAAGGAAGACCTGCAATCTATAGTCCAGTAGGTAAAATCAACACTCCGGACGGAGATAGCCTCACTGCACACCTCCCTGTCAGACCTGGAGGGAAGAGTGGCAGCCCTGAAGTCTGCAGGCTCAGTACTACAGCAATCACACAATACTGACAGACAGCACATAGACCTGCCGCTCCATGTTGAAGATTTAGACAACAGGAGCCGCAGGAATAATAAAGTGAGAGGGCTACGAGAAACAGCAGGCCAAGAAAATCTGAGGGAGAATCTAACACCACTATTCCATACTAAATAATACTGAAGCACGCCTGTATATTGACATTGACCAAAACCACCACCAACAGCTCCACCAAGGGATGTAATATGCTATATACAAGCTGAAAGAAGACATCATGAAGTGAACACGCACAGAGAGAACATGGTGGTACAAAGGCCAAAATGTGGAACTCTACAATGACCTCTCCCACCTCACCCTGCAAATGCACCAAGCTCTCCGCCCTGTCACAACTATCCTCCAAAAACACCAGATAAGATACTGCTGGCACTTCCCGTTCGCACTCACAGCACGAAAGGACAACATAGAGGCTACAATTTGTCTGCCAGCGGATGTTTCTATCATCCTGGACATGCTGGGTCTACCGGCCACCCCGGTAAGAGATTGGACAGACTGCCCCCTCAACGAGAGGAGCAGGCCAGTAACCCAACCGCTCGGAGTGGATGGATTGGACATGGGCACTATACTGCCCCACCAAACAGCACACGAAGAATAACACCTGGAGACACTGGAGACCCGACCAGCTAGAAGACTCAAGTGAACCCCATAGTGTTACCCTGAGATGGACATGACCCCCCCCACAGTGACTAAAATGATTCAAGAATGGGAGCCCACAAAGACTCTGCTGAGGACTGATTCCCACACATAACCTGCCCTCCCCCCCCTCAGAAGATGGAACCTGCACCCTGCTTGCCCCCAAGTCCTAAGACCCATTCACACGCCAAAACCGAAGAAGAGACTGACCCGGAAATCCGGAACATACAATGAGCAAGTACAAACAGAGACTTAGAGAGTGAAATTTTTATTTTTTCTCTCACTCCCCCCCATACCATACTACACCGCCCTCACGGACATGCCAAGAAGATCCAGCCCAAGAATAACTGGTGTCATATACATAACAAGTCTTGTAATAAGTAATACCATGCTGTACCGTCTGTGTTACTAATACTACCTAAGTGGGCCAAACAGACTCCGTGGTGCTTAACGCACTAGGGCTCCGAACACGGAGCTGAGGACACTGGGGAGTGAGGGGAGAGGGGATGGGTGTGTGTGGGGGGAGGGGGGTATAGGGGAAGGAGAGGTACTCACACACATGGACTCCACGGACGAAAGCATCCCCGGACAAGACACAAACAAGACACTAAGACTCCCCAAAACGAAGAGGAGGCCCGCCTCCCCACTAACAGAACTCTGCTACCTGACACACATGCAAACCTCACACGCTACCGACAGGATAACTACACCTCCCACCCACACACCATGGACACAAGCCCAAAGCTGGAAAATGATTGGACTCGGTGACGACCTGAGAAAGACCGCACACCCAAGTCGATACCGACCCCACACGAAAGTGCCCCTCCCACACCACTGATGAACACCACATAGAGATCAGTATCCCATACAAACACCGACACACCACTTGCAATCATATAGATGCGCCACCCCCATGCACCGACAGGACACAAACCACCAACGACTGACACTATGGAGTGGGAAACATAATGAGTGTCTATGCAAATAGATTGATGCTGGCAGCCTCCATGGAATGTCTTTAAAAATACAAAAGTTGAATTCATGTCTTGTTAACTAGCTAAACAACTGTTTTAAACTTGTTGAATGTAAACGTTGCATGCTGACGCTATTTCACCACAATATAACCCACTGTTATATTGCATCTGACCGAACAAACCACCCAACAAACTTTGCCGGAGAGCAAAGAACCACCACCCACAACCCCACGTGCTTACTGCCAAACCACTGGACAGGCTCACTGAAAACACACTTTACACGTGAGCCCACACCCCAGAGGCAGACTGCCCCTTACTGCCATCTACACGGCCTACACCCTCGATTGCGGGGGAGGTAGCGAACAAAGAGAAACAAAACACACCCACAATAGGCAAGGAAAGATGACACGCTCCCGATACCAACCAACACCCCACACAACCACCTCACGACCACAGTAGATCAACCAAAATCAGATATTAGAGACATACGAGGACAGTGAGGAGAAAGCAAAATATCGGCCTATGCCGATGAATTACTGTTCACAGTCCGGGACCCACAATCCTCACTCCCAGCCATCATCCAAGAATTCGAGGAATACAATGCTCTCTCCAACCTCAGCATCAACTATGCAAAATCTGAGATCCTAAATCTCGGCTGCGAGCACTCCCTGACCACGAACCTAAAAGCTTGCTACTCGTTTTACTGGTGTAAAGACGCGATTAAATACCTTGGCATATGGCTTACTACCAACCCTCACCGCTTGTTCAGCCGCAATTTCCTGCCCCTCCTCGACCGAAAGACCTAGCAGAATGGGATATACCACATATCACCTGGCTGGGACAAGCAAACGTTCTCAAAATGAACGCCCTACCACGCTTTTTGTACCTAATGCAAACACTCCCAATCTTCATCCCCCAGACCTTCCTAGCCCAACTACGCAAAGCCTTCGCAAGATATGTCTGGCGAAATCGAACAGCCAGAATAAAATACGATATTCTCACAAAACCCAAGCTGCAAGGGGGCCTGGGGCTCTCCGACCTCAATAAATACCACCAAACCACTCACCTCCAACGCATTGCCGAATGGACCATAGAAACAGAAGATAAACTCTGGATCGCTATAGAAGCCAGCTTTACTCCACTCCCACTTCATACATTACCATGGATGCCCCCACAACAGACAAAGAGACATGAAAGAAGACATCCCACAATATCAGCCACCCTAGCGGTCTGGAAGAAAATAGCAAACAAAAAGGACCTCGCCCCACCTCTATCCCCCTGTACCATATCACAGGAAACCCTAGATTTCACATGATTAACAGCAACCAAACCATGACAAGCCTGGGCCTACCGACTCCATGCAAGCTACAACACATCCTGGCAACCGAGAACATCCCCCCACTAATGGACCTACCCACGCCTGAACCGCCAGACCCACTGACTACATTCAGTTACCACCAACTAGTAAGCGCACAAAAAATAATGCCCGATCTTCAAACTGCTGCACGACCACTAACCATGTTCGAGAACCTATGCACCCAGCCGACACCCACGCCACACGCCATATCACTGCTATACCAACTACTGAACACACCAAAGGGAGACACTCAGCTGCCATACATACTGACAGATACTGGGAGAGAGATCTCGAACACCCACTAACCCAGGACCAATGGACCACAATGTTCACGATGATACACAAAATCTCCATAAGCACCAAATACCAGGAATCGGGATACAAAATGATATCACACTGGTATAAAACCCCTGAAAAACTCGCGACCATGCACTCTACGAGGGCACCGGAATGCTGGAGATGCAGAACCGAACTGGGCACACTATATCATATTTGGTGGACATGCCCCCGGATCCAGCCTTTCTGGAGGGAGATTCATCAAGCAGTCACCACGCTAACAGACAAAGCGGTCGAGCTCACACCGGAAAACTACCTGCTACATCTGACACCCCTGCCATTGGCTACATACAAAAAAACAATCACACTGTACCTACTCAACGCGGCACATAGCCTGATCCCAGCATTCTAGAAAAAGACAGCAACCCCATCCACGACAGACTGGACAACGAGGGTAGAAGACATAAGGACCATAGAAGAACTAATCCTAATAGCCAGAGGCCAAACCCAGAGATACCAGAGGATATGGTTCCACTGGCTCCAATAGCTAATGAACAGACCGCAATAAAGTACCCATCCCACATTTGGAAACTAGAAAGCTTATCAATCAACTGCAATCTTTAAGTTTGGGTTCCAATATTGTTGAATGGGTAAGGCTGTGGCTGAGTGACATGCAACAGAGGATTGTAGTCAATGGAGTATTTTCAAAGCATGGGCTTGTCCCCAGTGGAGTACCTCAGGGATCTGTACTGTAACATTCTCTTTAATATTTTTATTAGTGATATTGCAGAAGGTTTTGATGTTAAGGTATGTCTTTTTGCTGATGATACTAAGATATGTAAAAGGGTTGATGTTCCAGGAGGGATACACCAAATACCAATTAATTTAGGTAAACTAGAAAATTGGTCAGAGTTGTGGCAACTGATATTTAATGTGGATAAGTGCAAGATAATGCATCTTGGACATAAAAACCCAAGGACGGAGTACAGAATATTTGATAGAGTCCTAACCTCAACATCTGAGGAAAGGGGTTTAGAAGTGATTATTTCAGATGACTTAAAAGTAGGCAGACAGTGTAACAGAACAATAGGAAATGCTATCAGAATGCTTGGTTGTATAGGTAGAGGCATTTGCAGTAGAAAGAGGGAAGTGTTCATGCCATTGTACAGATCACTGGTGAGACCTCACTTGGAGTATTGTACGCAGTACTGGAGACCGTATCCCCAGAAGGATATTGATACTTTGGAGAAATTTCAGAGAAGGGCTACTAAACTGGCTCATGGATTACAGGATAAAACTTACAAGGAAAGGTTAAAGGATCTTGACATGTATAGTTTGGAGGAAAGACGAGATAGGGGGGATATGATAGAAACATTTAAATACATAATGGGAATCAACACAGTAAAGGAGGAGACTATAGAAGAAAAACTACCACAACAAGAGGACATAGTCTTAAATTAGAGGGACAAAGGTTTAAAAATAATATCAGGAAGTATTACTTTACTGAGAGGGTAGTGGATGCATGGAATAGCCTTCCAGCTGAAGTCGTAGAGGTTAACACAGTAAAGGAGTTTAAGCATGCGTGGGATAGGCATAAGGCTATCCTAGCTATACGATAAGACCAGGGACCTAATCAGAGTATTTAGAAAATTGGGCAGACTAGATGGGCTGAATTGTTCTCATTTGCCGTCACATTCGATGTTTCTATGTTTAACTTCAGGACAATCATTAAAGGACAACTATAGTGCCAGGAAAACATACTCGTTTTCCTGGCACTATAGTGCCCTGAGGGTGCCCCTCCCGCCCGGCTCTGGAAAGGGGAAAAGGGGTAAAACTTACCTTTTTCCAGCGCTGGGCAGGGAGCTCTCCTCCTCCGATCCTCCTCTGTTCCTCCCCGTCGGCTGAATGCGCACGCGCGGCAAGAGCTTTCCTATTCTCACAGTGAGAATCACGCAAGCGCCTCTAGCGACTGTCAAGAGACAGCCGCTAGCAGATTTGGGGGAAAGCTTAACCCATTCATAAACATAGCAGTTTCTCTGAAACTGCTATGTTTATAAAAAAAATGGGTTAACGCTAGCTGGACCTGGGACCCAGACCACTTAATTAAGCTGAAGTGGTCTGGGTGCCTAGAGTGGTCCTTTAAATGGAAACTCTTAGCACCACAATCACGTCATGTCACAAAGATCCACTTTGTGTTGCCTTTCTTTGTCAAAATATTTAATTTTTAAAATTTTCTAGTGCCACCTCTCTATTTAGTCAATCAGTCAACTGGATTACGCTTTCCCTGTATGGTCATGTCAGTCTTGTGAAACCTTTTTGTCTTGTGTCTGCACACAGCATACAAACCCAGACACTTTGTACAGGCTGCCTGGACTGGGTCAGTTACACACACAATGTCTTTCTAACTCTCAAATAAAAGAAAAAAAAAACATATTAGTTTCTCTTTTTACCTCTGCCCTTTCTATGTGGGTAAAAACACACAGGTCAATCTGTTGGAAATGTTTGTCTCATTTATTTGAGAGCAAAAAGTTGCCTATTCTGATCAGTGAGATTTTGGCTGAAGCTGCTGCGAGTTAATATAAATATCTAATTTCCTGGCTAATCATGGCAGCATCACTTATGGGTAGCTCCTCCCTTAGCAGTCACAGGACAGGAATTAATTAGATTAATTAATCAGACTGATAGGTATAAGGAGTCCCTCCTCCCCCTACACCTCAGTCTTTTTTCCTGTCCTTAGCAAGTTCTACAGGACTTTTTACATTTTGTTTTATGGCCACCTTCCTGTGTTTGTCGTGGGTTCGTTCCAAATGAAGTTCAGCCTCTCTTCATTTGAAGGACCCAGTAAACAGCCTGCATGAGCAGGACTAACTGGGTCAGGTTCAGTGTAAGTACTGGACTGCAGCGTGGGAAGTAAGTGTTTGAGGGAGACACTATTTTCTGTTTAATTGTGGGGTTGGTTAGCCTTAAAAATTCCCCCTGTTTTCAGCCTGCCCCTACTAATTGGGGTTATATATCCCCCCCCCCATACCTTGTTGGCAGTATTTGAATCCATGCTTAGGGGTCTTGTCCTTTAGGATCTGTTTCTTGCCTCTTGTTTGGTGCCTTCCCTGCTCCCTGGCTCTGTTCCAGCCTCTGATGGGTTAAATGTGGGGCTGTGCAGGCTTCCCTGCTCCCTGGGGCTCCCTGTGCGCCCGGGCATTGGGGGCTGGAACGCATTATGCGTTCCAGCCGACTGTTTGTTGCTCGCAGCCGGTTCCGGCGAAACCGGAAGTAATTTGCATGCCGGTCGCGAGCGTTTGGAACGCATAGCGTGCGTTCCAGCGCTCTGCGCATGCGCGAACCGGGCAATCAGCTGTTCGCTGCCCGGACCTTTTTTAAAGCATCTAATACAGCTGCCTTGGCGCTATATCTGCTAGCCTTATGTTGGTTTACCCCTGGGGAAAGCATTGGTGTCCAGTTTGTGCCCAGCTACTCCTATCTGCTGCCTGGCTGCATAGTGGATGTTCTGCTCTTTAAGGTAGGATTGCTGTTTTTACTACTTATTGGAAGTATTGCTTTGTCAGTTTGTCTATTTATCCCTTTGGGGAATTAGGTCTTGGATTTTCCTTTGGTTCTTCTTTATAGTATGGATTCTCCCTCTGCCTCTGCAAGATCCCTCTCTAGAAAACATAGGTGAGCCATTTCTTAATTTTATTGGGGGGGGGGTGTTGTTAAAAGAGTGCCATACTGAGCCTGTAATATATGTCATATATGGCTTCATTCCAGCCCCAGCATTCATTTGGATTCTCCAGCGAGAAAATCACGGGAAAAGTCAAATAAATGCATTAATTGTTCTTCGCCTGCTCCGAATAGAAGGAACCTTTGCAAGGAATGCTTGTTGGAAGATGCCCCCAGTAGGAGCTCTCCACAAGACGACCTTAAGCTCTGGATTTCTCAGGCTATTGCTGAGGGCTTTATGGCTACCACGGGATCTAGTGGTCCAAGTAAGAGACGCAGAGCGGAACCTCAGTCTTCCAGCTCTGATGAGGACCCTGATGTCTGGGAGGTATCAGATGAAGGTGAGGAGGAAGCTGAATATGCCTCCACGTCTCTTGACTCCAGGTCTATGGATAGACTTATTACTCTTCTCAGAGACACGCTTAGTCTCACTGAAGAAAGATCTGAATTGAAGGAGGCTGACAGGTTTTTTGAGGACCTAAAGCCTAACAGACCTACTTTCCCGGTGCATGCGCCAATCAGGGATATGATCCTTCAGGAATGGAATAAGCCTGAAAAGAAGTCCACCTTAAAAAATAAGTTTGCGAGGGTTTATCCGTACTCTACAGTGGATTGCTGCCTGTGGAACTCAGTTCCTAAAATTGACGCTGCAGTGATCCATATGGCTAAGAAAACTGCACTGCTTATTGACTCCATGGCATATCTCAGGGAGCCTATGGAGAAGCGTATGGATGGAGACCTGATTAAAGACTACTTGGCCCTAGGGTCCGCCCTTCATCCGGCAGTGGCACTGACGACTCTCTCCAGAGCCTTGAAAGTGTGGCTCGCTAATCTGAAGGACGACATTGATCAGGGTGTCCGTAGGGAACATCTGTTGGAAAGCTTCAAGGACTTTAGTCTAGCCACGGAATTCTGTTCAGAGGCCTCCCTGGACATCACTCGCTTGATTGCCAAAAGCATGGCCCTGTCTGTGGCTTCTAGAAGGGCCTTGTGGCTTCATTCGTGGGGTGCTGACTATGCTTCTAAGGCTTCCCTGTGTGCACTTCCGTTCCGAGGGGATCTCCTTTTTGGGAAGATTCTGGAAGATGCTATTCAAAAAGCTGCTGATGGGAAAAAGGCGTTTACCTCAAGCTGGCAGGAAGAGTTTTTCCCTCCTCCTGGAAGACCAAGCGCTTCAAGGATCGGTCCTTTCGGGACAGCAGGAGCTATAAATCAGGAAGGGAGTTTTCCAGGAATTCTTCATGGAAATCCTATTCACACTCATCTTCCAATAAGGCTTCCAGAGGAAAGGGTGCTAGAACCTCAGGGAAGAACTTCTGAAGGTCCCCAGGCCCCTTCGGGGACGTTGGGAGGTAGACCGAAGTTCTTCTACCCCATATGGGCCAGCAATATTTCAGACCTATGGGTCACTTCCATCGTAAAAGAAGGTTACAGAATAGAATTCTCATCTTACCCGAAAACTGCATTCTTCAGAAGATCAAAGGTGCCGGCAGGCATCAAACGATGGGCCATGAGGTCCTGCATTTCTGTACTCCTGGAACAAAAAGTGGTGAAGAAGTTCCAAAACAGGAATGGTTCCAGGGAATTTACTCCACGGTCTTCTTGGCCCCAAAACCACAGGGAAAGTGCTGTCTCATCTTGAATTTGAAAGGCATGAACTCCTTGCTCGACGTAAGGACGTGCAAAATGGAATCCTTAAGGACCATCTTGAAGTGTGTCAAAAAGGAGACTGGATGACCTCAATAGACTTAAGGGACGCCTACTATCAATCTTGGGTCCATCTCAAGGAATTGTAGCTCAACATACGTCGGTGGCAATGTCCATTCTTCAAGACCATGGTTGGCTCCTGAACGTGGGAAAGAGCTCCCTCGTTCCTGCACAAACTATCGTTTTCCTGGGTACGGTGGTGAATACTGTGTCTGCACATGTGTTCCTGTCTCCAGAAAGGGTCACGAAGATCAGAGACAAAGTAAGGAAGCTGCAAGTTCTCGAAACCTCACCTGCAAGAGAAGTCATGAGTCTCCTGGGTTCCTTGACTTCAACAATAGGCTTGGTGAAGTGGGCCCAGAACTGCTTCCTTCTCCAGTTCAACAGAGTGGAAGCGGATTGGGAACAGATGATATCTCTTCCCCTTCCCGTAAGGAAAGGCTTAAACTGGTGGAAGAGCGAGAGGAATTTGACAACAGGCTTCCCGTTGGAAGACCCCCCCCTTGGAAGGTTATTACAACAGATGCCAGTTCTTTTGGATGGGGTGCCCACTTCAGTCCTGTATGGACTCAAGGGAAGTGGACCCGAGAAGAGTCGCCTACACTCAAACTTAAGGGAACTGAGAGCGGTTTACAAGGCCATTTTGAGATTCCTGCCGAGGCTAAGGAATTCTTGGGTTCTAATCAAAACAGACAACCGAGCGGTGGCCTCATATGTGAACAATCAAGGTGGCACGAGGAGCAGGTTGCTCCTGGAAGAGCTGGCTCCCTTAATGGCTATAGCCATGACCTATCGTCAAGGCCTGAAGGCGATTTATCTCCCAGGTTCGGAGAACGTAACGGCAGACTTCCTCAGCAGAAAGGAAATTCTTCCGGGAGAATGGCAACTTCACCCGGCGATCTTTGCAGAAATTGCTCATCGGTGGGGCATGCCCCAGATCTACCTGATGGCATCATCTCAGAATCACCAGGGGGAGAATTACTTCTCTCTCCATCCGGACTGTCAGGCACTGGGCCAGGATGCTCTCTCTCTGCCTTGGTCGTTCGATCTGGGGTATGTTTTTCCCTCCCCTACCCATGATACCCAGGTTCCTGCGGAAGGTTTGGTTGGAAGGCAAGAAAGTCATTGCCGTAATTCCAATTTGGCCTCGGAGGCCGTGGTTTCCCCTATTGGCCATGATGAGCCAGGAACAACCTTGGCCTCTTCCAGTGATGGAGGATCTGCTATCGCAGGGCCCTGTATTCCATCCTCATCCGGAATGCCTCAAACTGGGGGTATGGGTCTTGAGAAAGAAAGACTCCAATTACTAGGTCTCGCGGAGGCGGTGATCATTACCCTTCTGCTCTCCAGGAAGGCTTCTACTTCTTCATGCTACTATAGGATCTGGGATGTGTTCCAAACTTGGGCATCGTCTCATAATGTGGACTTTCGGCATCCTAGCAATACTGAAGTTTTGGAGTTTCTGCAAGAGGTCCTGGACAAGGGCCTTAGCCTCAGCACCTTGAACGTTTAGTCTTCGGCACTTTCAGCTTTGTGCAACATCTCATGGGCTTCGGATCTTTTGATTTCCAGGTTCTTCAAAGCGGCCTTCAGGTTGAGGCCTCCTTCCAGATCTACTACCCCTCCTTGGGACCTTCCTATGGTGCTCAATTATCTTATCTGTTTGTTCCTCTTGAAAGTTTGGATGCTACTCTCCTGACGTATAAAACTTTGTTTTTGGTGGCAATTACTTCCGCAAGAAGGATTTCAGAAATTAAGGCATTTTCTACATCTTCTTCTTGTTTATGATTCTACCAAGATAGGGTGTGTCTGAAACCAAAACCAGAGTTTCTTCCTAAGGTAGTTTCTCAGTTTCACCTCTCTTCAGAAGTGGTTCTTCCATCATTTTACCCCAACCCCTCTTCTCAGGAGGAGGTTAGATGGCAACGTTTGAATGTCAGGAACTGCTTGTCTGCATATCTTAAACGTTCTGAGTCTTTCCGTAAAACGGACCAACTCTTCGTTTTGCCGTTGGGAGCAAGGAGAGGTGAGGCGGCTTCTTTATCTACGTTGAAACGTTGGATTTCTCTGATAATTAAGAAGGCGTATATCTCTAAAGGTATATCACCACCTCGGGAGATAAGAACTCATTCTACTAGAGCATTATCAACTTCATGGGCTAGCTGGGCAGAGGTTCCATACGATGATATTTGCAGAGCAGCCACCTGGTCTTCTCCGATGACATTCATGAAGCACTACAAACTTGATGCGGAGTCTCCTTCCACCTCCTTTGGACAGAGTGTCCTGTCTACGGTTTCTTTATCCAGTTGATATTAAACTTTTCTTTGCTGCATGTGATTCAGTTTGGTGTGATTTCTTGGATTATTATTCCCACCCTATTTTTCTGTGAAGCTTGGGTATTACCCATAAGTGATGCTGCCATGATTAGCCAGGAATAGAGAAAATTTATGACAAACTTACCGTAATTTTCTTTTCCTGGCTATTTCTCATGGCAGCATCAGGGTTCCCGCCCATTCTTTATTTCAGCTTTATAATTGGACTGAGGTGTAGGGGGAGGAGGGACTCCTTATACCTATCAGTCTGATTAATTAATCTAATTAATTCCTGTCCTGTGACTGCTAAGGGAGGAGCTACCCATAAGTGATGCTGCCATGAGAAATAGCCAGGAAAAGAAAATTACGGTAAGTTTGTCATAAATTTTCTCTAATAATGGGATAGTGAGACAATCATCTGCTAAACAGATTATACGGAATATAATTAAACCATATCCAGTGGTTGGCTGAGTCTGAAAATAATTTTAGTTCCCAATAACAAGTCATTAATTATTTTAATGAAAACAAAAAATAAATGCTTAAAACACCATTTGAACTAATACAGCCCTAAAGTGTGAGGCGTTTAATAAATATCTCAGTAAAATGACCCATTTCTAGGATACGCTTTGGAGAGGAGATTTGTCCTCAGTGAAACTGTCCAGCACAAACCAGGAAGTAAGTAAGCAAAAAGGGGGTGGGTCTTCATTAGCTGCTGGGTCAGTTCTGCACTACTGTAGGTTATACATTAGGAAATATTTAAGCAAATTTTAGTAAATGCATTTTTGTTTTGCAATTATTAAATATATGCATTGAAATATATTTTTTAACCCAACCCATCTCTTCAGGAAAGCTTATGGCCTCCCAGAGTAATCTCTACCTTACATACCTGTCTCTTGCTCTCTCCTATGGGACAGTGCTTTGCTCTCTCCTCCAGCTCTGCTTCACTCCTACTTGATATTTCTTGTCCTAATGTTTCAAATACCCCACCTCCTATAGTCTGTAAGCTCGTTTGAGCAGGGTCCTCTTCAACCTATTGTTCCTGTAAGTTTTCTTGTAATTGTCCTATTTATTGTTACATCCCCCCTCTCAAAATATTGTAAAGCGCTACGGAATCTGTTGGCGCTATATAAATGGCAATAATAATAATAACCCCTTAAGGACACATGACATGTGTGACATGTCATAATTCCCTTTTATTCCAGAAGTTTGGTCCTTAAGGAGTTAAACATAGAGGCCCACTTTAAATGACAAAATAATATCCTGTGTGTGTATATATATAAATGGATCAGCCTCAACATTAAAACCAATGACAGGTGAAGTGAATAACATTGATTATATCAGTACAATGGCACCTGTCAATTGCTTCGATATAATAGCCAGTAAGTTCTTGAATTTCATGTGCCGGAAGCCGGAAACATGTGCAAGCGAAAAGCTCTAAATGAAAAGGACCAACTAGTGATCACTAGATGACTTGGTCAGAACATCTCCAAAATGGTAAGACTTGTAAGGTGTTCCCAGTATGCAGTGGTTAGTACCTACCAAAAGTTGTGCAAGGAAAGACAACCAGTGAACTGGCATCAGTTCGTGGACAACCAAGGTTCATTGATTCACGTGGGAAGCAAATGCTAGCCTTTCTGGTCCGATCACACAAAAGAGCTACTGTAGCTCAAATTGCTGAAACACTTAATGCTGGCCATGATAGAAATGTGTCAGAACATACCATGCATCTCAATCCAAGAAGGTACCAACTTGCAATTTGTAGGACTTAACTGATCTGCTGCTAATGTCTTGGTGCCAGATACCACAGGACACATTCAGAGATCTTGTGGAGTCCATACCTCAGTTCATGAGCGCCTTTTTTGCAGCATGAAGGTGTACCTACATGAAATATAGGCAGGTCGTATTAATGTGATGGTTGATCGGTGTAGGCAGATTTATATGTAATCCTGAATAGAGCCAAAATCAGTGACAGCAGGATGTCTGCAAGGCATGCTCCTAGTACATGATAATAGTTAGAACATATAATAGATTTAGTTTCCTGCACATTTTTACCTTCTGTGAAGACACACAGTCACAGCCAAAATGGTTAAATGGATTTTAACATCTGGTTCAGTTTTAAAAGTTTGCATTAGATTTTGCATTACCATCAGGTAGCCAGTAAGACAACCTTCTTATATAGCACTGCGGAACAACCTTTCAAAAAACACAATATCTCCCAAATCATCGCTGTATTTCCAATCAAACTCTAACCATAACAGCTGCTAATAATTACCTATTTGTGTTCTACAATTCAAAATTGATATACTTGTCGCAATATTGAATTGTTTGATCATCGTACGATATTTTTGAAAATCAGATCGTATATTAAGTGCCTGTATTTTCTGCAGAACAGTTCGTATAGATAAACATTAAACAACTGGAGAACGGGTGAGTTACTGAGTGGATTTAAAAAAACAAGCTTAGAACACTCCAATCTCTATTTCAGACATGCTATAAAAACAAGGAAGATGCTTCTCCTTAAAATTCCATAACACACTGTTTAGATGGACAGTAGATAAGATTAACACGTGAAGAAAACAAGTCCACTAGCCTGTCCCTAATATCGGGATCATGGGGAAATATCCGGCTTATGAACTCGTTTCACTTACATGACATCCTGCTGTATGTTAGTTATATTTTATGCAGCTATGTGTCTAAAGTCCCCTGTCCTGATTCTGGCCAATACTAAAATAAAAAGGGAAATAAAAAAAGATACAAGAGAAAAGTAGAGAAAGGAAAGAAAAAATGAGAAGAAAGTAAAGTATATTAAATTAATTATATCTCTAAAAAAAATGACAGTTAAAAAGACATTATAAGCATCGTAAAAAATACAGTTAATTTATCATCGGAGCTCATTACAATAATTGTCTTGCAAAGGGTTTTTGTCAAATGGCTTTAGAGTCAATTGGAAAAAAAAAGCTGAATAAAATATACTGAGCTGTGGTGCTACACAAAATTGTACAAATGCTGTAATAATACAGTAAACCACAGTGGTTATGGTGCGTAGACTGTCCATTTAATATCACCAGACATCCTCAGCATTCTGCCATTACCCTCCGTTGAAGGTTTTTCTCGACAGTGAAAACCTAATTAATCTGATCTTCATTTGACCATTATCTGATTATCTTCTATTTTCACTTTCTTGTTATCCAAACCATGGAGATACAGATGACAGAATGTCCTTTCTACCTAGACTTGTTAATGCTATCCTGGTGCTCTAAGAGATTCTCAATCCACCCATATGGCTTCATTTGCAATGAATATAGTGCTTTGTATAAGGTGATACTTTATTATAAATGTGTGTGTACTATGATTCATTAATCATGAAATAAATTAAAGAGATATTACCATGTCTTTGATGCTGTCGATATGTTCTTTAAAACCTCTATATATTAACCTGTGTGTTCTAGGTCATTGCAATTGTCGAATGACATTCTCACCAGACAGACTGACCAGGAGATGTGTCCAGATCAGTAACAGTCTGCCTGTTATATATCTACAGCAGAACATGTGGATCCCCGGGAGGTCTCCAAGCTGTACCAGAAGTGCTTCCAGAAGACTGTTGAGTAATTATCTTCATGGGAATTTACAAGAATTGTTTTCTCAAATGTATCAGGGCTCTCCACTATACCAGGAATTACTGGGAATTGAAAGGAGAATTTCATATTATAGTCCAAAACAGCTGAAAGACCCTTCAAATTCATTATTTTTCTTGCTCTGACTACTTTTTTACTTCTGCTATTATGGGCTAAAAAATGTAAAAATACCAGTTTTTGACAGTTCCACGTTAAATGTAAAGCACTGTCGATTTTTAATAAGCCTTCTAGTTTAAATCTAAAAACATATTTGAGAGTATTTAACTTCTAAGTAAAAGCATATATTAAAATGTGTCTAATAAAGAGAATGCTGAATGTTAATTGGTAATATTTCTGTTAATCTAAAATAATATGAATAGTAACGATAACTCAAGTCCATTTGACTTGGACTGCCAAATGTTACTCAGTGGATCCCATTTACTGACATAAAACTATTTGTTCTTTTTATTTTGTTTAAATACATTTAATCTGTGCGAAGAGCATGATGTGTTTAACTGCTAAATGTGAAACTTTAAATAAAAAAAGTTAAAATAAAACTCCAAATAAATTAAAGAATACATTTACCTGCAATCCCACACAATGAGATGACATTCCATTAGGAGAGGGAGTTGTGGAGAAGTCCTACAGGCGAGATGTGGGTACAAGAACTGAATAGTAACAGGTCATTGGAGGAGCGAAGAGGCCGGGCTGGAACATATCGACTGATTAGGGTGGAAGTACAAGCAGTGATGGAGAGCTTTGTAGTTTAGCAAGAGAACTCTGAAACAAACCCTAAACAAAACAGGATGTAGTGATGAGTTTGAGTAAATAACAGAGGCCAAGGTTGCAAAGGTCTGATCCTTCTTGTGTGAAAGCCCACACACTCTCTGCAGGGGGAGGAATATCCTGGAGTCATGACTGAGGAAGGATGGGGCTACATGCTACTACTGGTAAATTGTTGTCAGCATGCTACACACAGAATTGATATCACTAATGATGCTTCTGGATGTGGACACCTCAAGCAGCAGAATTTGTATCTCTGTATGTGCAGTGTTTCAGTAAGTGGTTGTGTGCTTGGAGTAACCCTTTAAGTATTTTATGGTTATTAGTCGAAAGTTGCTATTGGTAACAACCGATATGTCCTGCACAATTAACATTTTTAAGTAAACATTTAGTGCTTTCCACTGATAGCAAATTAAAAGAATTACATTTTCAAACCATAATTTCACACACTAGTGTGTGTTCTACTTTCTGGTGCAAGTGTTACTATTGAGGGGAACGACCTCTTTTCTCTACATTAGATTATACCCCTGAACAAAACTTTGAAATTTAGAATATGTCTTTTTAAAACATCATTTTAATGTGATGTTCTGTTTTCTTTAAAATTTACATTAAAGGAACACAGACATATATTTCTGGCCCTACAGTGTTAAAAACCTTATCTACCCCACATTCAGATAACTGTTAAATACTGTAGTAGTGAGCAATTTTAAGATTTATGATTTTCATGGTCACTGGATGGTAACAAAAGTTTAAATAACTGTTTGGAGTAGTTTAGTTTTGGTATTGAAACTCTGTTTTACATATGTTTTAAGTGTTTGCTTAGTGAGAACTACAGTCAGCGGTGAGCTTGTTAAATACCCTGAGTATTTTTGTGTATTGAGTCTGCCAGTTGCTTGCCTGATGTGATAAATCTGTGATATCACATACTCTTTTTGTAATACACTTTTTGTAATATCTGTATTGCCTTTATAGATCATTATTGCAATATCCTTTGAATTCTAGAAGATATATACATGTGTTTAATGTGTGTAATTTCTTTAGAAATTAACTGGGTGTTGCTGCATAATGTTTCACTAATAGCAAGTTGATTGTTTCATGTGTACTAAAATGTGTACTGTTACTTACTATGTGTACTGACCCATATTGATAGATCATTTCTGGAGATGGCTACTAACCCCATCACTCTAAGACACAGGTGCCCAAAAGGTAGATCCCCAGATGTTTTAAAACTACAGCTTCCATGATGCTTTTTCATTTTAAAGGATTTGTAGTTCTACAATATCTGGGTTCTACCTTTGGGGATCTGGGGATCTAATACCAGGTACGTAACTAGAAACCACGGGGTCCCCGGTGCAAAAATTGTCCCTTACCCCGCCCCCCCTACATCTCCCTCCCAATCTCCCAAACCCTCCATGTGTCACATTTATGCCCCCAGCCCCTCCACGTGTTTCATTCATGTCCACATATTGAGTGTGGCATGGTTGGGGGGGGGATGAGTATGACAGAATTGGAGGGGCTCATGTGATAGGGTGTGTAATGAAGCTCCCTGTACCCCAACTGGGTACCTCCACCAAAGGGCCGCTTCCTAGCTGGAACAGGGGACAAACCACAGCACTTCTGCCCACAGTTACCGTGGCTTAACTGGGGCCCTGGAACCGCTCCTTCCTTGAGTCGAATGGTGAATTAGCTCTAGTCCTTACAAGGACTTTCCCCATTGAATCTCCTGCAAGCTGGAACTGCAGACACAGAAGTAAATCTTCTTTTCCTCCAATAACAGGACGACACACGGTTTTGGAGTGTAAGTTGGAATAGCATTTAAATAGAGGCACACAAGCATTTTATGCAAGTTTCCCAACAAGGGCGACACCCAGATGGACCTTGTTGGGCACAAACCAATAAAAACAGAGATATACAGTAAGACACTCCCAACAACATATCCAAAATCACCCAGATCGGTTCAGGAATTTCCTGGAAGTCATAGTTATGACCGACCGCAAGCAAGGTCCCATTCCCAAAACAGTTCCAGGGAAATCAGTGCTAACAGTCGGTCAAGTTCGGTAGTCTTTTACAGGTTTCCCTGCAGGGCCCATAGTCTGTGGGCAGGAGGCTGGCAAGCAGGCTTCTCAAGGAGCTCATGGCAAACTTGGGTAAAAAGGGGAGTTTGCCACAGGGTGAAAATGGGTGAGGGTGAAAGAATGATGGAGAATGAGTGTGATGCAATCATGTGACTTTGGCGTGACGCAATCATGTGACTTCCGGCTCGGCGCAGTCACATCGGAAGTGGCGAAACCGGAACCGGAAGTCACATTGTTGCATCACGCCAAAAATGGCCACACCACAAATGGATTCTAGCAACAGCTGGAACAGATTATGCCCATCAGGAGTGATAGTTAAACCGTGAAAACGGACCAGTCAGATAGCATTAAGGAAGGCCCCATCTAGAGCTGAAACGTGTTTGCTTTGGACTGGACACATTTTGGGACTTTTTCTGGTGGTATTTATTTGTTTCATTCTGCATATACACTGCTTCTACTGGCCATATTTGCGGTGTATTTATTTTGCCTTATTTTTTGTCCCTTATTATTTATATTTTTTAATAGAGTTTTAACAATATTTTGTCTTAATAAATTTGTATTAATACTCACAACTTTGTGGACATCGTGTTCCTCATTGAAGTACATTGATAGCCTGGACAGGCACCCAAGGGCTACATACATAGAGCCTGATACGGCAGACATAAACTTCAAGGAATAAATAAGACATAAATGTGGTTCTCATTTGTGTATGCCCACCCAGAATCTCTTGCAGTAGTAACAACACTGCAAATATGAGATTTCTGTGGGGAAATCGAGTTTTTTGGCTTCAGTGGTGTGTGCAGGTCGGTGTTTAACAATATATTTGCTATAGACAGGATATTAGCCAAGACAATCGAGATGATATTGAAAAAGGTATCTAAACCACTGCAACTAAAAATAAACATTAACGTCTAATGTACAAATTATAGACCAGTGGTAATATGTACCTTAGGCTTTTAATGTTTAGGATAACGCGAGATTAAGGATTTGATAATGATTTAAATGGCTAGTTTGACTTTTCACAGTATAAGTCTAGTACTCCTCAGCTTGTTAGCTTAGGTGCCCTCGAAAGCACAGTCAGGGTTTGGTGTCCAGTTGCAGTTGTTTAGAAGCCTTTAGAAATATCATCTTGGTTGCTGTGAACATCTCAAAGGTGGATCTTTTTGTTTCTATTCCTTTAATAAATTTTATAAAGATTTCTAAATTTCAGCTGTCAGTGTTTCATTGTTATATGGTACTCGAGATTTGGGAAAACCCTCAATCTATCAAGTTCGAGCTTTAAAACGCATTGTGTGGTGTCAAGCCAAAAGAAGGCAACAAATGACAATTTGAAGTAAGTAAATGTATATATATTAAGGACAATAATGGACAATGCAGCCTGTTGTAATAACACAACCTACACCTTTTGTAAGGAATGGACAAGGTCATCAAAGCTATTTCTGATTCTACAGGTCAGGATGTTTCTGTCTCAACATTCAATTATAGAGGGTATCTGGAAATGGGAATCATGAACACACTTGTTTAATTAGTGTATTTTAATAGTGTAAAGAGGGGTTTGTACACAATATTGTTTGCCTAATTAACACAATTTCTATGTTTTGTGTGCATTTTAACATTCAAATATATATTTAACCAAATTTGGCTTAATATAAACGCAGCTGGTGGTCTTGATTTGGCAGAGGGAGGAGACCTGCAGGTAAGACAATAAGAACGTAGTGTCCCCAGTAACAGTACCTGCACGGACGGTCACTGCTTCTCCAATATTTGTTTTCTAGTCACTGCTGACTGAGTGACTGGCATCCAGGAAGAAAGTAATCCAAAAACATCACAGGCTAGTGGGTTAAGTATGTTTTCAATATAGGAGATTAGCATTAAATCATGAGTATTTTGGACATTTACTAGATTTGGAAAGCCAAAAACCAAATTGAAGAGCAGGGATCGGACATGCCATGTGAATACATTTTAAGCAGCATCTCAAAAATGAGGCTGCAGGAGCAGTGGCGTACACATGACCCCTGGGGCCCCGGTGCGAAAATTGATCCGTGGGCCCCCCGCGCGCGCGGGCCGGACCGCAACACATGGCGGTGGGCACCTGGTCGCAGGGGTTACAGGGCTGCGACCCCTGCGACCGCGGTATGTCCGCCAGTGCATGCAGATGCACACACACTTAAAGGACCAGTCTAGGCACCCAGACCACTTCAGCTTAATGAAGTGGTCTGGGTGCCAGGTCCAGCTAGGGTTAACCCATTTTTTTCATAAACATAGCAGTTTCAGAGAAACTGCTATGTTTATGAATGGGTTAAGCCTTCCCCTATTTCCTCTAGTGGCTGTCTCATTGACAGCCGCTAGAGGCGCTTGCGTGCTTCTCACTGTGATTTTCACAGTGAGAGCACGCCAGCGTCCATAGGAAAGCATTATGAATGCTTTCCTGTGTGACCGGCTGAATGCGCGCGCAGCTCTTGCCGCGCGTGCGCATACAGCCGACGGGGAGGAGAAGAGGAGGATCGGAGGAGGAGAGCTCTCCGCCCAGCGCTGGAAAAAGGTAAGTTTTACCCCTTTTCAGAGCTGGGCGGGAGGGGGCCCCTGAGGGTGGGGGCACCCTCAAGGCACTATAGTGCCAGGAAAACGAGTATGTTTTCCAGGCACTATAGTGGTCCTTTAAAGGACCACTACAGACACCCAAATCACATCAGCTCAATGAAGTTGTCTGGGTGTCAGGTCCCTCTAGTTTTAACCCTGCAGCTGAAAACATAGCAGTTTCAGAGAAACTGCTATGTTTCACTGAGGGTTAATCCAGCCTCTAGTGGCTGTCTCACTGACAGCCGCTAGAGGAGCACACTGAACGTCCATAGGAAAGCATTGAGTAATGCTTTCCTATGGGCGGTTTGAATGCGTGCGCAGTCGCATTCGGAGCTGAGAGGCTGAGGGATCCCCAGCGCTGGAGAAAGGTAAGTGCTGAAGACACACACACACACACTTACAGACGCATACACACACATTTACTGACAGAGACACAGTCAGCGACAGACATACATACACACTCACAAAACATACACTCTCATTGACAAGCACACACTCACTAACAGACATCAAACAGACTCACTAACACACACACTCTGTAAGACACACACAGTAACACACTCACTGACACTCACTAGCAGACACACACACTAACACTCACACTGACACACACACTAACACTCACTAGCAGACACACTAACACTCACTCTAACACTCACACACACTAACACTCACTAGCAGACACACTAGCACTCAGTCTAACACTCACACACACTAACACTCACTAGCAGACACACACACTAACACTCACACACACTAACACTCACTAGCAGACACACACACAAACACTCACTAGCAGACACACACACTAACACTCACTAGCAGACACACACACTAACACTCACACACACTAACACTCACTAACACTAGCAGACACACACACTAACACTCACTCTAACACTCACACACACTAACACTCACTCTAACACTCACACACACTAACACTCACACACACTAACACTCACACACACTCAAACACTAACACTATTTTTTTTTTTAAATGTAATCCCCCCAGCCTCCTTACCTTTTGGAGTGCTGGGGGGATTCCCTGGGGTCCAGTGGTGCTGCTGACCCCAGGCAGGCGAGTGGCCGGTCGGGCAGGCGCGCGGGCGCACGAGGGAGCACTCAGTGTTTCCTCTTCAGCTCCCTCGCGCGCCACGTAGGGATGCCGGAGCCGGAAGATGACGTCATCTTCCGGCTCCGGTATCAGTGCGGTGCGCTAGGGAGCTGAAGAGGAAGCAGTGAGTGCTCCCTCGCGCGCCCGCCTGCCCGACCGGCCACTCGCCTGCCTGGGGTCAGCAGGGCCAGCCTCGGGGGGCCCTGGGGTGGTCGGCTCCTGGGCCCCCCGGGGAAGAGGCTGGCCCTGTGGCTACATACCGGGTCGCAGGGGCGGCCGGGCCCCCTGGTGGGCCGGGCCCGGTCGCAGCCGCGACCCCTGCGACCCTGGTATGTACGCCACTGTGCAGGAGGAATGTATTAATTTTTACTGAGTTATATGTATATATATATGTATATATATATAAAAAAAAATTCAAGTTGCTCCTGCACTCACGCTCAAGTGTCCCTTAATGACCGGGTGACAACCAAAGTCAGCTTCAATATCCAAAAAATCCAAGGGTATGCCTGCACTCATGGTTTAAAAGTCCAAAGTTTAATGTAAAAACGATTTAAAACATCAAGTGATCAACGTTTCAGTCACACAAGACTTTCATCAGGATCATAAGTCTTATGATCCTGATGAAAGTCTTGTGTGACTGAAACGTTGATCACTTGATGTTTTAAATCGTTTTTACATTAAACTTTGGACTTTTAAACCGTGAGTGCAGCCATACCCTTGGATTTTTTATATATATATATATATATATATATATATTGTAGATTGGATAAGCCGTATTTAAGTGTTAAACTCTATCAGATTGTGTGTATATATACTTGTGCTCAGAATTTAATAGTAAATGGGACAGTAGAAGGGGTGGTAAGTTGGTAGTGTTGTGCCGATACCAACTGACGGGAAGGCCTGTATAAAGAGAGCCTACCAAGTAATAGAGGTGTAATAGTTGAGTTAAATTAAGGGAGCAGTGGGTGGGGTCACTCGAATGAAAAAAACAGCACATTTAAGCAGGGAAGATTCCGTTTTATAGGACAAACTCCTCCCACAAATTCAGGCCTTTGGCCTTCTACTTGTGGTCAGAACTTAATAGTAAACAAGGCAGTAGAAAGGGTGGTAAGTTGGTAGTGTTGTGCCGATTCCAACATACAGGTAGGCTGCGTAAAGAGGAACAAAAAGGTATCGGTTAAAAACACACTTTAGCATGCTTAAAAAGATTAACTCGAATGATTCCCTGAGTTCTTATTCAGGAAGCGGGGTCTAAGTATTGAATACATGGAATACCATCTATTCAATTTAATGAAATGGATTGGATAAGTGGATGCCCTTGAAGGGACTGCAACAGAGTTGGGTGGAAGCCTTTGCGTGTGGGTATGCATGTATCCAGTATTAACAGGGGTCTTAATTGCCATCTGTCAGGAATAGTGATATTGTGGTTGGATGGTTGGCCTGGATAGTTTGGAAATCTTTAAGGGTGAAAATGTAGGGGGCGATGTGTTTGACAAGGTCGGAGTTGATGTCATATTGGTGTAGCACTGTGATTTCTCAAGAAATTGTGGATGGCAATGTAAATTGTTACTAAAATAACTGCCTTATCTTTACTATCGAATAGTTTGGTATCCAATACATCAGAAAGGCTGCTGAATATATGTGCAGTTATGAGTAGGCTAATGGACGAAAGAGAATGGTCTGTTTGTGCCTTCGGGGACTGTTGTAATGGGTTATGAGGAAGGAAAAGGTGTATGATTGGGAAAATTAGTGAAGTGTTTTGTGCTATTTTGTAAATGGTAGAAAGGCCCAAAAGCCATCATGGTTTCACTCTAGTAATTTCCAGTGGGGAGACTTTTCAAACTAAGCCTAGTGACATCTGTTTTCTAGCTATGCCTGGATTCAAGGTAACGCATGGACATGTGGTGAAAAATCTCGGGGAGAGAACCTGGGTTGGATTTACCATATTACCATTAGTCAGGGGCAGCCTTGCCGATGGAGGTGATGTGTGGCAGGTGCCTACTCAGACCATTTAAACATGCAGGCTTTCCAAAGACTTGCCAGCTGTGAGGGATTGTGGAGTTTTCTATGGACATGTTGCACGATAATTTAAGCAGGCCCCAGCTTCTTGTTGCAATGCAGCTATTATTAATACCCTGAGGTGAGTGTTTTGGTTTTCATGGAATGAGTGTGATGAAATAGTGACTGTGGGAGTAACATAAATCCAGAACCAGCTCTGTAAGTACCAGGATTTTGGTTGGATGTATGTTGATGGTGGGTGTAAGTTGTTGATTCTTGACATTGAGATCGGGATAGTGCGTCTGCTGTGATGTTATCCCGTACGGGGCTTGATACTTGTCGAATTTGCCTGTAATGATTAACGTATATATCTTGGTAAACAAAATGGTCTCTAAGAGAAGACCTGGAAAGTACACACCTACAGAGATGGGACAACCAGATTACCATGAAGCGTGAATAGATAACAGGGAAAATGGAAAGAAGGATGTAACTCCACTTTTCCTCAGTTATAGATGTTGCGCATATTTTGATTGTGAGGGAAGAGCCTGACTGTGACCTATGAGTAATATCATATATGTAAAATCTGATATCTATAAACGGAGGAAAAACTTATGAGAATACAGTATACCTGTGAAGATTAGGGAGAACAGGTAGGGTACTTCTACCTAACGTAACAGACAACGTCACAGAAGTCAATTCCCCTTAGACATAAAACATAGACAAAGAACGTGATGAGCATGATTCCTAAATTGATGAAAACAGTTGAATGTATACTTGGCGTGAACCATGCGTTGGTCAAGTATAAAGTTTTGACGTTCTATGAATAAGGGTGAATAAGTGAGTAAATCTGTGGGGTTTTTTAAGTGCGTATCTGATAGGAGTGATAAGGCTGAGTGATACCTGATCGATTGAAACTAACCTGTCAAGATAATAATAATAATAATTATAATAATAGCAATGTATTTAACCAGGAAAGGTACATTCAGATTGCTCTGGTTTCCAAGTACGTCTCGGGGATGTTACTTTTACCCAACATCCAAGGGATGTTACTATTACCCAATTTAATAGTACTCGGAAGGATGAAGGGCTGAGTCAACCCTGCCGGTTGAAGGGCTGAGTCAACCCCACGCAAGGGTTGAACAGATTCTACATATGATGCATTAGCCCATTGAGCTATGTCACCGACATATATAAACATAGATGTAATGAAGGACTGTAACAGAACTCCCCATACTCCGACCGAGTACCTTCCGTTGATGGACGCTTCTTAACCTGCGCCGCCGAGGATCACAAGCACAGTACCGGACACCACAACCACTGCAGACTCCACAACCGCCGTAGCTTGACTGGAGTCTCGCCGTCTTCCTTCCACCCTGGATCAGCTTCTGTCCTCCAGGACCTTGTGGGAAAGACCTCTTCCTTCCACCCTGTATGAACCTCCAGCATCCAGGACTGTGTAGGGAAGACCTCTCCTCCAAGGAGTGTGTAACAGGGACAGCTCTTAAAAGAGCTAAGTGATTAATGTTTAAGGGAGTATGCAGAATATAGCTGCCCCCTCCAATCACGAGACAAGACTACGTGTTGAGGGTCAAGAAGAACTGAGGTTTAATGACACACGCTCTGCTTTTATGCAATTCTTTCATGCAAGGGACACACCCACAGACAATTATGGATTACCCAATCACACACTGGTTACATCCCACCCATCTCCTCCCCTTAGCCTGAGAGGTAACACAATTAGTTTAATTGTGTTTAAAGTTTAAAACATACTTTTTACCCAACTTTCATAACTCCAAAACTATACATCCAATATTAATAAAGTCACATGTTATTAATCAGCACCTTTCAAATATAAACATACACAAAAATCATTTGAATCTGTTCAGCCGTTCGAGAGATAGATATAAGTCAAGTTTGACCGACAGCAAGCACATTTTCATGCCCAAAACAGTTCCAGAGAATCAGGCTGTGCGGTTGGTCTATTTCCCATGTTAAAGTCAGTTCAAACAGACGAACGACAACCATTCGAATTGTCGAACTGTCGAATGAACTGTCGAACGGCGTTCGAACTGTCGAATGCATTGAATTCTGGAGTAGGTAAAACTTTAGCTGAATTAAAGATGGCCGCCGCCACCTGTTCGTTTGTCGAATAGCGGCCCCCCAGTGTTCGGCAATTTACCTACAGCAGGCTCCCAGCCTGGGAGGTAAATTGCCTGCACACTTTCACTTCTGGGTGGTCCGTCTGTGTGGTACCTGGTTCAGTAAGTCCCATTTACTGAACCAAGTGGGAGAAAGCCAGGAACACAGTATATTAACAGTCTGGGGACACTGGGGACAAAGTTTTAAAGGGGCATTGTTCCCAAAAGTCACAGTATGTCCCCAGATGGTTATTAAAGGGCCAGCAGCAGCATAATAAAATACAATATGCTCAATACTGTATTTAAAGGGCCAAATCTCCCAGGGGCCAAAGTCAGCAGGCAGGAGGCGGGCACACAGGCTTCTCCAATGCCCAGTGGCAAGGTTGGTTTCGCCACAAGGACCACTTACCTGTAACACGAATAGTATGTAACGGTGAGACTTGGTAACAGCTGTGGTGACATTCTGTCATCAAACTAATATGGTGACCAGGGATCATGTGACCAAGCTCATGTGTGCCTTTCTTACAGTGGGATAAGCTTTACCCTTTGATATGGTAAGTGGGTAATTCAATACCTTTACAAGTCAGGGAAGAGGTAACCACTTCCCCCTATCGTCATTCCTCTCTGTTCCTTCTTGGCTGTGCTAGTTAGTTTGTTGTTGCTGTTGTTGTTGGTGGTGGTATAGTTAGTTAGATTGTGTGTCATTATTTGTATGTTGTTGTTGTTTTGTCTCTATAAATAAATATTTGTTAAAGTAGACGGACCAGAGTTATATTTGTATATGTACATAATTTATAGAGTTTGGTAATAAACCACATTTGGCGACCATGAATTTTAGACTTCTACAACAAATGTTTGTGAGACGCAATAACTACCATATTGATACATAATCTAAGAGAAAGAGACTTTATAGCATAGGATTCATTTTGTTGAAACAAATATACATATGTGTTTTGTTGACTGTTTTGAATTTGTGTATTGTGACTGACAGAACATATTTTGTTGCAAATTATAGCATTTATAGGTTTAACTTTCTGTACAGTTTTAAAGTATTGGTGATAAAAGGGGGAAATTGAATAGTTTCACTGCATTGGAACCTTTGATGTTTTGGCCATTTTTAATTGCCCATGTGCTGTATTGTCTCTCTTGTTGCAACTAACTAGAATGAAACTTAATCTATTTTAATTGTTTTCTTAGGTGTTAAATTGTGGGGCTTCACTGCATTCTAAGTTAAAATAGCAAATGTTTTTTGTTGTTATCTTTTGTCTGTTTGAATCATTGAATTCAGGATAGGAGCATAATGTTTGTGCATTATGACTGACAGAACGTATTTTGTTGCAAATTGTAGCATTTATAGTTTAATTTTGTTTATGCACAGTTTTAAAGTATTGGTGATTAAAGGGGAAGATTGAATAGTTGCACTGCATTGGTACTATTGATGTTTCGGCCATTTTTAATACCCCATGTGCTGTATTGTCTCTCTCCTGTTGCAACTAACTAGAACTAAACTGAATATATTGTAATTGTTTTTAGATGTTACATTTTGTACATTTTGTGGATTCCCTGCATTCTAAGTTTAAACAGCAAACTGTTTTTTTTTTTTTTGGTGGGTTATCTTTTGTCTGAACCATTGAATTCTGGGTAGGAGCATTGTGTTTACATGATAAAGGTATTGGGGCTAATACAGTGTGGTGGCTATTGTGTAGCCAGGCTAACATTTCCATTTTTACACTGGAGTGTGTTTAATAGAAAATGAACAGTTTGTATTTGAGGTAAAGGTGCCTTTGTTAGATTGTTATATGGTTGGGAATTATCATTGTGCTGAAGTTACAGTCAGGTATTTTCCAGTTCCCATACCTTCCTTTAAATCATTCTGTTTATTTGTAAACCCCCCATACTGCACTTAAAAAAGGCGGAAGGGTGGTTTTGTGTTTTGCTATCTGTGGGCATTTGTTGTATTGAGACTGTGACGTTTTTTCTTAAAAGATAAGAGTTTGTTTGAATAGGTTAATGTAATTAAGTTTCTCAAATGGTTCAATCTCTTTGGAGCCAGTTTCAGGTTTTTTTTTTTATTAATCCCATTGTTAAAAGCGTGTTGTTTTCTTACTTAGTCTGCTGGTCTATTTCGATTAAAGACTCAGGGAGAGCTCGGTTTTAAAATGTCATATCTAGGTACTAGATAATGGAAGCCCTTCCCTGGGAGTGTCAAGAATTTGTCAGGCTTTTTGATCCAACACCAGCAGACTTAGAAATGGTACTAACTAGAGCTGACAATTGGTGGATTAAGCATCCTTTCTCAGAACAGGCCTTCTCTGTTTCAGCCATAAGAACATTTAAGGTTGACTCTGGTAGAGATTTAGATGGTAAATGGAGAAGCCAGAGGTGGGATGTACCCCAGAACAAGAGAGAACTGGAGACCAAAACAGGACTTTGACAAAAGATGGAGAGATCCACAGAGGGACCATAGGAATAGGGACAGTTCTAAAGGAAGCAATGTAATTGGAGATAATTGGAAAAATAGATGGGAGGAGTATAAGGTAATCAATAATAATTGGAATAATAATAATACCTGGGAGAGGCTAAAAAAGAGAGATAACTGGGAAAATCACAGTTGGCAAGAAAAACAGAGAAACAACAGGAACAGTTATTGGGAGAATAATTGGAAAAGGAACCATAGATGGGATGAGCATCAGACCAATAGACGGAATTGGGATAATTGGAGGAATAAAGAAGGGAATAGAGACTACTGGGACCTAAAGAGACAGACTGAGAGATTGGAGGCGGACGTGAAAGCGCTTAGGGAACAGATGAGGGAGGGAAATGGGGGTCCCCAGCAATGAATAACTCCCATATTTTTTGTTGTCCTCTACATCTGTATGTATGTTTGTTTTTCTTTTGTTTCTATATTTTATCTGTCTCACCATTATCTCGTAACACTCCAGTTTAAAGAGGACCTTAGTATGTATTGTTATATATATATTGTTATATATATATATATATTTTTAGTCATATTAAGGACAAGCCTCTAAATTCATTCATTACAGTCAGGTGGGCCAAATTCCAAATAATTTTAGTTTTTATTAGTTTAGCACACCTGCACTGCCAGCAATTTTTTATTTATTTTTTGATGCTGGATTAATAATTATAAATTCATAGATTAAGTGAATTGTTGCCAACGTGAGGCTTATATTTGATCACACTGGAGAGATGTGATAGCGTAACTTTTTGTTGGTTTACAACAGTAAAAACATTAAAAGCATTTTTTTTTTTATTTGGTTCCCAACAAATATAACCTCAAGTTGATTTTTGATTTTGATTTTTGAATAGCAACAGACAGTTTTCTATAGATTGCACGCTGCCAAACTGTGTAATGGTAGCATTCAATCTACTTTTTTTTCTTCTCTCTCCATCTTTGATGCTTTGTTTTTTTTTGTTTTGTTTTTTGTCATTAAGAATATAGGGAAATTAGATTGCTTTGAGTGAAGATGGCATAAATAATAAAGTGACAATGTATGCTATTTGTTCTATTTGGCTATCCGCAGGCGGTTAAATAGTTATGGGTATGAGAATTTGCACCTACGTTCAATTGCGAATACATTTTTCACCCTTACATCTTTCCCACTCACGTTCATGTATAATAATTTTTGGTTTAAACTATGTACATTTTGTGATTATTGCACGTTTTCATCAGTAAATTATAAAATAACTAATATGGTTTTGTGTTCAACTCTCCATCAGGTGTGGAGTAAATGTCTAAATTAATCAAAATTTCAGGAGACATTTGTGGGTCTTTTACATACCTCTAAAATGTAAACATAGCCTTAAGACACCACAACCAAATAGATTATATTAGACAAAACTAGTTAAGCCTTTGACACAAGACAATATGCTGATTACTGTTGTACATATTTCATTGTCTGTGTTTGATTCAAAGAACATTTTAATTGGAAGGCCCAGAGAGGCGAAGGTAACTGACATGTCCTGTCACAGTTTACTATACAGATGAAGAAGTGCTGGGATTACCAAGACAAACTATTATCCTGAAAATAGATACTATACAGATGAAGAAGTGCTGAGATTACCAAGTCAAACTATTAACACAGCCCAGAATAAGGGTAAAGTAACAGCAAGAAGCAGGAATTTGTGTCATTTCAAGGTCTTCACAGAATGAGTTTACCCTACACTCATGAACTTGCATGTGTCATTAAACCTACAAACCTCAAGCTTTGTAATGGATTGGCAAAGACAATATTCAAGGAGAGTTCATTCTAAAATCACAGCTATCAAGCACACAGATCAGTCACAGTCTTCAGATTCCAGTCTCAGGCGAAATTAAACATCATATTGTGTCATAAACTAGTGATAATTACTGTATGGGGTTGATTGCGTCTAGATATTACTACTTCAAATGAACACATTACCATATAATATTAATGAACAACTACCTGGGTTCTTACCAACCCACTAGGGCAGTGGTTAATTTAAAAACGGAACAACTGAAAACAATTGAAATTGGGGGAATGTGGGGTGATGCAACCCCTGTTTGACTATATTCTTTCTCTCACTTTTAAATGTGCTCAACATAAGAGAAAAAAAAGTGAGGGAATGTGGTGACATTCTGTCATCAAACTAATATGGTGACCAGGGATCATGTCACCAAGCTCATGTATTCCTTTCTTACAGTGTGATAAGCGTTACCCTTTGATATGGTAATTGGATAATTCAATACCTTTACTAGTCAGGAAAGAGGTAACCACTTCCCCCTATCTCCATTCCTCTCTGTTCCTTCTTGGCTGTGCTACTGAGCAGACCCTTAAGCAGACATGGCCTAATTTCTATCATGGTGAACTGTGAGTGGGATCTGGTGATTTTATAAGATGTAGTTGTTCTTGTTAGTTAGGTTGTTGTTGCTGTTGTTGTTGGTGGTGGTATAGTTAGTTAGATTGTGTGTAATTATTTGTATGTTGTTGTTGTTTTGTCTCTGAATAAATATTTGTTAAAGTAGACGGACCAGAGTTTATATTTGTATACGTACATAATAATTTATAGAGTTTGGTAATTTACCACAACAGCAAATTGATGGGAGACCACTAATGGTCCGAATTTCAAATACCTTATAATATGCAGGAGGAATACATTGTACATTGAAAAGCTGGTGTCTGCCAAACACGTGAACCATGCGAGGCCTAAGGTAAAATCATTGTAAACATATGAGTGACAAACCAACAAATATTTGGCAAATAATTTAGGGGTTAATACAGTAGTTGACTGAGGTAACACTGTTGAAAAAAGGAAGATTAGTATAAGCGACTAGAATTAACCAGGTGTCATGCATATTCTTAACAGCATACAAGGTAAAATTATGTTAAACTCTAGAATGTATGTGAATTGTGAACCTGTAACGTGACCATACTTGTTGGCAGATAATTGCCAGATACATAGTCCCGAGTTGGACTAATATAAATTTGGGATAACCCAGAGACAGATGAGTGATGTACGTATCGAGTGATGAACCTAGCAAGGGCAACTTGCATATGAAATTTTTAACAGAGAGTGGAATAGGTTGAGAACCGGGAGAGTAGTGATATTGAAGAAAACAGAAATTGTGTAGATAATAAACTATGTCAACAAGAACATATGGTGAAAATGATTAAGTGGAACGTGAAACCTGGACAGGTAAGTTCAGCAGTATTGTAAACACACTTAAAAATGTTTTGGAAGTAAAGCAATACTAACAACTAGTGATGTCGCGAACCCGAAATTTTCGGTTCGCGAACGGCGAACGCGAACTTCCGCAAATGTTCGCGAACCGGCGAACCGCCCGAAACGCCATTGACTTCAATGGGGAGGCGAATTTTAAAACACACAGGGACTCTTTCTGGCCACAATAGGGATGGAAAAGTTGTTTCAAGGGGACTAACACCTGGACTGTGGCATGCCGGAGGGGGATCCATGGCAAAACTCCCATGGAAAATTACACAGTTGATACAGAGTCTGGTTTTAATCCATAAAGGGCAGAAATCACCTAACATTCCTAAATCACAATCAATATGGATTGACACCTGACATATGACATATTGACACCTTGACATATGGATTGACACCTGTCCTCAGAGCCCCTGATGCACACGGACACAGAGCAGAATAGAGACTGGTCCCCCTACATAGGGTCACTTGGCAGATATGGATTGACACCTGTCCCAAGGTTCCCTGGTACACACTGACACAGAGCAGAATAGGGACTGGTCCCCCTACATCGGGTCACTTGGCAGATATGGATTGACACCTTGTTACAAACTGCTATTTGTAACGGGCCCTTTAAATGGCAAATTGCCCTGCTTCCCTGGGTTGTGGAGAAGCCTATTTGCCAGCCTCCTCCCGCATGACTATGGCCCCTGGGAGATTGTGAAAATGTATGCACTTTTATTTGGTGTGTATGGCCCTTTAAGACTGTCGGTGGGCATATTGGGGCTTATGGACTCTTTATGTGACTGGTGCTGGCCCTTTAAACACCTTTTTTGGGACATCAGGAAGATTGGGACACTGCCCCTTTAAGGCCGTGTCCCCAGACTTGTTGGGGACACGGCCCCTTTAAGACGGTGTCCCCTGTGTCCCCAGACCTGGTGCAAACCCTTTGTGCCTGCCTTGCTATTTCCCACTTGGTTCAGTAAATGGGAAATTATTTCAGCTGCAGAGACTAAGTCCCATTCGGCGATGGGACTTAGTCTTTTTTTCAGCCGTTTTTTTCAGCCTTATTTCAGTTGCAGAGACTAAGTCCCATTCGGCGATGGGACTTAGTCGTTTTTTCAGCCTGAAATAGATCGACCTCACAGCCCAAATCTATGGAACTGTTTTGGGCAGGAAAATAAAGGGTCATAAAGGGACCTCCAGCTAACTTTTTAACCCCTGGATGGATTTGGCTGATTTTTGGTTATGTTTATGTTTTAAGTGTGCTGATTCCAAATATGTAATTATGAAGATGGATGTGTAGTTTTAAAGTTACAGGGTATGGCTAAAAACTGTATTTTTACTGCCTGTGTTTAATTATGTTAATCTCTTCCCAAACGTCATTTCGTTCAAAGTGGAGAGAATGTTAAAAAAATATATTTTTGTTCTGAGTGTGAGAAATGCTTTTCAGCCGCTTCTAATCTTAAGCATCATTTGAGGAGCCATACAGGAGAGAAACCTTATTTGTGGTGTGTTTAGTATTGTTCTGATCAGTTTAATACCTTCCGCGTCTCCTATCAGTGGACGTGTATATGGCAGCCATTTTAGGAACCGTACACCTGGGACCCGAGCAAGGTCACCTCGTTCAACAGGCTTGCAGCGTATCCTCCAGGAAGAAGAGCCTGAACCCTTACCGGCTGCACGTGTCTTACCTGTACATGGAAAGCTGCTGTGGTTCCTTGATGAGCCAGCTGCCCGTGAGTTAACATGTCCCGTGGAGAAGCACTCTGTCCTGTAAAGCCTCACCAAAAAAAAGGAGTGGTGTGTTTAGTATTGTTCTGATCAGTTTAATACCTTCCGCGTCTCCTATCAGTGGACGTGTACACGGCATTGATTTTTGTAACAGGGAGATGGAAGAAGAGGCTTGGTCGGTCCTCTTACTGCAAATTTGGGGCACTGCGCCGTCAAGCTAATGTGACACCAGATAGGAGTGGTGTGTTTAGTACTATTTTTATCAGTTTACTACCTTCCGCGTCTCCTATCAGTGGACGTGTACACGGCATTGATTTTTGTAACAGGGAGATGGAAGAAGAGGCTTGGTCGGTCCTCTTACTGCAAATTTAGGGCACCGCGCCATAAGCCACGTGACACCAGATAGAGTGGTGTGTTTAGTACTATTTTTATCAGTTTATCACCTTCCGCCTCTATCAGTGGACGCGTACACGCATTGATTTTTGTAACAGGGAGATGGAAGAAGATGCTTTGGTTGGTCCTCCTAACTGAGACTGTGTTGCTGTACGGGTGGCAGGAGCCATTTATAAAGCACACACCGCTTTATAAAGCCATTTATAAAAGTACACACTGGCGGCTTGAACTCAAGTTGGTGGCGGATCAGTCACGCAAGTCAACAGGCATTCAGAGCTAAAATACAGCAGCGTGTGGACCATTTTTAGCCCAAGGCAGCTCATCTCATCAGGCCTTTTTACATAGGGTCACTTGGCAGATATGGATTGACACCTGTCCTAGGGATCCCTGATACACACTGACACAGAGCAGAATAGGGACTGTTCCTCCTACATAGGGTCACATGGCAGATATGATTGACACCTGTCCTCAGAGCCCCTGATACACACTGACACAGATCAGAATAGGGAATGTTACCCCAACATAGGGTCACTTGGCAGATATGGATTGACACCTGTCCTAAGGATCCCTGATACAAACTGACACAGATCAGAATAGGGAATGTTACCCCAACATAGGGTCACTTGGCAGATATGGATTGACACCTGTCCTAAGGATCCCTGATACACACTGATACAGAGCAGAATAGGAATGTTACCCCAACATCGGGTCATCACAGATATGGATTGACACCCGTCCCAAGGATCCCTAATACACACACTGACACAGAGCAGAATAGGGAATGTTACCTCAACATCAGGTCACTTTGACAGATATGGATTGACACTCGTCCTAAGGATCCTGATACACACTGACACAGATCAGAATAGGGAATGTTACCCCCACATAGGGTCACTTGGCAGATATGGATTGACACCTGTCCTAAGGATCCCTGATACACACTGATACACACCTACTTGGATGGTATAGACATTTTTAGCAGCTCCTGGCCCCAACACCTGACCCACATAGGAGCCGTAATAGACCGGATTAGGGAGTCCGGACTGACCCTAAAGCCCAGTAAGTGCCATATAGGAACGTGTAAAAACCTCCCCAAGATAGTAGTATGGGCCCCAGAGTGAACAGGCCTTCCAACAGCTCAAGACGGCGCTCATTAAATCACCTGTACTTTCTTCTCCTGATCCAACTAAACACTTTCTCGTCCATACAGACGCTTCTATGCTTGGATTGGGAGCAGTATTGAGCCAAGTCGGAGCAGATGGTGGCTAGCAACCCGGGCTTATCTAAGCCGTAAACTTTTGCACAGCGAAGTATATTCACTGCCATTGAAAAGGAGTGCATAGCGGTGGTGTGGGCCCTCAAAAAGCTGCAACCTACTTGTATGGACAACCGTTTACCTTACTCACAGATCACAACAAATTTGGGGTACTGCGCGTGCAATCTAATGTGCCACCAGATAGGAGTGGTGTGTTTAGTACTATTGTTATCAGTTTAATCACTGTTACGTCCCCTATCCGTTGATGTGGAGCAAGACCCAGCAGCAGAAGAGGACTCAGCCGAGGAGGTTATGGAAGAGGATGGAGTAGGAGGAGTAGAGGAGGTGGCAGCGTACTGGCAGAGTACACGCTGTAGGGTTGACACACCTGCTTGAAGATAACTAACTGCTATTCAATCTATAACAGTGAAAAATTTTTTTTGTTTTTAAATCCAAGCTATTGTGACACCAGTGAGTGAGTGGTGTGTTTAGTACTATTGTTATCAGTTTAATCACTGTTACGCCCCCTATCCGTTGATGTGGAGCAAGACGCAGCAGCAGAAGAGGACTAAGCCGAGGAGGTTATGGAAGAGGATGGAGTAGGAGGAGTAGAGGAGGTGGCAGTGTACTGGCAGAGTACACGCTGTAGGGCTGACACACCTGCTTGAAGATAACTAACTGCTATTCAATCTATAACAGTGGAAAAACATTTTTGTTTTTAAATCCAAGCTATTGTGACACCAGTGAGTGAGTGGTGTGTTTAGTACTATTGTTATCAGTTTAATCACTGTTACGCCCCCTATCCGCTGATGTGGAGCAAGACGCAGCAGCAGAAGAGGACTAAGCCGAGGAGGTTATGGAAGAGGATGGAGTAGGAGGAGTAGAGGAGGTGGCAGCGTACTGGCAGAGTACACGCTGTAGGGCTGACACACCTGCTTGAAGATAACTAACTGCTATTCAATCTATAACAGTGAAAAAAAATTTTGTTTTTAAATCCAAGCTATTGTGACACCAGTAAGTGAGTGGTGTGTTTAGTACTATTGTTATCAGTTTAATCACTGTTACGCCCCCTATCCGTTGATGTGGAGCAATACACAGCAGCAGCAGAACAGGACCCAGTCGAGGAGGTTATGGAAGATGAGCGTGAACTGCTCAAGGCGGGAGGCGGAGTGGCGGATGGTTGAGAGGGGACAAGGAGGACAGCAGTGGTTGACGTGGCTGAAGATGCTGGACCAGGAGGAGGTTGGCGGCTTAGAGTAGGCGAGCTGCTTGTACTCATGTGTTGATCCCATAGGCGTTTGTGATGTGAGATCATGTGCCTACGCAAAGCAGTTGTACCTAGGTGGGTGTTGGACTTCCCACGACTCAGTTTCTTTTGGCACAGGTTGCAAATGGCATCGCTGCTGTCAGAGGCAGACACACAAAAAAAATTCCACACTGCTGAGCTCTGCAATGACGGCATTCTGGTGGTGGACACAGCATGCGTTGATTGGCGCGCTGTCGGGCTGACCCCGTGTGCCGATGCATGCTGTCTGACTGTGCCACTAGCTCCTTGCGACGACCTCCCCCTGCTTCCAACTCGTCTCCTCCTCCTCCTCCTCCCTGTCTC
>OW240914.1:7958097-7972762 GCA_933207985.1 Pelobates cultripes | reverse complement strand
TGAAATTTGGACCATTAGTGGTCTCCCATCAATTTTCTGTTGTGGTAAATTACCAAACTCTATAAATTATTATGTACGTATACAAATATAAACTCTGGTCCGTCTACTTTAACAAATATTTATTCAGAGACAAAACAACAACAACATACAAATAATTACACACAATCTAACTAACTATACCACCACCAACAACAACAGCAACAACAACCTAACTAACAAGAACAACTACATCTTATAAAATCACCAGATCCCACTCACAGTTCACCATGATAGAAATTAGGCCATGTCTGCTTAAGGGTCTGCTCAGTAGCACAGCCAAGAAGGAACAGAGAGGAATGGAGATAGGGGGAAGTGGTTACCTCTTTCCTGACTTGTAAAGGAATTGAATTACCCAATTACCATATCAAAGGGTAAAGCTTATCACACTGTAAGAAAGGCACACATGAGCTTGGTGACATGATCCGTAGTCACCATATTAGTTTGATGACAGAATGTCACCACATTCCCTCACTTTTTTTTCTCTTATGTTGAGCACATTTAAAAGTGAGAGAAAGAATATAGTCAAACAGGGGTTGCATCACCCCACATTCCCCCAATTTCAATTGTTTTCAGTTGTTCCGTTTTTAAATTAACCACTGCCCAAGTGGGTTGGTAAGAACCCTGGTAGTTGTTCATTAATATTATATGGTAATGTGTTCATGTGAAGTAGTAATATCTAGACGCAATCAACCCCATACAGTAATTATTACTAGTTTATGACACAATATGATGTTTAATTTCGCCTGGGACTGGAATCTGAAGACTGTGACTGATCTGTGTGCTTGATAGCTGTGATTTTAGAATGAACTCTCCTTGAATATTGTCTTTGCCAATCCATTACAAAGCTTGAGGTTTGTAGGTTTAATGACACATGCAAGTTCATGAGTGTAGGGTAAACTCATTCTATGACCACCTTGAAATGACACAAATTCCTGCTTCTTGCTGTTACTTTACCCTCATTCTGGGCTGTGTTAATAGTTTGACTTGGTAATCTCAGCACTTCTTCATCTGTATAGTATAAATTTTCGGGATAATAGTTTGACGTGTAATCCCAGCACCTCTTCATCTGAATAGTAATCATTTTCAGGATAATAGTTTGTTTTGGTAATCCCAGCACTTCTTCATCTGTATAGTAAACTGTGACAGGACATGTCAGTTACCTTCGCCTCTCTGGGCATTCCAATTAAAATGTTCTTTGAATCAAACACAGACAATGAAATATGTACAACAGTAATCAGCATATTGTCTTGTGTCAAATGCTTATTTAGTTTTGTCTAATAAAATCTATTTGGTTGTGGTGTCTTAAGGCTATGTTTACATTTTAGAGGTATGTAAAAGACCCACAAATGTCTCCTGAAATTTTGATTAATTTAGACATTTACTCCACACCTGATGGAGAGTTGAACACAAAACCATATTAGTTATTTTATAATTTACTGATGAAAACGTGCAATAATCACAAAATGTACATAGTTTAAACCGAAAATTATTATACATGAACGTGAGTGGGAAAGATGTAAGGGCGAAAAATGTATTCGCAATTGAACGTAGGTGCAAATTCTCATACCCATAACTATTTAACCGCCTGCGGATAGCCAAATAGAACAAATAGCATACATTGTCACTTTATTATTTATGCCATCTTCACTCAAAGCAATCTAATTTCCCTATATTCTTAATGACAAAAAACAAAACAAAAATAACAAAGCATCAAAGATGGAGAGAGAAGAAAAAAAAGTAGATTGAATGCTACCATTACACAGTTTGGCAGCGTGCAATCTATAGAAAACTGTCTGTTGCTATTCAAAAATCAAAATCAAAAATCAACTTGAGGTTATATTTGTTGGGAACCAAATATAAAAAAAAAAAAATGCTTTTAATGTTTTTACTGTTGTAAACCAACAAAAAGTTACGCTATCACATCTCTCCAGTGTGATCAAATATAAGCCTCACGTTGGCAACAATTCACTTAATCTATGAATTTATAATTATTAATCCAGCATCAAAAAATAAATAAAACATAGCTGGCAGTGCAGGCGTGCTAAACTAATAAAAACTAAAATTATTTGGAATTTGGCCCACCTGACTGTAATGAATGAATTTAGAGGCTTGTCCTTAATATGACTAAAAATATATATATATATAACAATATTTATATAACAATACATACTAAGGTCCTCTTTAAACTGGAGTGTTACGAGATAATGGTGAGACAGATAAAATATAGAAACAAAAGAAAAACAAACATGCATACAGATGTAGAGGACAACAAAAATTATGGGAGTTATTCATTGCTGGGGACCCCCATTTCCCTCCCTCATCTGTTCCCTAAGCGCTTTCACGTCCGCCTCCGATCTCTCAGTCTGTCTCTTTAGGTCCCAGTAGTCTCTATTCCCTTCTTTATTCCTCCAATTATCCCAATTCCGTCTCTTGGTCTGATGCTCATCCCATCTATGGTTCCTTTTCCAATTATTCTCCCAATAACTGTTCCTGTTGTTTCTCTGTTTTTCTTGCCAACTGTGATTTTCAAAGTTATCTCTATTTTTTAGCCTCTCCCAGGTATTATTATTATTCCAATTATTATTGATTACCTTATACTCCTCCCATCTATTTTTCCAATTATCTCCCATTACATTGCTTCCTTTAGAACTGTCCCTCTTCCTATGGTCCCTCTGTGGATCTCTCCATCTTTTGTCAAAGTCCTGTTTTGGTCTCCAGTTCTCTCTTGTTCTGGGGTACATCCCACCTCTGGCTTCTCCATTTACCATCTAAATCTCTACCAGAGTCAACCTTGAATGTTCTTATGGCTGAAACAGAGAAGGCCTGTTCTGATAAAGGATGCTTAATCCACAAATTGTCAGCTCTAGTTAGTACCATTTCTAAGTCTGCTGGTGTTGGATCAAAAAGCCTGACAAATTCTTGACACTCCCAGGGAAGGGCTTCCATTATCTAGTACCTAGATATGACATTTTAAAACCAAGCTCTCCCTGAGTCTTTAATCGAAATAGACCAGCAGACTAAGTAAAAAAACAACAAGCTTTTAACAATGGGATTAATAAAAAAAAAAACCTGAAACTGGCTCCAAAGAGATTGAACCATTTGAGAAACTTAATTACATTAACCTATTCAAACAAACTCTTGTCTTTTAAGAAAAAATGTCACAGTCTCAATACAACAAATGCCCACAGATAGCAAAACACAAAACCACCCTTCCGCCTTTTTTAAGTGCAGTATGGGGGGTTTACAAATAAACAGAATGATTTAAAGGAAGGTATGGGAATTGGAAAATACCTGACTGTAACTTCAGCACAATGATAATTCCTAACCATATAAGAATCTAACATAGGCACCTTTACCTCAAATACAAACTGTTCATTTTCTATTAAACACACTCCAGTGTAAAAATGTAAATTTTAGCCTGGCTAAACAATAGCCACCACACTGTATTAGCCCCAATACCTTTATCATGTAAACACAATGCTCCTACCCAGAATTCAATGGTTCAAACAGACAAAAGATAATCCACCAAAAAAAACAGTTTGCTATTTAAACTTAGAATGCAGGGAAGCCACAAAATGTATAAAATGTAACATCTAAAAACAATTACAATATATTCAGTTTAGTTCTAGTTAGTTGCAACAGGAGAGAGACAATCCAGCACATGGGCTATTAAAAATGGCCGAAACATCAATAGTACCAATGCAGTGCAACTATTCAATCTTCCCCTTTAATCACCAATACTTTAAAACTGTGCATAAATAAAATTAAACTATAAATGCTACAATTTGCAACAAAATACGTTCTGTCAGTCATAATGCACAAACATTATGCTCCTATCCTGAATTCAATGATTCAAACAGACAAACGATAACAACAAAAAACGTTTGCTATTTTAATTTAGAATGCAGTGAAGCCCCACAATTTAACACTTAAGAAAACAATTAAAATAGATTAAGTTTCATTTTAGTTAGTTGCAACAAGAGAGACAATACAGCACATGGGCAATTAAAAATGGCCAAAACATCAAAGGTTCCAATGCAGTGAAACTATTCAATTTCCCCCTTTTATCACCAATACTTTAAAACTGTACAGAAAGTTAAACCTATAAATGCTACAATTTGCAACAAAATATGTTCTGTCAATCACAATACACAAATTCAAAACAGTCAACAAAACACATATGTATATTTGATTCAACAAAATGAATCCTATGCTATCAAGTCTCTTTCTCTTAGATTATGTATCAATATGGTAGTTATTGTGTCTCACAAACATTTGTTGTAGAAGTCTAAAATTCATGGTCGCCAAATGTGGTGTATCACCAAACTCTATAAATTATTATGTACACATATAAACTCTGGTCCATCTACTTTAACAAATATTTATTCAGAGACAAAACAACAACAACATACAAATAATGACACACAATCTAACTAACTATACCACCACCAACAACAACAGCAACAACAAACTAACTAGCACAGCCAAGAAGGAACAGAGAGGAATGATGATAGGGGAAAGTGGTTACCTCTTTCCTGACTTGTAAAGGTATTGAATTACCCAATTACCATATCAAAGGGTAAAGCTTATCCCACTGTAAGAAAGGCACACATGAGCTTGGTCACATGATCCCTGGTCACCATATTAGTTTGATGACAGAATGTCACCACAGCTGTCACCAAGTCTCACCGTTACATACTATTCGTGTTACAGGTAAGTGGTCCTTGTGGCGAGACCAACCTCGCCACTGGGCATTGGAGAAGCATGTGTGCCCGCCTCCTGCCTGCTGACTATGGCCCCTGGGAGATTTGGCCCTTTAAATACAGTATTTGAGCATATTGTATTTTATTATGCTGCTGCTGGCCCTTTAATAACCATCTGGGGACATACTGTGACTTTTGGGAACAATGCCCCTTTAAAACTTTGTCCCCTGTGTCCCCAGACTGTTAATATACTGTGTTCCTGGCTTTCTCCCACTTGGTTCAGTAAATGGGGCTTACTGAACCAGGTACCACACAGACGGACCACCCAGAAGTGAAAGTGTGCAGGCAATTTACCTCCCAGGCTGGGAGCCTGCTGTAGGTAAATTGCCGAACACTGGGGGGCCGCCATTCAACAAACGAACACGTGGCGGCGGCCATCTTTTATTCAGCTGAAGTTTTACCTTCTCCAGAATTCAATGCATTCGACAGTTCGAATGCCGTTCGACAGTTCATTCGACAGTTCGTCAATTCGAATGGTTGTCGTTCGTCTGTTTGAACTGACTTTAACATGGGAAATAGACCGACCGCACAGCCTGATTCTCTGGAACTGTTTTGGGCATGAAAATGTGCTTGCTGTCGGTCAAACTTGACTTATATCTATCTCTCGAATGGCTGAACAGATTCAAATGATTTTCTGTATGTTTATATTTGAAAGGTGCTGATTAATAACATGTGACTTTATTAATATTGGATGTATAGTTTTGGAGTTATGAAAGTTGGGTAAAAAGTATGTTTTAAACTGTACGGCTAATTGTGTTACCTCTCAGGCTAAGGGGAGGAGATGGGTGGGATGTAACCAGTGTGGGATTGGGTAATCCATAATTGTCTGTGGGTGTGTCCCTTGCATGAAATAATTGCATAAAAGCAGAGCGTGTGTCATTAAACCTCAGTTCTTCTTGACCCTCAACACGTAGTCTTGTCTCGTGATTGGAGGGGGCAGCTATACTCACACTGGGGATTGCTATGCTCTGCATACTCCCTTGAACCTTAATCACTTAGCTCTTTTAAGAGCTGTCCCTGTTACACTCTCCTTGGAGAAGAGATCTTCCCTACACAGTCCTGGATGCTGGAGGTTCATACAGGGTGGAAGGAAGAGGTCTTTCCCACATGGTCCTGGAGGATGGAAGCTGATCCAGGGTGGAAGGAAGATGGCGAGACTCCAGTCAAGCTACGGTGGTTGTGGAGTCTGCAGTGGTATGGTGTCCGGTGCGGTGCTTGTGATCCTCGGCGCAGGTTAGGAAGCGTCCATCAACGGAAGGTACTCGGTCGGAGTATGGGGAGTTCTGTTACAGTCCTTCATTACATCTATGTTTATATATGACGGTGACATAGCTCAGTGGGCTAATGCATCATATGTAGAATCTGTTCAACCCTTGGGCGGGGTTGACTCAGCCCTTCAACCGGCGGGGTTGACTCAGCCCTTGACTCAGCTTGACCAACGCATGGTTCACGCCACGTATACATTCAACTGTTTTCATCAATTTAGGAATCATGCTCATCACGTTCTTTGTCTATGTTTTATGTCTAAGGGGAATTGACTTCTGTGACGTTGTCTGTTACGTTAGGTAGAAGTACCCTACCTGTTCTCCCTAATCTTCACAGGTATACTGTATTCTCATAAGTTTTTTCTCCGTTTATAGATATCAGATTTTACATATATGATATTACTCATAGGTCACAGTCAGGCTCTTCCCTCACAATCAAAATATGTGCAACATCTATTACTGAGGGTAAGTGGAGTTACATCCTTCTTTCCACTTTCCCTGTTATCTATTCACGCTTCATGGTAATCTGGTTGTCCCATCTCTGTAGGTGTGTACTTTCCAGGTCTTCTCTTAGAGACCATCTTGTTTACCAAGATATATACGTTAATCATTACAGGCAAATTCGACAAGTATCAAGCCTCGTACAGGATAACACCACAGCAGACGCACTATCCCGATCTCAATGTCAAAAATCATCAACTTACACCCACCATCAACATACATCCAAACCAAAATCCTGGCACTTACAGAGCTGGTTCTGGATTTATGTTACTCCCACAGTCGCTATTTCATCACACTCATTCCATGAAAACCAAAACACTCACCTCAGGGTATTAATAATAGCTACATTGCAACAAGAAGCTGGGGCCTGCTTAAATTATCGTGTAACATGTGCATAGAAAGCTCCACAATCCCTCACAGCTGGCAAGTCTTTGGAAACCCTGCATGTTTAAATGGTCTGAGCAGGCACCTGCCACACATCACCTCCATCAGCAAGGCTGCCCCTGACTAATGGTAATATGGTAAATCCAACCCAGGTTCTCTCCCCGAGATTTTTCACCACATGTCCATGCGTTACCTTGAATCCAGGCATAGCTAGAAAACAGATGTCACTAGGCTTAGTTTGAAAAGTCTCCCCACTGGAAATTAGTGAAACCATGATGACTTTTGGGCCTTTCTACCATTTACAAAATAGCACAAAACACTTCACTAATTTTCCCAATCATACACCTTTTCCTTCCTCATAACTCATTACAACAGTCCCCGAAGGCACAAACAGACCATTCTCTTTCGTCCATTAGCCTACTCATAACTGCACATATATTCAGCAGCCTTTCTGATGTATTGGATACCAAACTATTCGATAGTAAAGATGAGGCAGTTATTTTAGTAGCAATTTACATTGCCATCCACAATTTCTTGAGAAATCACAGTGCTACACCAATATGACATCAACTCTGACCTTGTCAAACACATTGCCCCCTACATTTTCACCCTTAAAGATTTCCAAACTATCCAGGCCAGCCATCCAACCACAATATCACTATTCCTGACAGATGGCAATTAAGACCCCTGTTAATACTAGATACATGCATACCCACACGCAAAGGCTTCCACCCAACTCTGTTGCAATCACTTCAAGGGCATCCACTTATCCTATCCACTTCATTAAATTGAATAGATGGTATTCCATGTATTCAATACTTAGACCCCGCTTCCTGAATAAGAACTCAGGGAATCATTCGAGTTAATATTTTTAAGCATGCTAAAGTGTGTTTTTAACCAATACCTTTTTGTTCCTCTTTACGCAGGCCTACCTGTATGTTGGAATCGGCACAACACTACCAACTTACCACCCTTTCTACTGCCTTGTTTACTATTAAGTTCTGACCACAAGTAGAAGGCCAAAGGCCTGAATTTGTGGGAGGAGTTTGTCCTATAAAACGGAATCTCCCCTGCTTAACTGTGCTCTTTTTTCATTCGAGTGACCCCACCCACTGCTCCCTTAATTTAACTCAACTATTACACCTTTATTACTTGGTAGGCTCTCTTTATACAGGCCTTCCCGTCAGTTGGTATCGGCACAACACTACCAACTTACCACCCCTTCTACTGTCCCATTTACTATTAAATTCTGAGCACAAATATATATACACATATATATATGTATTAAGGCAGTTTTGCCTGTATTTGTGGGAGGGGCTTGAATTAATTCACTCCCCTATATAAGGGACACCCCTTACCTGACTCATATCGCTTGAGGTCAGCATCAGAATGATTTCCACTTCCGGGTCATCCAGACGCCAATTTACCTGATTACTCCATGAGGTTTTCTAAGCTGAGCTGTGTCAGGAATCCAGCCACAGGCTTTTCCGGCCTACCACCTTCTTTCTTCAATCTATCGCTGTGGATGGTGTCCAAGTGACTCACAAACCGTAAGTTGACCTACCCATTACGCCAGGCATCAGTCCCACGGCACCATGCAAGGGTCAGGTCCTCACTTTACGGCTGCATTTGTCTAAGTCTGTTCTAAAACCATTGCATGTTCATGCATATCATTCGTTTAAACCCCCTACTGGTCTTTGGGGGTACTACAGACTTCTTAGACATTATCGCATTTCATGTACAAACCAACGAACCACTGCATCTTTGCCTACACACTGACCCCTACCGGTCATTCGGTGTACTACAGGCTTCTCAGACATTATTGCATTTCATGTACAAACCAACGAACCACCGCATTTTTCACCTACACACTGACCCCTATTGGTCATTCGGTGTACTACAGGCTTCTTAGGCGTTGTTTGCATTTTCATGTACAAACCAATAAACCACTGCATTTACACCTACACACTGACCCCTACTGGTCTTTCGGTGGACTACAGGCTTCTTAGACATTATCGCATTTCATGTACAAATCAACGAACCACTGCATTTGCGCCTACACACTGACCCCTACCGGTCATTCTGTGTACTACAGGCTTCTCCGACATTATTGCATTTCAGGTACAAACCAACAAACCACTTAATTTTTCACCTACACACTGACCCCTATCAGTCATTCGGTGTACTACAGGCTTCTTAGACATTATTGCTTTTCATGTACAAAACAATAAACCACTGCATTTTCACCTACACACTGACACCTACCAGTCATTCTGTGTACTACAGGCTTCTCAGACATTATTGCATTTTATGTACAAAGCAACAAACCACTGCATTTTTCACCTACATACTGACCCCTATCAGTCATTCGGTGTACTACAGGCTTCTTAGACATTATTGCTTTTCGTGTACAAAACAATAAACCACTGCATTTTTACCTACACACTTACACCTACCGGTCATTCAGTGTACTACAGGCTTCTCAGACATTATTGCATTTCATGTACAAACCAACGAACCACGGCATTTTCGCCTACATGCTGACCCCTACCGGTCAATCGGTATACTACAGTCTTCTCAGACTTTATTTCACTTCATAAGCAAACAAACTAACTACAGCATTTTCGCTTTTATACTGACTCCTATCTGTCAAACGGTAGGATTAACCCCTTAGGGACACATGACATGTGTGACATGTCATGATTCCCTTTTATTCCAGAAGTTTGGTCCTTAAGGGGTTAAAGGGTATTTTTACCATACAATCAGCATTTATGACCCCTACTGGTCAACAGCAAAACTGTCTTCACATGTCATATACAAGTTACCAGCCAATATAAATTACACATAAGATTGTTTTAACCCCTTAAGGACACAAGACATGTGTGACGTGTCATGATTCCCTTTTATTCCAGAAGTTTGGTCCTTACGGGGTTAAACATAACCATAAACCATAAATGAAACTCCAGCATGGGCTCAAATTCAGGTATAATTCACAATAATTTACATTTCACATCAAGACCAACAGTGGTTCTATCAACACTGCCACCTACAGGTCTGTCAAGTACATTGACAATTTTCATGGGGTTTTACAAACACCAAAACACTTACACCTATAGGTCAACAGACAAACAACATTTCACATACCAATCAGTATCCAACTACACTGCCACCTATAGGGCACTCGGCAGATCTCCAGTGCACTTGCATTTTGCAACACCATGTTCACTGACCCCTACCATTCAATAAGACATACAACAATTCACATAGCAAGCACTATATCAACATCAGGTATAAATACATATATTATTACACAGTAGCAGACGCGTCTGTATATACGTAACTGGTAATATAGTTCACATACATTTTTCACAGCACGCTGCTCACGCAACAGACTTTCCCCTAGCAAGGGGACATACAACATACAAGGTGGGGACAGACCACATTTTCACTTGTACATACGGCACTTAATGGGTTAAGATTGATACATATTTAACCAGTATGGCTACGATGTTTAATATTTACACATCATGGCACTTTACTTTTCACATATACTGTACGTATTAAGATAAGCTTGGTCTATGCCATATTTCCTTATGCCATACGGTTTTATCCATTCAGGTTACAGTTACTACTAAAAAACCTATACGGATTGTCAGGTTCAATACCATACTACCAGGTACATACACCTGCTCACGTAGTTATCCATCTCTTACCTTCCCTGGAATAGTAATAGTGTACTGGCAATTAGGGTTCTAGGGCCCAATAGGTATTACCCCCTTTTTTCTCTGCATTATGCTTCGGTTAGTGGTCCCGCGAGGCCAACACCCCGCCTCACACTCGGAGGCATACACCCCTCGGGCCACTCGTGAGCTAGCCGCCTCGCATTGTATCATAGAGAGGGCCTCACCTGTCACTCCCCTTCCTATTTTCTGGTTACTGTCACCGAGAGGCCAACATCCTGCCACAATGTTCGGTGGCCACACAAAATCCCCTCGCGCCAAGCATAGATAGAGCCTCTCAAGCCACTTGGCAACTAGCAGGGCCTCACCAGTCACCAAAAAACACCAAGCCTAATCGTTTCGCCTTACGGCTTAGCTAGCAAGCCAGTACAAGAACCCTGGGTACAAATAATTGCATCTTTATTGTTATTTAAGTATTTTTCCAAAAGATGGTGAAGAATCACCTCTTCCTAGCACCCCGGCTAGAATTGATACACATTCAAGCAGAGGAGATGTTGCTAGTCCTGCAGCAATCAGATCCTGGATGATCCCACACATTTCCACCGACCTAAGGAGGTGACAAATCCCCTACCCTGCTACAGCAAGGAAAGCAGAGTTATTCAAACTCCTCCATACATCAACGGACAACACGGAGGCAGGGGAAGGCCCAGCTACATCAACTCAGGTGACACCCAGGCTATGCTAGCCTCACTCATAAACTCATGAGCCAAAAAATTTTATGACAGACTGGCAATCTCGAGTTGGTCACCACAGCCCTCACAAGGCTGGGCCTCACGTTACTGTACAACCAGCACCAACCGAAACTCGGTTACCTGGTACAATCAATTCTTATGACACACAAGATGTTAACCCTGCATGTATAATCCCAGCGCATTGGGGAAGCAAGGCATATATATGTATGATGATGTATCTGTGATGGTCAGATTCAGGGATTCCAGGTAAATCAGGAACTGACCATCTCTTGGATGGGTTGGTATTTGGAATATGTAGAGATGTTTATTTGTGCAGGTACCCATACAGAAGGGGTTCTGTCCCAAACAAATGGACGAGCACTCTCAGGCTCCAGGTACCAGCACCTCTGAACTACCAGAGACAATTGATATGAGTAGTTGCATTGCATATAGACTGTTGCATATATGTTCAAATGGTTCAGGGCACATGACAAACCATGTGGCCCAATACAACTTACAAATAACGTACTCACCATCTGTACACACCAATGCATTTTCAACACTATTGACTCATTACCCTTCCAGACTTGTAGTAGATTTACTAAAGCTCTGGAGCTTCAAAGGGCTCCCATACAGGTATCATAAACACACCTTCAAGGAATATAGCATGCCCTCACTAACAGTGAGCACAACAAAACCATGGGCTGAAAACACACTCATAGCCAAGATTTGCAGAGTGGTCTTCCAATCTCCACCATTTACAGCATGGCACCAAACACACACATTGGTATTGTCACAAGGAATCTTCCCTTAAACAAAGACTAACCATAGACTTATTGGCACCACACACCTCCGCTACCCCAAGTCTCAACTCCCTTCTTACTATATAACACCATTGATCTACCTTTACAGCTATCACTCAAGCATGGGTTAAAGCTTGGTTAAGTAAGACCAATATCATCAACGCAGTAAACAGCTACCATCTACCCTACACACTGGCACTTACATGGCATAAATTGGGCAATCCTTTCCCTGCTCAACTTTCGAGCTACAGATTAACCTACTATCGATATTCGCAGATACTCTGTGCTGGTTATGATAACATATCCAGAGGCATTACAGTCATACACCATCTAGAAGACTTCTTGTTGCTCAAAGAAAGCATTTTTTTCACTAGAAGCCTCATGGCAGCTTAGTCTGGTTGACCACTTGGGCGTCCCAGTACCCCATAAGAAACAGAAGGCGCAGACACTATCATCACATTACTGGGCATATGACTTGAGTCGGCATCCATACACGCAAGTTACCACAAGACAAATAGGGAACATTCTCAACTAAATCAATCACTACCTCCTGCTTAGTACTTACAACTACAAGGAACTACAATCCCTACCAGGTTCCTTAATTTTGCCATGCCAATCATACCACAAGACCACGCTTTCACATCCAGAGTACTTTCCCCTTTTTTCCACACTTCCAACATGACGATCAGAGGAGGTGCCTAGACACCTCAGCAACAGCAGACCTGCACATGGGGGGGGATTTCTTAACCACTTGGCATGGTAAAAGCATGTTCCTTCCAGGATTGTCTGACACTTCTCCAACCAGATGGTCAGACGCAGCGTATACCACGGGTTTGGCAGCGATCTACCGGGAACAATTGCTTTGGGGCTGTTGGCCATGGCATCCAGGTTTGGAAATTTTTCCACCACTTCAGCCCCTTTGGGATGGGGTAAATCATGGTCAGGGTCATCAATCCGTTGTTACTCAGACAACTAAGCACATATCATATCATCAACAAACGCCACTACTCATCCATAAGTTCATGATGTTTCTGGGGAACTCACTTGGTTGGCCACTTATCACATTTCACTTTCATGTACCAGACGGGGGTATACATCCCTGCCGACAACTGTCTCATTTATATTCCAGGCATGTTCATCATACGCTTCCTACAGCCGCCCATACAGTCACGTCCACTCTTTCGTTCCAGAGACAAAATCATGGATTAGACATACTCATGCAGCATAGCATGCACTATCCCACCTAGCACTTTCGTCCCATACTTGTAGAACGCATAACACAGCTTTTCACCTGGCTAAAAGAATCTCATTGGAACACGACATAGCTCAACCTATGTCACAAAATTTCTCCTAAGTTTTGCTTATTTTTGCCACCTTAAACTTAAACTATCTCATACACCATTAATTATATATTTTACAGGCATTCAACAACACATGATAACCTATGGCCAAAACTACCATAAACTTCATGCTATCATACCAGAAAAGAATATACTCAGAGGTTTTCAGGAATCCATTCCCCCACGTTCCTCTCAGAGATTACCAATAGCCATCCAACTGTTCATCCTTATCGGACCTATTAGATCTACAACCATTCAATTATACTACCAAGTCGGCCATTACCAGCCATGCACATTGCCTTTTATGCCTTTCTCAGGCCAGAGAATCCACTACCATCACCACCACTCAGACAGATCATTGTCTTCAACGATCCCACGTACGTAAACACATATATCATTACCTATTGGCTCTACCACATTCCGAAATGAGTCAACATGCACCAACAGTAGAGATAACATACTATCCTACCCACAACAAATGGTGCCCACTTTCGGTCCTAGATTCCTACCTTCAAAATCCTTTCAGGAATTAAATACTGTAATGCATTTAAGGAAATGTCTGGTTAATTTGTATATATTTGTTGACTGTATTAAATCTTTGATTATTCATTTTTGCCCTCTTTATTTACAGGCCTACCGTATCGTCGGTATCGGCACACCACAACCGACTTGCTCCCTTTACACTATCCTAAGCTTATGCTGGATCCTTACTCCATATATGGCTATTTTGCCCCTTACACAAATATATATATATATATATATATATATATGATGCCAAAATACCAGAGTATTGCAGTATGCAATGATACCTTTTTTTTATTGAACTAACATAATATTTCAAAGAGAAGCTTTCAAGAGTTTTCATCTCTTCCTCATATCTGAAGCAGTACTGATCAATCTGATAGAGTTTAACACTTAAATACGGCTTATCCAATCTACACTATATATATATAAAAATCCAAGGGTATGGCTGCACTCACGGTTTAAAAGTCCAAAGTTTAATGTAAAAACGATTTAAAACATCAAGTGATCAACGTTTCAGTCACACAAGACTTTCATCAGGATCATAAGACTTATGATCCTGATGAAAGTCTTGTGTGACTGAAACGTTGATCACTTGATGTTTTAAATCGTTTTTACATTAAACTTTGGACTTTTA
>OW240914.1:7920342-7954565 GCA_933207985.1 Pelobates cultripes | reverse complement strand
CATATGAGGCAAACTCATTATACCATATGTATATGATGCACAATGAAGGTAGCTTTCAAGAGCCCTGGTATAAAATGGAATGTGAAATAATAGGCAAGACGAAACAAACACAGTTAATATGGAGTAATATTATACAGGGACCATCTAATATAAAGAATATGCAAGATATAATTATATAGACTCTATTAAAATCGTGGCATAAATTAAAATTTAAGTTGGGATTAAAAAATTAAATTATTAAAACATTAACTATTTAAACAATATCAGACAATATGAAAGATATAATGTTAAAAAGCTGGACAGAGAGGGGTATTGATAAAATTGAAAAATTAATGGAGGTTCAAAATATAAAAACCTTTGCCAACTTAATTGAAGAATTCAAGATGCAGAATAAAGAGTTTTTAAAAAATATTTAAAGGTTAAAAATGATTTAAATAACACATTAAACATGGTACGAGATAGTTTAATATTAAAGATTAAATATTTATTTAGGGGGACAAAGATAGCAAAGCACTTTCCGTTTGTAATAAAATATTTAAATAAACACAAAAAACAATACAAATCGTGGCAATTAAAACAAGGAAAGAGGACTTAAAAATCAATATTACATTAGAAGCATGGCACCATGTTTTAAATATTACTAATAGATATATTCACTGTGCAAGTTTACAAGAAAATATATATCAGGTAATGAACAGATGGTATCTAGTCCCCACCCAATTAAAGGCAATATTTCCACAAAGTTCAAATATATGCTGGAGGTGTGAGATAAAGGATCATATACGCACATATGGTGGGAGTGTCCGGGGGTAAGAGAGTTTTGGAACATCTCCTTTTGACTTTTAAGAACATTAAGAGTTTCACTGGTAAATACCAAACCAGACTATACTTTATTACATATAATGGATAGAAACCTGACAGATAAATACCTGGTGTTAATAATTCACATGTTGACGGCTACTAAGATATTAATAGCTAGAAAATGGAAACAGATTATAATGCCTACCACACAAGAGGTTATACACCAAGTAAGTTATCAAGTGTAGATGGAAAAAGGATATGGTTGGCTAAGCTTAAAGGCAAGAGAGAAATCTGTCTGTAATATATAAAGACTGGCTATATATAATAGATAAAATATAACATTAGAAGCAAAGACATAACCTCGGACAATACTATACAAAAGAAGAAAAGAGAAAATAAAAGGAAGACTAGAGGAAATAAAGGGGAAATGCTAAAATAAAATACATACCCTGTTAGTAAGCCCTGAGCAAAATGTTTGTATGTAATGTTACATGTGTGTAGTAATATGTAAAGTATTTATTATAAAATATATTTTGATCCTATCATTTAACAAAGATTTATCTAATTTAAAAGCAAGCTAAATAATTGGATTTGGGTTGTAATTTTATTATATTAGCAAAGAACATTGTGGTAGAAGGATCAACAGGTAATTATTTCTATGTGAGTTAGATGATTAATAGTGTGAGTTCTTCTGAGTGATTCTCTCAGTGATAAAAGGGACACTATAGTCACCCGAACAACTATAGCCTAATGTAGTTGTTTTGGTGAGTATAGTCAGTCCCTGTAGGTAGCAGATGCTACTAGAGGTGCTTCCTGGGGCCTGGATGCACAGTGTGACCGACATTGAGGATCTCCACCCTCTGCATTAAGACGCTGAACTTTCCTCAAAGAGATGCATTGATTCAATGCATCTCTATGAGGAAATGCTGATTGGCCAGGGTGGTGTTTGGCTCTGCCCCATCCCCTCTCTTTGGTGAGATAATCAGAATTGACAATCTCAGCCAATCCAAAGCCTTTGCATAGGGATGCATTGTGATTGGTGATATCATCACTTCCGATAATGTCAGCCAAGGAGACGGGATAGGGGCAAAGCCAGAACCAGAAGACCGAAATAAAGGTATGGTTTTACTATGTTTGGTGGGGGTGTACTGTGCACAGGGCAAGATAGTGTTTTTAACACAATAGGGTTAGGATTACATGTTTGTGCTCCTAATCTCATAGTGTTCCTTTAAAGATCTCTTGTTATAAGTAAAACTTGTAGTGTGTTATCCACATCTGATAGATTGAAATTGTCTGTCTATATTTGTGTTAAATGCATTTCATTTTTTGTTTATGTGAATGTAGGAGAATTTCATGAACAAGTCAAATATAGAGGAGTTCTTGATAATTGGATTTGAGAACATCCAAAATGTCAAAATTTTACTCTTTATTTTTTTCCTGATAATTTATCTTGTGACATTATCTGCAAATATAATGGTTATCTCAATGGTATCTATGTGTAGATACATTGTCTCTCCCATGTACTTCTTCCTCGGCCATCTGTCTTTCAATGACATGATCATCATCACAAACATTGTTCCTGAAATGCTTTATATTATATTAAGAGAAGAAGGTACCATGTCCCTTGCTGGCTGTTTCACTCAAATTTTCTTCTTCATCCAATCAGTCGTTACTGAGTGCCTGCTTCTCACTGTAATGTCCTACGATCGATATTTGGCCATCTGTAACCCACTGAGGTATTCTTCTGTCATGGACTTGAAACTTTGTTCTTCTCTTGTAGCTTTATCTTGGGGACTTGGAATACTAGCTGCATTACCACATAATGTTATTTTAAGCCAAATGACATTTTGTGGGTTAAAAGTTGTTAACCATTTTTTCTGTGAATTGATACCAGTTCTCAGAGTATCTTGTTCTGGCTCAGAAGCTAATACACTTGTAAGCATTATATTGTCTGTTCCATTAACATTTGTCCCGATACTTTTTATCACTGTGACATATATTAACATTTTTCTTGTAATTATCCAGATCTCCACCACCACTGGGAAACAGAAAGCCTACTCCACCTGCAGCTCCCACCTGACTGTTGTATGTCTATATTATGGGACACTGGTATTTAATTATTTAGTCCCATCTAAAGAAGAATACTTTGGTTTACAAAAACTGATTTCTGTGCTTTACACTATTGTGACCCCGTTATTAAACCCCATTATATACAGTCTGAGAAATGAGCAGTTTAAAGGAGCAATAATTCAAATTATTTTAAAGCGAAAAGGTGAAAAATAAAGATCAAACTATATTTACTGCAAATCTTTACTTTAAATAACATAATAATGTATTTAAACATTTTAAACACAAAAGTAGAATTTATCATATTTAGATATACATTATTATATATGTAGAAGGCCATAATCCATTATTCGTGGGAGGAGTTTGTCCTGTAAAACGCAATCTCCAATGCTTACCTGTGCCGTTTTTTCATTCAAGTGACGCGGTATCCATGGCAACCTGCACTTCCGGTCAACCTACACTTCCGGCCTGGTCCGTCCCACGCCGCTGCTAACCGGTCTCCACTCCTGTTGTGGCCTACACCGACTCCGGGCCAGCCTCGTCATTCCCGACCTCTGACACCACTTCAGCAACTTGCGGATGCGAGACCTGACACACAACATATGTAAACGTCGGGAACAAATGTTTGGTTATTCCTATGTCTGGGCCTTAAAAACGTGGGGATTGGCTCCCTCCTATCACGTTTTCGTTTTATTGCATTAGTATATTGAAATGTTATTCAGTTGCTTTCATTGAAATATTTACTCGTTACAATTAATCATAGCATTCGTTTGAATTCGTTTAAATATTATTACCTGTTTCATTTGTGCACTTTATCAAGTCATTCACATGAATTTGTTTAAATATCACTTGCATCATCCGTACATTTGATCATGTCATTCACTTGTACTTGTTTCATTCAATCAAGTCATTTGCATGAATTCATTTAAATATTACTGGTATCATTCGTACATTTGACCATGTCATTTGCTTGAATTTGTATAAATATTATTACTTGTCACTGTTCAGGAGTTCCAGTGCGAAAACCATGCAAAGGGTTGTTTTTATTTCAGGGTATGAATGCCCTCCCTGTTCGGTAGTTTCCATCTCCCGAACATCGTTCGCATAGTTGGTCGGGAAGTAGAATGGGCAGAGGTCTAATCTTTACCGGGGTTTGTGCTATTGCCTGGCTGAAAAGAGTTCCAGGCACTCAATGACCAAGTACCGCTGTCCACATTCGGGAGAAAAAATGGCACCCGTTGTTTTGTGGACCATCTGAATTCGGTTATACGAAATGCCGGCCATCCTGGGGAAGAACACATTAATTACTTCCCTTGTGTTTCGCGCTTAGGTTGCTTGTGTGAATGTTCTAATGGGGTATAGTGGTGGTCCTAGTTTTGGAGATGAATGGAGGAGGTTTGTATACAATAACTCCCGAATGGAAAAAGGCAAAGCAGACGAACCGCATTAAATCAACGAATGCTCGATTCTCATTTACTCTGTAATACATTTCAGGGGGTTTACCGTTCGTGGATTTTCTGTTTGAAAATAGAGTACAGAAGTAAAGCACCTACCCCGCAATAGAATTGTGTTTAGAATCCGTCTTACTGCTTTATCTATAAACCAGTTTAAAATCACATATATGTAAATCAGAAATGCATATAATTAAATGTAGAAGATTTACGCTTAAACAGTTATGTGACAGGTTCTATTAGGTTAATTTATGTGTTCACTTACAAACGACTAAATTCCGCTGGTAAGTCATTAATTGGGTTTACTGTTCATTACTTTGGTGACCCATTCGTGGGTTTAAAGTATATCCGGTTTCTAATTATACCCTTTCTTAAAAATGTAATCTTTCATGTATAATCCATTAAGGTGAACCCTTTCATTACTCAATTCATTTTGCAGTACTGATCATCCTCCTGTTACAGTAATACTGCATTTGAAAACGTCATGTGGTGTTAAAATATCATTAGGGACGTTCAGATACTTTGGTTACCAATCAAACACGTCTACGTCAATCACTATAAATATGATTCAGGAAAAAGCCATTAGCCAGTCTACTAAAACATATGGTAAAGAAGAGTTTCTCTATGAGTTTGAGAGTTTTTTCAGGTATTCAAACATTACTTTTTTCGTTTATGTTCCTATCAAATATCAAGGCCTCACTCTGCCTTCGTTACGACTACCAAATACAATTCGAAACCCTTACATTAACAAGGGGCTTGTCTCTGCATTCCTTACCCTTGCAAGGTCCTCCATACACATTCGATCATACATTACACAATTCAATATAAAATACGTTTTACAATGTTCCTTTACGTTTCAAGAATATCCAACGGAATATTGACTTTCTGTCATGCTATCTGTTTTCCTGCCCAAATCATAGATAGAGCCTCTCACAGCTACTTGAAAACTAGCAGGGCCACATCTGTCACTGGGTAGTTAATATATTTGCCAATCATCACTAGTTATCAGTCACTAGTTCTACATAAGGGATATTATCAATTTGCATTGAAGATTTTGCATGGTTAACTCATTATTAATTTCCTTACAGGATGTTGCAGAAATAGTTCCAGGTGACGTTCTATCTCTAGACAATAATCCAAACCTGTCAGCCCAAGTCCCCCAGCAGAACCCCTTTTCCCCGCCACTCCCAAAGCCCTGAGGTCTGCACCTTTATTAAATTTGGCAGTTAAACAAAGTCATGGAGGTGCCATCTTCCCAGCCATGTCTGGAAGGGCTGTATATACCCCGAACAAGCTATTTAATCCCCAACATGGCTAGATGTCGCAGCAACTATATACATTTTATGTCAGGCTCAAACTTGGGCCTATACACATGGTTAAACGACATGAATCTTAACTGGTATAAACATTCACTGTACACATTCAAAGTAAGCCCTACTTAAGACTTTTCTGCTAAATCAGGTTTTATTTAGAATTTAGTTATTTTACTAAAAGGTTGTTAGTATTGCTTTACTTCCAAAACATTTTTAAGCGTGTTTACAATACTGCTGAACTTACCTGTCCAGGTTTCACATTCACCATATGTTCTTGTTGACATAGTTTTATTACCTACACAATTTCTGTTTTATTCAATATCACTTCTCTCCCGGTTCTCAACCTATTCCACTCTCTGTTAAAAATTTCATGTGCAAGTTGCCCTCGGTAGGTTAATCACTCGATACGTACATCACTCATCTGTCTCTGGGTTATCCCAAATGTATATTAGGCCAACTTGGGCCTATGTATTGGGCAATTACCTGCCAACAAGTATGGTCACATTACAGGTTCACAATTCACATACATTCTAGAGTTTCATTATGATTAGAATTTATATGACATATTGCTGTAAAGATTTAATTTTACGTTATATGCTGTTAAGAAAATGCATGACATTCTAGTCATTTATACTAATCTTCCTTTTTTCAACAGTGTTACCTCAGTCGACTACTGTATTAACTCCTAAATTATTTGCAAGATATTTGTTGATTTGTCACTCATATGTTTACAATGATTTTACCTTAGGCCTCGCATGGTTTACGTGTTTGGCAGACTCCAGCTTTTCAATGTACAATGTATTATTATTATTATTATGTTTATAGAGCGCCGTCAAATTCTGCAGCGCTTTACAATGGGTGGACGAACAGACATGTAGTTTTAACCAGACAAGTTGGACACACAGGAACAGAGGGGTTGAGGGCCTTGCTCAATGACCAAAAAGCAAAAGAATAGTGTGTTAACAAGGCACTTATCTTTTAAAATGAAGTAAATATATATAGCAGCTACCACTGTGAATAGGGACTCTCTACCCTATACATAAATACAAATATAGATCAAGTGAACACTCAGTGTAGGGAATTTAGGAAAAAAAACACCCCTGGTGAACATGGGGAGCGCTCAAAATTTGACCAACTCACCCATATGAGTTTGCATACAAATGTATAAAAAAGGATTCTGAGGCAGTGTATCTGAAACAAATATAGATACAAATGGTGCAAGTAACGTAGAGAAATAAGCACAATACTTAAATATTCTATATAGACCCACTCACATATAGCTGAGCCCTAAAGGATAGGCTCAGATCTCAGCAGCAGATGTGTACTTATGGCGACACAAAACCCAAATCGATCCTCCAATCATCTGTGGATCCTTTTTGCATAGGAGAGAGACAAGAAGAAGAGGAGAGATCCTAGTGTAGTAAATCCCAATACTCAGAGGTGAATATAAAATAATTAGCTTCTCACCTGGTAGGGAGCCCTATACCTGGCTCCTGGTGTGTAGATATCTGTGCCTTTAAGGAGGCTACCACCCTTCTTTAAGCAGCAACAATGGAAGATGGATATCAATACAAAACAAAATTTATTCAGTAAACAAATTACAGACAAAAATTAACAAAATTATATAAATATAATAAAAAATGAATGGATACTCCTATCTTCCAGCCAAGATGTGTTTCGCTGTACTGTGACAGCTTTTTCAATCGGTAGTGTGTTTGCTGCTTGTGGTGATTCAAATACCGTAGCCTTCTTCTTGATTGGTACACTAATCATCTCGTTATCCAATATCTTCATCAGACTGACTTGCCTTCTTTCTAAAGTAGTTCCTATTGGTTATCATCGTACTTCCAGTTTCGTGGCGTCCCACGTGACCCGGAACATGACGTGCCGCATCACAAAATTGGGCATGTCTCTAAACGGACATGTGTTGTCTTTAGCGTCCATTTTGGAATTGGGCAAACGCCCTCCTTATACAAAAGTCCGATATGCACAATAAAAATACAAAGCATTGAGGGAAGAAGAAAAATAATGATGTCAATACATATATTAATTAATACAGTGTATATAAAACACATAGTATTCTAATGTTGATCTTTTAAAATACCGGTGTACACATCCACCAACAGGTGATAATAAAGTTTTCAGTGCAAAAAATTACAAAGGATATTTGTTCAAAAAATCTAAGGAATATAGAAAAAACACTAGCAGCCTGGTCTAGTGATGATGTCAATTGCTCAATGAGCTTACATGCTAGAGGGAGTGGGGTAAAATTACACAAAAAAGGTAAGGATAGTATTAGACTAGTGACAGTTGCAGCACAGTTTAATTGATCCGCTTTTATGAAGAAGTGAGTTTTTAATGATTTTTTGAAGGAGTGAAGACTGGGTGAGCATCTAACGGAGGAGGGAAGCGAGTTCCACAGCAGCCCTCGAGAAATCTTGAAGGCGAGCATCAGAGGTGGGAGTACGGAAAGAAGATAGACGTAAGTCTTCAGCAGATCGTAAGGGCCTAGATGGGACATACTTGTGTATAAGGGAGGACAGATAGGTGGGAGCAGCATTATGTAGAGATTTGAAAGCAAGAACCAGAATTTTAAATTGAGCTCTATATTTTATAGGAAGCAAATGTAGGGACTGACAGAAGGGTGTGGTATGGGAGGTGCGGGCGGACAGGAAGATGAGCCTCGCCGCCACATTTATTATGGACTGTAACGGCGCAAGTTGGGAGCACGTAAGACCACTGAGAAGTGGATTACAGTAGTCAAGGTGAGAAAGGACAGTGGAATGGACCAACACCTTAGTCGCATCTGGCGTTAAGTAGGGACGTATGCGCGCAATGTTTTTTAGATGGAAATGACAGGATTTGGTGATAGATTGAACATGAGGCTTGAAGGAGTGGTCGAAGTCAAAGAGAACACCTAGGCAGCGAGCCTGCGTGGTGGAGCTGATGGTAGCACCGTTTATTTGGAGGGAGACAGACACAGGAGTAACAACACTTGAGGGAGGAAAGACCAGAATTTCAGTTTTGGTCAAGTTTAGTTTAAGGAAGTTGGCAGCCATCTGTGGTGGCATTCTGTCATCAAATTAATATGGTGACCAGGGGTCATGTGACCAAGCTCATGTATGCCTTTCTTACAGTGGGATAAGCTTTACCCTTTGATATGGTAATTGGGTAATTCAATACCTTTACAAGTCAGGAAAGAGGTAACCACTTCCCCCTATCTCCATTCCTCTCTGTTCCTTCTTTGCTGTGCTACTGAGCAGACCCTTAAACCAGACATGGCCTAATTTCTATCATGGTGAACTGTGAGTGGGATCTGGTGATTTTATAAGATGTAGTTGTTATTGTTAGTTAGGTTGTTGTTGGTGGTGGTATAGTTAGTTAGATTGTGTGTCATTATTTGTATGTTGTTGTTGTTTTGTCTCTGAATAAATATTTGTTAAAGTAGACGGACCAGAGTTTATATGTGTATGCGTACATAATAATTTATAGAGTTTGGTAATTTACCACATTCGGCGACCACGAATTTTAGACTTCTACAACATAGAAACATAGAAACATAGAATGTGATGGCAGATAAGAACCATTCGGCCCATCTAGTCTGCCCAATTTTCTAAAAACTTTCATTAGTCCCTAGCCTTATCTTATGGTTAGGATAGCCTTATGCCTATCCCATGCATGCTTAAACTCCTTTACTGTGTTAACCTCTACCACTTCAGCTGGAAGGCTATTCCATGCATCCACTACCCTCTCAGTAAAGTAATACTTCCTGATATTATTTTTAAACCTTTGTCCCTCTAATTTAAGACTATGTCCTCTTGTTGTGGTAGTTTTTCTTCTTTTAAATATAGTCTCCTCCTTTACTGTGTTGATTCCCTTTATATATTTAAATGTTTCTATCATATCCCCCCTGTCTCGTCTTTCCTCCAAGCTATACATGTTAAGATCCTTTAACCTTTCCTGGTAAGTTTTATCCCGCAATCCATGAACCAGTTTAGTAGCCCTTCTCTGAACCCTCTCTAAGGTATCAATATCCTTCTGAAGATACGGTCTCCAGTACTGTGTACAATACTCCAAGTGAGGTCTCACCAGTGTTCTGTACAATGGCATGAGCACTTCCCTCTTTCTACTGCTAATACCTCTCCCTATACAACCAAGCATTCTGCTAGCATTTCCTGCTGCTCTATTACATTGTCTGCCTACCTTTAAGTCATCAGAAATAATCACCCCTAAATCCCTTTCCTCATATGTTGAGGTTAGAACTCTATCAAATATTCTGTACTCTGCCCTTGGGTTTTTACGTCCAAGATGCATTATCTTGCACTTATCCACATTAAATGTCAGTTGCCACAATTCTGACCATTTTTCTAGTTTACCTAAATCATTTGTCATTTGGCTTATCCCTCCTGGAACATCAACCCTGTTACATATCTTAGTATCATCAGCAAAAAGACATACCTTACCATCAAGACCTTCTGCAATATCACTAATAAAAATATTAAAGAGAATGGGTCCAAGTACAGATCCCTGAGGTACCCCACTGGTGACAAGTCCAAGCTTTGAATATATTGTTTGTGAGGCGCAATAACTACCATATTGATACATAATCTAAGAGCAAGAGACTTTATAGCATAGGATTCATTTTGTTGAAACAACTATACATATGTGTTTTGTTGACTGTTTTGAATTTGTGTATTGTGACTGACAGAACATATTTTGTTGCAAAGTGTAGCATTTATAGGTTTAACTTTGTCTCTGTACAGTTTTAAAGTATTGGTGATAAAAGGGGAAAATTGAATAGCATTGGAACCTTTGATGTTTTGGCCATTTTTAATTGCCCATGTGCTGTATTGTCTCTCTTGTTGCAACTAACTAGAATGAAACTTAATCTATTTTAATTGTTTTCTTAGGTGTTAAATTGTGGGGCTTCACTGCATTCTAAGTTAAAATAGCAAACGTTTTTTGTTGTTATCTTTTGTCTGTTTGAATCATTGAATTCAGGATGGGAGCATAATGTTTGTGCAGAACGTATTTTGTTGCAAATTGGAGCATTTATAGTTTAATTTTGTTTATGAACAGTTTTAAAGTATTGGTGATTAAAGGGGAAGATTGAATAGTTGCACTGCACTGGTACTATTGATGTTTCGGCCATTTTTAAAAGCCCATGTGCTGTATTGTCTCTCTCCTGTTGCAACTAACTAGAACTAAACTGAATATATTGTAATTGTTTTTAGATGTTATATTTTGTACATTTTGTGGCTTCCCTGCATTCTAAGTTTAAATAATTAGAAACAGCAGAGAGGCAGTCGGAGACACTAGTCAAGATGGGCGGGGAGAGATCAGGAGAGGACAGGTAGATTTGCGTGTCATCTGCATAGAAATTATATTGGAAGCCAAATGAGCTAATGAGTTTACCAAAGGAGACAGTATAGATGGTAGGGGACCAAGGACTGAACCTTGGGGGACACCAACAGAGAGGAGAGGAGCTGGGGAGAAGAAGCAAAGCCAGAGAAAAAAACACTTAAAAAGCGCTGGGAGAGGTAGGAGGAGCACCAGGAGAGAGCAATATCTTGTAGACCGATATTGCGGAGGATGAGAAGAAGCTGTTGATGATCAACAGTGTCAAAAGCCGCAGACAGGTTAAGGAGAATTAGGATAGAGTAGTGACCACGAGATTTTGCAGCGAGTAGATCATTGGATACTTTGGTCAGTGTCGTTTCCACAGAGTGTACAATGTATTCCTCCTGCATTTTATAAGGTATTTGAAATTCGGACCATTAATGGTCTCCCATCAATTTGCTGTCACCAAGTCTCACCATTACATACTATTCGTGTTACAGGTAAGTGGTCCTTGTGGCGAAACCAACCTTGTCACTGGGGATTGGAGAATGTGTGCCCGCCTCCTGCCTGCTGACTATGGCCCCTGGGAGATTTGGCCCTTTAAATACAGTATTTGGGCATATTGTATTTTATTATGCTGCTGCTGGCCCTTTAAGAACCATGTGGGGACATACTCTGACTTTTGGGAACAATACCCTTTTAAGACTTTGTCCCCAGTGTTCCCAGACTGTTAAAATATTGTGTTCCTGGCTTTCTCCCACTTGATTCAGTAAATGGGGCTTACTGAACCAGATGTCTGTTGAAGTACCCTACCTGTTTTACCTAATCTTCACAGGTATACTGTATTCTCATAAGTTTTTCCTCTGTTTATAGATATCAGATTTTACATATATGATATTACTCATAGGTCACAGTCAGGCTTTTCCCTCACAATCAAAATATGCGCAACATCTATTACTGAGGGTAAGTGGAGTTACATCCTTCTTTCCACTTTCCCTGTCATCTATTCACGCTTCATGGTAATCTGGTTGTCCCATCTCTGTAGGTGTGTACTTTCCAGGTCTTCTCTTAGAGACCATCTTGTTTACCAAGATATATACGTTAATCATTACAGGCAAATTCGACAAGTATCAAGCCCCGTACGGGATAACATCACAGCAGACGCACTATCCCAAACTCAATGTCAAAAATCATCAACTTACACCCACCATCAACATACATCCAAACCAAAATCCTGGCACTTACAGAGCTGGTTATGGATTTATGTTACTCCCACAGTCACTATTTCATCACACTCATTCCATGAAAACCAAAACACTCACCTCAGGGTATTAATAATAGCTGCATTGCAACAAGAAGCTGGGGCCTGCTTAAATTATCGTGTAACATGTGCATAGAAAACTCCACAATCCCTCACAGCTGGCAAGTCTTTGGAAACCCTGCGTGTTTAAATGGTTTGAGTAGGCACCTGCCACACATCACCTCCATCGGCAAGGCTGCCCCTGACTAATGGTAATATGGTAAATCCAACCCAGGTTCTCTCCCCGAGATTTTTCACCACATGTCCACGCGTTACCTCGCATCCAGGCATAGCTAGAAAACAGATGTCACTAGGCTTAGTTTGAAAAGTCTCCCCACGGGAAATTACTAGTGTGAAACCATGATGACTTTTGGGCCTTCTACCATTTACAAAATAGCACAAAACACTTCACTAATTTTCCCAATCATACACCTTTTCCTTCCTCATAACTCATTACAACAGTCCCCGAAGGCACAAACAGACCATTCTCTTTCGTCCATTAGCCTACTCATAACTGCACATATATTCAGCAGCCTTTCTGATGTATTGGATACCAAACTATTCGATAGTAAAGATAAGGCAGTTATTTTAGTAGCAATTTACATTGCCATCCACAATTTCTTGAGAAATCACAGTGCTACACCAATATGACATCAACTCCGACCTTGTCAAACACATCGCCCCCTACATTTTCACCCTTAAAGATTTCCAAACTATCCAGGCCAACCATCCAACCACAATATCACTATTCCTGACAGATGGCAATTAAGACCCCTGTTAATACTAGATACATGCATGCCCACACGCAAAGGCTTCCACCCAACTCTGTTGCAGTCCCTTCAAGGGCATCCACTTATCCAATCCATTTCATTAAATTGAATAGATGGTATTCCATGTATTCAATACTTAGACCCCGCTTCCTGAATAAGAACTCATGGAATCATTCGAGTTAATCTTTTTAAGCATGCTAAAGTGTGTTTTTAACCAATACCTTTTTGTCCCTCTTTACACAGGCCTACCTGTATGTTGGAATCGGCACAACACTATTAACTTACCACCCTTTCTACTGCCTTGTTTACTATTAAGTTCTGACCACAAGCAGAAGGCCAAAGGCCTGAATTTGTAAGAGGAGTTTGTCCTATAAAACACAATCTCCCCTGCTTAACTGTGCTCTTTTTTCATTCAAGTGACCTCACCCACTGGTCCCTTAATTTAACTCAACTATTACACCTCTATTCCTTGGTAGGCTCTCTTTATACAGGCCTTCCCATAAGTTGGTATCGGCACAACACTACCAACTTACCACCCCTTCTACTGTCCCATTTAATATTACATTCTGAGCACAAATATATATTCACACACACACACACATATAGATATAAGATGCCAAAATACCAGAGTATTGCAGCATGCAATGATACCTTTTTTATTGGACTAACATAATATTTCAAAGAGAAGCTTTCGAGAGTTTTCATCTCTTCCTCATATCTGAAGCAATACTGATCAATCTGATAGAGTTAACACTTAAATACGGCTAATCCAATCTACACTATAAATATATACATATACCTCAGTAAAAATGAACACATTCCTCCTTGCAGCCTCATTTTTGAGATGCTGCTTAAAATGTATTCACAGGGCATATCCGACCCCTGCTTTTCAATTTGGTTTTTGGCTTTCCAAATCTAGTAAATGTCCAAAATACTCATGATTTAATGCTAATCTCCTATATTGAAAACATACTAAACCCACTAACCTGTGATGTTTTTGGATTGCTTTCTTTCTGGATGCCAGTCACTCAGTCAGCATTGACTAGGAAACAAATATTGGAGAAGCAGTGACCGTCCGTGCTGGTACTGTTACTGGGGACACTACGTTCTTATTGTCTTACCGTCTGGTCCCCTCTCTCCGCCAAATCAAGACCACCAGCTGCGTTTATATTAAGCCAAATTTGGTTAAATATATATTTGAATGTTATAAAGCACACAAAACATAGAAATTGTGTTAATTAGGCAAACAATATTGTGTACAAACCCCTCTTTACACTATTAAAATATCCTAATTACACAAGTGTGTTAATAATTCCCATTTCCAGATATCCTCTAGAATTGAATGTTGAGACAGGAACATCCTGTATATACATTTACTTGCTTCAAATTGTCATTTGTTGCCTTCTTTTGGCGAGACACCATACAATGTGTTTTAAAGGTTGAACTCGATAGATTGAGGGTTTTTCCAAATCTCGAGTACCATATAACAATGAAACACTGACAGCTGAAATTTAGAAATCTTTATAAAATGTATTAAAGGAGTAGAAACAAAAAGATCCACCTTTGAGATGTTCACAGCAACCAAGATGATATTTATAAAGGCTTCTAAACAACTGCAAATGGACACCAAACCCTGACTGTGCCTTCGAGGGCACCTAAGCTAACAAGCTGAGGAGTATTAGACTTGTACTGTGAAAAAGTCAAAGTAGCCATTTAAATCATTATCAAATCCTTAATCTCGCGTTATCCTAAACATTAACAGCTTAAGGTACATATTATCGCTCGTCTAGAATTTGTACATTAGACGTTATGTTTATTTTTATTTGCAGTGGTTTAGATACCTTTTTCAATATCATCTCGATTGTCTTGGCTACTATCCTGTCTATAGCAAATATATTGTTAAACACAGACCTGCACACACCACTTAAGCCAAAAAACTCGATTTCCCCACAGAAATCTCATATTTGCAGTGTTGTTACTACTGCAAGAGATTTTCAGTGGGCATACACAAATGAGAACCACATTTATGTCTTATTTATTCCTTGAAGTTTATGTCTGCCATATCAGGCTCTATGTATGTAGCCCTTGGGTGCCTGTCCAGGCTATCAATGTACTTCAATGAGGAACACGATGTCCACAAAGTTGTGAGTATTAATACAAATTTATTAAGACAAAATATTGTTAAAACTCTATTAAAAAATATAAATAATAAGGGACAAAAAATAAGGCAAAATAAATACACCGCAAATATGGCCAGTAGAAGCAGTGTATATGCAGAATGAAACAAATAAATACCACCAGAAAAAGTCCCAAAATGTGTCCAGTCCAAAGCAAACACGTTTCAGCTCTAGATGGGGCCTTCCTTAATGCTATCTGACTGGTCCGTTTTCAGGGTTTAACTATCACTCCTGATGGGCATAATCTGTTCCAGCTGTTGCTAGAATCCATTTGCGGTGTGGCCATTTTTGGCGTGATGCAACAATGTGACTTCCGGTTCCGGTTTCGCCACTTCCGATGTGACCGTGCCGAACCGGAAGTCACATGATTGCGTCACGCCAAAGTCACATGATTGCATCACACTCATTCTCCATCATTCTTTCACGCTCACCCATTTTCACCCTGTGGCAAACTCCCCTTTTTACCCAAGTTTGCCATGAGCTCCTTGAGAAGCCTGCTTGCCAGCCTCCTGCCCACAGACTATGGGCCCTGCAGGGAAACCTGTAAAAGACTACCGAACTTGACCGACTGTTAGCACTGATTTCCCTGGAACTGTTTTGGGAATGGGACCTTGCTTGCGGTCGGTCAAAACTATGACTTCCAGGAAATTCCTGAACCGATCTGGGTGATTTTGAATATGTTGTTGGGAGTGTCTTACTGTATATCTCTGTTTTTATTGGTTTGTGCCCAACAAGGTCCATCTGGGTGTCGCCCTTGTTGGGAAACTTGCATAAAATGCTTGTGTGCCTCTATTTAAATGCTATTCCAACTTACACTCCAAAACCGTGTGTCGTCCTGTTATTGGAGGGAAAGAAGATTTACTTCTGTGTCTGCAGTTCCAGCTTGCAGGGGATTCAATGGGGAAAGTCCTTGTAAGGACTAGAGCTAATTCACCATTCGACTCAAGGAAGGAGCGGTTCCAGGGCCCCGGTTAAGCCACGGTAACTGTGGGCAGAAGTGCTGTGGTTTGTCCCCTGTTCCAGCTAGGAAGCGGTCCTTTGGTGGAGGTACCCAGTTGGGGTACAGGGAGCTTCATTACACACCCTATCACATGAGCCCCTCCAATTCTGTCATACTCATCCCCCCCAACCATGCCACACTCAATATGTGGACATGAATGAAACACGTGGAGGGGCTGGGGGCATAAATGTGACACATGGAGGGTTTGGGAGATTGGGAGGGAGATGTAGGGGGGGCGGGGTAAGGGACAATTTTTGCACCGGGGACCCTGTGGTTTCTAGTTACGTACCTGGTATTAGATCCCCAGATCCCCAAAGGTAGAACCCAGATATTGTAGAACTACAAATCCTTTAAAATGAAAAAGCATCATGGAAGCTGTAGTTTTAAAACATCTGGGGATCTACCTTTTGGGCACCTGTGTCTTAGAGTGATGGGGTTAGTAGCCAACTCCAGAAATGATCTATCAATATGGGTCAGTACACATAGTAAGTAACAGTACACATTTTAGTACACATGAAACAATCAACTTGCTATTAGTGAAACAGTATGCAGCAACACCCAGTTAATTTCTAAAGAAATTACACACATTAAACATATGTATATATCTTCTAGAATTCAAAGGATATTGCAATAATGATCAATAAAGTCAATACAGATATTACACAAATTGCTAAAAGAGTATGTGATATCACAGATTCATCACATCAGGCAAGCAACTGGCAGATATAATACACAAAAATACTCAGGCTATTTAACTAGCTCACCGCTGGCTGTAGTTCTCACTAAGCAAACACTTAAAACATATGTAAAACAGAGTTTCAATACCAAAACTAAACTACTCCAAACAGTTATTTAAACTTTTGTTACCATCCAGTGACCATGAAAATCTTAAATCTTAAAATCGCTCACTACTACAGTATTTAACAGTTATCTGAATGTGGGGTAGATAAGGTTTTTAACACTATAGGGCCAGAAATATATGTCTGTGTTCCTTTAATGTAAATTTTAAAGAAAACGGAACATCACATTAAAATTATGTTTTAAAAAGACATATTCTAAATTTCAAAGTTTTATTCAGGGGCATAATGTAATGTAGAGAAAAGAGGTGGTTCCCCTCAATAGTAACACTTGCACCAAAAAGTAGAACACACACTAGTGTGTGAAATTATGGTTTGAAAATGTAATTCTTTTAATTTGCTATCAGTGGAAAGCACTAAATGTTTACTTAAAAATGTTTATTGTGCAGGACATATCGGTTGTTACCAATAGCAACTTTCTACTAATAACCATAAAATACTTAAAGGATTACTCCAAGCACACAACCACTTACTGAAACACTGTACATACAGAGATACAAATTCTGCTGCTGGAGGTGTCCACATCCAGAAGCATCATTAGTGATATCAATTCTGTGTGTAGCATGCTGACAACAATTTACCAGTAGTAGCATGTAGCCCCATCCTTCCTCAGTCATGACTCCAGGATCTTCCTCCCCCTGCAGAGAATGTGTGGGCTTTCACACAAGAAGGATCAGACCTTTGCAACCTTGGCCTCTGTTATTTACTCAACCTCATCACTACATCCTGTTTTGTTTAGGGTTTGTTTCAGAGTTCTCTTGCTAAACTACAAAGCTCTCCATCACTGCTTGTACTTCCACCCTAATCAGTCGATATGTTCCAGCCCGGCCTCTTCGCTCCTCCAATGACCTGCTACTATTCAGTTCTTGTACCCACATCTCCCCTGTAGGACTTCTCCACAACTCCCTCTCCTAATGGAATGTCATCTCATTGTGTGGGATTGCAGGTAAATGTATTCTTTAATTTATTTGGAGTTTTATTTTAACTTTTTTTATTTAAAGTTTCACACTCAGCAGTTAAACACATCATGCTCTTCGCACAGATTAAATGTATTTAAACAAAATAAAATGAACAAAGAGTTTTATGTCAGTAAATGGGATCCACTGAGTAACATTTGGCAGTCCAAGTCAAATGGCCTTGAGTTATCTTTACTATTCATATTATTTTAGATTAACAGAAATATTACCGATTAACATTCAGCATTCTCTTTAATAGACACATTTTAATATATGCTTTTACTTAGAAGTTAAATACTCTCAAATATGTTTTTAGATTTAAACTAGAAGGCTTATTAAAAATAGACAGTGCTTTACAATTAACGTGGAACTGTCAAAAACTGGTATTTTTACATTTTTTTAGCCCATAATAGCAGAAGTAAAAAAGTAGTCAGAGCAAGAAAAATAATTAATTTGAAGAATCTTTCAGCTGTTTTGGACTATAATATGAAATTCTCCGTTCAATTCCCAGTAATCCTTGATCTAGTGAGGAGCCCTGATTCATTTGAGAAAACAATTCTTGTAAATTCCCAGGAAGATACTTATTCGATAGTCTTCTGGAAGCATTTCTGGTACAGCTTGGAGACCTCCCGGGGATCCACATGTTCTGCTGTAGATATATAACAGGCAGATTGTTACTAATCTGGACACATCTCCTGGTCAGTCTGTCTGGTGAGAATGTCATTCGACAACTTAAATGACCTAGAACACACAGGTTCATATATAGAGGTTTTAAAGAACCTTCACCAATGGGAGAACATATCGACAGCATCAAAGACATGGTAATATCTCTTTAATTTATTTCATGATTAATGAATCATAGTACACACACATTTATAATAAAGTATCACCTTATACAAAGCAATATATTATTTGCAAATGAAGTCATGTGGGTGGATTGAGAATCTCTGAGAGCACCAGGATAGCATAAACAAGTCTAGGTAGAAAGGACATTCTGTCATCTGTATCTCCATGGTTTGGATAACAAGAAAGTGAAAATAGAAGATAATCAGATAATGGTCAAATGAAGATCAGATTAATTAGGTTTTCACTGTCGAGAAAAACCTTCAACGGAGGGTAATGGCAGAATGCTGAGGATGTCTGGTGATATTAAATGGACAGTCTACGCACCATAACCACTGTGGTTTACTGTATTATTACAGCATTTGTACAACTTTGTGTAGCACCACAGCTCAGTATATTTATTATAGTTTATTCAGCTTTTTTTTTTCAAGTGACTCTAAAGCCATTTGACAAAAACCCTTTGCAAGCCAATTATTGTAATGAGCTCCGATGATAAATTAACTGTATTTTTTACGATGCTTATAATGTCTTTTTAACTGTCATTTTTTTTAGAGTTATAATTAATTTAATATACTTTTCTTTCTTCTCATTTTTTCTTTCCTTTCTCTACTTTTCTCTTGTATCTTTTTTTATTTCCTTTTTTTATTTTAGTATTGACCAGAATCAGGACAGGGGACTTTAGACACATAACTGCATAAAATATAACTAACATACATTAGGATGTCACGTAAGTGAAACGAGTTCATAAGCCGGATATTTCCCCATGATCCTGATATTAGGGACAGGCTAGTGGACTTGTTTTCTTCATGTGTTAATCTTATCTACTGTCCATCTAAACAGTGTGTTATGGAATTTTAAGGAGAAGCATCTTCTTTATTTTTGTAGCATGTCTGAAATAGAGATTGGAGTGTTCTAAGCTTGTTTTTTTAAATCCACTCAGTAACTCACCTGTTCTCCAGTTGTTTAATGTTTATCTATTCGAACTGTTCTGCAGAAAATACAGACACTTAATATATGATCTGATTTTCAAAAATATCGTACGACGATCAAACAATTCAATATTGCGACAAGTATATCAATTTTGAATTGTAGAACACAAATAGGTAATTATTAGCAGTTGTTATGGTTAGAGTTTGATTGGAAATACAGCGATGATTTGGGAGATAGTGTTTTTTGAAAGGTTGTTCTGCAGTGCTATATTAGAAGGTTGTCTTACTGGCTACCTGATGGTAATGCAAAATCTAATGCAAAATTTGAAGCAGCTCTTGCCGCGCGTGCGCATTCAGCCGACGGGGAGGAATGGAGGAGGATCGGAGGAGGAGAGCTCCTTGCCCAGCGCTGGAAAAAGGTAAGTTTTGCCCCTTTTCCCCTTTCCAGAGCCGGGCGGGAGGGGCACCCTCAGGGCACTATAGTGCCAGGAAAACGAGTATGTTTTCCTGGCACTATAGTGGTCTTTTAATGATTGTCCTGAAGTTAAACATAGAAACATAGAATGTAACGGCAAATGAGAACAATTCAGCCCATCTAGTCTGCCCAATTTTCTAAATACTCTGATTAGGTCCCTGGTCTTATCGTATAGCTAGGATAGCCTTATGCCTATCCCACGCATGCTTAAACTCCTTTACTGTGTTAACCTCTACGACTTCAGCTGGAAGGCTATTCCATGCATCCACTACCCTCTCAGTAAAGTAATACTTCCTGATATTATTTTTAAACCTTTGTCCCTCTAATTTAAGACTATGTCCTCTTGTTGTGGTAGTTTTCCTTCTATAGTCTCCTCCTTTACTGTGTTGATTCCCATTCTGTATTTAAATGTTTCTATCATATCCCCCCTGTCTCGTCTTTCCTCCAAACTATACATGTCAAGATCCTTTAACCTTTCCTTGTAAGTTTTATCCTGTAATCCATGAGCCAGTTTAGTAGCCCTTCTCTGAACTTTCTCCAAAGTATCAATATCCTTCTGGGGATACGGTCTCCAGTACTGCGTACAATACTCCAAGTGAGGTCTCACCAGTGATCTGTACAATGGCATGAACACTTCCCTTTTTCTACTGCAAATGCCTCTACCTATACAACCAAGCATTCTGATAGCATTTCCTACTGCTCTGTTACACTGTTTTTAAGTCATCTGAAATAATCCCTTCTAAACCCCTTTCCTCAGATGTTGAGGTTAGGACTCTATCAAATATTCTGTACTCTGTCCTTGGGTTTTTACGTCCAAGATGCATTATCTTGCACTTATCCACATTAAATATCAGTTGCCACAACTCTGACCAATTTTCTAGTTTACCTAAATTAATTGTCATTTGGTGTATCCCTCCTGGAACATCAACCCTTTTACATATCTTAGTATCATCAGCAAAAAGACATACCTTAACATCAAAACCTTCTGCAATATCACTAATAAAAATATTAAAGAGAATGGAACCAAGTACAGATCCCTGAGGTACTCCACTGGGGACAAGCCCATGCTTTGAAAATACTCCATTGACTACAATCCTCTGTTGCATGTCACTCAGCCACAGCCTTACCCATTCAACAATATTGGAACCCAAATTTAAAGATTGCAGTTTATTGATAAGCTTTCTAGTGTCCAAATGTGGGATGGGTACTTTATTGCGGTCTGTTCATTAGCTATTGGAGCCAGTGGAACCATATCCTCTGGTATCTCTGGGTTTGGCCTCTGGCTATTAGGATTAGTTCTTCTATGGTCCTTATGTCTTCTACCCTGGTTGTCCAGTCTGTCGTGGATGGGGTTGCTGTCTTTCTCCAGAATGCTGGGATCAGGCTATGTGCCGCGTTGAGTAGGTACAGTGTGATTGTTTTTTTGTATGTAGCCAGTGGCAGGGGTGGCAGATGTAGCAGGTAGTTTTCCGGTGTGAGCTCGACCGCTTTGTCTGTTAGCGTGGTGACTGCTTGATGAATCTCCCTCCAGAAAGGCTAGATCCGGGGGCATGTCCACCAAATATGATATAGTGTGCCCAGTTCGGTTCTGCATCTCCAGCATTCCGGTGCCCTTGTAGAGTGCATGGTCGCGAGTTTTTCAGGGGTTTTATACCAGTGTGATATCATTTTGTATCTCGATTCCTGGTATTTGGTGCTTATGGAGATTTTGTGTATCATCGTGAACATTGTGGTCCATTGGTCCTGGGTTAGTGGGTGTTCGAGATCTCTCTCCCAGTATCTGTCAGTATGTATGGCAGCTGAGTGTCTCCCTTCGGTGCGTTCAGTAGTTGGTATAGCAGTGATATGGCGTGTGGCATGGGTGTCAGCTGGGTGCATAGGTTCTCGAACATGGTTAGTGGTCGTGCAGCAGTTTGAAGATCGGGCATTATTTTTAGTGCGCTTACTAGTTGGTGGTACATGAATGTAGTCAGTGGGTCTGGGGGTTCAGGCGTGGGTAGGTCCATTAGTGGGGGGATGTTCCTGGTTGCCAGGATGTGTTGTAGCTTGCATGGAGTCGGTAGGCCCAGGCTTGTCATGGTTTGGTTGCTGTTAATCATGTGAAATCTAGGGTTTCCTGTGATATGGTACAGGGGGATAGAGGTGGGGCGAGGTCCTTTTTGTTTGCTATTTTCTTCCAGACCGGTAGGGTGGCTGATATTGTGGGATGTCTTCTTTCGTGTCTCTTTGTCTGTTGTGGGGGCATCCATGGTAATGTATGAAGTGGGAGTGGAGTAAAGCTGGCTTCTATAGCGATCCAGAGTTTATCTTCTGTTTCTATGGTCCATTCGGCAATGCGTTGGAGGTGAGTGGTTTGGTGGTATTTATTGAGGTCGGGGAGCCCCAGGCCCCCTTGCAGCTTGGGTTTTGTGAGAATATCGTATTTTATTCTGGCTGTTCGATTTCGCCAGACATATCTTGGGCTAGGAAGGTCTGGGGGATGAAGATTGGGAGTGTTTGCATTAGGTACAAAAAGCGTGGTAGGGCGTTCATTTTGAGAACGTTTGCTCATCCCAGCCAGGTGATATGTGGTATATCCCATTCTGCTAGGTATTTCGGTCGAGGAGGGGCAGGAAATTGCGGCTGAACAAGTGGTGAGGGTTGGTAGTAAGCCATATGCCAAGGTATTTAATCGCGTCTTTACACCAGTGAAACGAGTAGCAAGCTTTTAGGTTCGTGGTCAGGGCGTGCTTGCAGCCGAGATTTAGGATCTCAGATTTTGCATAGTTGATGCTGAGGTTGGAGAGAGCGTTGTATTCCTCTAATTCTTGGATGATGGCTGGGAGTGAGGATTGTGGGTCCCGGACTGTGAACAGTAAGTCATCGGCATAGGCCGATATTTTGCTTTCTCCTCACTGTCCTCGTATGCCTCTAATATCTGGTTTTGGTTGATCTACTGTGGTCGTGAGGTGGTTGTGTGGGGTGTTGGTTGGTATCAGGAGCGTGTCATCTCTCCTTGCCTATTGTGGGTGTGTTTTGTTTCTCCCCCGCAATCGAGGGTGTAGGCCGTGTAGATGGCAGTAAGGGGCAGTCTGCCCCTGGGGTGTGGGCTCACGTGTAAAGTGTGTTTTCAGTGAGCCTGTCCAGTGGTTTGGCAGTAAGCACGTGGGGTTGTGGGTGGCGGTTCTTTGCTCTCCGGCAAAGTTTGTTGGGTGGTTTGTTCGGTCAGATGCAATATAACAGTGGGTTATATTGCGGTGAAATAGCGTCAGCATGCAACGTTTACATTCAACAAGTTTAAAACAGTTGTTTAGCTAGTTAACAAGACATGAATTCAACTTTTGTATTTTTAAAGACATTCCATGGAGGCTGCCAGCATCAATCTATCTGCATAGACACGCATTATGTTTCCCACTCCATAGTTTCAGTCGTTGGTGGTTTGTGTCCTGTCGGTGCGTAGGGGTGGCGCATCTATATGATTGCAGGTGGTGTGTCGGTGTTTGTATGGGATACTGATCTCTATGTGGTGTTCGTCAGTGGTGTGGGAGGGACACTTTCGTGTGGGGTTGGTATCGACTTGGGTGTGCGGTCTTTCTCAGGTCGTCACCAAGTCCAATCATTTTCCAGCTTTGGGCTTGTGTCCATGGTGTGTGGGTGGGGGGTGTAGTTATCCTGTCAGTAGCATGTGAGGTTTGCATGTGTGTCAGGTAGCAGAGTTCTGTTAGCGGGGAGGCGGGCCTCCTCTTCGTTTTGGGGAGTCTTAGTGTCTTGTTTGTGTCTTGTCCGGGGATGCTTTCGTCCGTGGAGTCCATGTGTGTGAGTACCTCTCCTTCCCCTATACCACCCTCCCCCCCCCACACACACCCATCCCCTCTCCCCTCACTCCCCAGTGTCCTCAGCTCCGTGTTCTGAGCCCTAGTGCGTTAAGCACCATGCAGTCTGTGTGTCCCACTTAGGTAGTATTAGTAACACAGACGGTACAGTGTGGCATTACTTATTACAAGACTTGTTATGTATATGACACCAGTTATTCTTGGGCTGGATCTTCTTGGCATGTCCGTGAGGGCGGTGTAGTACGTTGTGGGCAGTCTTGGTGGCCAAAAAAAAATAAAAAAGAGGGGGGGGGGGGAGAGAGAAAAAAGAAAAATTTCACTCTCTAAGTCTCTGTTTGTACTTGCTCATTGTATGTTACTGATTTCCGGGTCAGTCTCTTCTTCGGTTTTGGCGTGTGAATGGGTCTTAGGACTTGGGGGCGAGCAGGGTGCAGGTTCCATCTTCTGAGGGGGGGGGCAGGTTATGTGTGGAATCAGTCCTTAGCAGAGTCTTTGTGGGCTTCCATTCTTGAATCATTTTAGTCACTGTGGGGGGTCATGTCCATCTCAGGGTAACACTATGGGGTTCACTTGAGTCTTCTAGCTGGTCAGGTCTCCAGTGTCTCCAGGCGTTATTCTTCGTGTGCTGTTTGGTGGGGCGGTATAGTGCCCATGTCCAATCCATCCACTCCGAGAGGGTGGGTTACTGGCTCGTTGAGGGGGCTGTCTGTCCAATCTCTTACCGGTGTGACCGGTAGACCCAGCATGTCCAGGAAGATAGAAACATCCGCTGGCAGACAAATTGTGGCCTCTATGTTGTCCTTTCGTGCTGTGAGTGCGAACGGGAAGTGCCAGCAGTATCTTATCTGATGTTCTTGGAGGATAGTTGTGACAGGGCGGAGAGCTTGGTGCATTTGCAGGGTGAGGTGGGAGAGGTCATTGTAGAGTTCCACATTTTGGCCTTTGTACCACCATGTTCTCTCTGTGCGTGCTCCCTTCATGATGTCTTCTTTCAGCTTGTATATAGCATATTACGTCCCTTGGTGGAGCTGTTGGTGGCGGTTTTGGTCAATGTCAATATACAGGCGTGCTTCAGGGGGCCTATTTAGTATGGAATAGTGGTGTTAGATTCTCCCTCAGATTTTCTTGGCCTGCTGTTTCTCGTAGCCCTCTCACTCTATTATTCCTGCGGCTCCTGTTGTCTAAATCTTCAACATGGAGCGGCAGGTCTATGTGCTGTCTGTCAGTATTGTGTGATTGATGTAGTACTAAGCCTGCAGACTTCAGGGCTGCCACTCTTCCCTCCAGGTCTGTCAGGGAGGTGTGCAGTGAGGCTATCTCCGTCCGGAGTGTTGATTTTACCTCCTGGGCTATAGATTGCAGGTCTTCCTTCTTTGGGAGGGAGGCAACTAGAGCATACCAATCTTTTGAGGCTTCCTCTTTGTCACGGGTCCCAGTGGCGGTGTGCAGGCTGTCTTCCGACACTGTGGATCCCGGGGAGGCGGGCGCCATATTGGAGGCCTAGTGTTGCGCGGTGAGGATCCCCGGGGTATGCAGGTATGCGCAGATGGATGCGGATGGTCTGTACCACTGTGTTCTTGACGTGGACGGGGTCATTTTTGGAGTTGTTTTGTGCAGTCCATCGGGTCTCCGGGGGTGCTGAGTGTTGCGGGATTTGGCTGGCGGGGTTTGGAGCTGTAAGTGTAGGCCTCCATTCTGTTTCAGCGCCAAGCCACGCCTCCAAAGTTGAAAAAACTATTACACAAAATTAATTAAAAATCACTAAAAAGAAAGGATTAAATAACCCACTAATCACAGTGTTAATCTCCCAAAGAATACATAGATTATTCCCACGAAAAAACAGGTATATTAAAACAAAAGATAGATAAATGAGAATTCAATTACCAAAAATGAAGAATGGATATGATACTTTAGCTATAGGTATAAACATTAGTTATCTGTGAAATTAGATTTTTTTCTTTTTTGGTTTTGTTTTTTTTTCCCCTCTCCTGGTATATATAAACGTGAAGCAGAGGGAAGTGAAATATCAAGCGCCAACTGCTGAGGTTCGGAGAGTAACCTGATTTATTGTGTAGACAATAACAAACCTTTGACACTTCGGGCCATAATGAGGGGGAAACGTGGATGACCCGGGCTGTTAAAGGCCCAAGAAGAATGCTTCAAGTTCTTCAAATGTGTTTTTATGTGTGTATGTATATTTGTTAGTTTTTTGCTCAGGGACGAAAATAGGGAAGAATGGAGGCAACAATACTTTTTAACAGGATACATTTCATATATATTAATGTCCAGGGTCTAAATTCACCATACAAAAGATCTTCTCTGATAAAACTAAAACAGAAAAAATTGATTTATGTTTTATACAGGAGACATATTGGTTGAATAAAAATCGGATGCCATTGACAGATTTTCTAAAATCATAGTGTCTTCCTCAGTAGACAAGAAAACTAAAGGGGTAGCAATATTAACCCCTTAAGGACCGAGGACGGTTCAGGACCGTCATCGGCATTTTTGCCTTGCCGACCGATGACGGTCCTGAACCGTCCAAACGGTCTGGGGGTACTTACCTGATCGCCGTCGTTCCCCCGGCGGCGATCAGTGTTCCTCCGGTTGTGGGGAGACTGCCTGCAGCCCAGACAGTCTCCCCACGGCAGATTAGGACCCCTGTGGCCATGTGATCGCTTAACACAGCGATCACATGGTCACAATAGGTGTCCATAGTGCTGCCTGCAGGGGGACTGCCTGTGCTGACAGGCAGTCTCCCTGCAACTGTAAAATCAGAAAAAAAATTAAAGTTAATGGTAATAAAAAAAATAATAATAATTATATATGTATAAATATGATATATAGACATATATTATATCTATATAATATATGTCTATATATCATATATATATAATGTCATACTAAGTGTATTTTTATATTAATATGTACTTATATTAATATAAAAATACACTTATAATTAAATTACACACGTATATATATAATATATATAATAACTATATATATTGTATATATATTATTATAAAATATAAATAATAAGTAATTTAAATTAAATAAAAAATTTTTAAAATAATAATAAAAAAATAAAAAAAAATTATATATCTATATGAAATTTTATTCTAACTGTATTTTAAAATTAATATATATATATTTATATCAAAATACACTTAGAATGAATTTGTATATATATCTATGTATATAAAAATAAATAAAAATAATAAGAAATATACATACGTCCATATACAAAATTACATAAATAATTATATAAATATACACGTAGACTTCAAATATATAAATATGCATATATATTTAAATTCTACGTGCGTATTTATGTAATATTTTACATAATTAAGTAATTTTATTGATTGCAATTTGAGGGACCTGCCTGCCAACCCAGGCCAAAAGTCCAGAGAATTTAATTTGCTAGCACTGTATTTTACCCTGTAACGTTCTACGACACCCTAAAACCTGTACATGGGGGGTACTGTTTTACTCGGGAGACTTCGCTGAACACAAATATTAGTGATTCACAACAGTAAAACATATCACAGCGATGATATTGTCAGTGAAAGTTACTTTTTTTGCATTTTTCACACACAAACAGCACTTTTACTGATGATATAATTGTTGTGATACGTTTTCCAGTTTTTAAACACTAATATTTGTGTTCAGCGATGTCTCCCGAGTAAAACAGTACCCCCCATGTACAGGTTTTATAGCATTTTTGAAAGTTACAAGGTCAAATATATGGGTCAAATATTTTTACATTGAAAATGGCCAGGTTGGTTACGTTGCCTTTGAGAGCGTATGGTAGCCCAGGAATGAGAATTACCCCCATGATGGCATACCATTTGCAAAAGAAGACAACCCAAGGTATTGCAAATGGGGTATGTCCAGTCTTTTTTAGTAACCACTTGGTCACAAACACTGGCCAAAATTAGCGTTCAATTTAGTTTTTTTACTTTTTTCACACACAAACAAATATGAATGCTTACTTTGGCCAGTGTTTTCGACTAAGTGGCTACTAAAAAAGACTGGACATACCCCATATTGAATACCCTGGGTTGTCTACTTTAAAAAAAATATGTACATGTGGGGTGTTATTCAGAGATTTATGACAGATAATAGTGTTACAATGTCACTATTGATAAATTTTAAAAATGTATGTTTTGAAACCGCAATATCCTACTTGTACCTATAGCCCTATAACATGCAAAAAAAAGCAAAAAAGCACGTAAACACTAGGTATTTTTAAACTCAGGACAAAATTTTGAATCTATTTAGCAGTTTTTTTCATTCGCTTTTGTAGATGAGTAAAAGATTTTTCAAGTAAAAGTCAAAAAACATGTATTTTTTTCAATTTTTCATCAGATTTTTGTATTTTTTTTAAATTAAAATACATGAGATTATATAAATAATGGTATGTAAAGAAAGCCCATTTTGTCCTGAAAAAAACAATATATAATTTGTATGGGAACAGTAAATGAGAAAGCGGAAAATTACAGCCAAACACAAACACCACAAAAGTGTAAAAATATTCCTGGTCGCAAATGTACAACATCGCAAAAACAGTCCAGTCCTTAAGGGGTTAATCTCTAACACACTAAGTTTGGAAATAATATACCAAGAATGTGATCCAGATTTGTAGGATAGAGGGGAAGCTTTACACTATGTTTAATATTTATGCACCTAATGTAAATCAGATCTTTTTTGTTAAGAAAATGTTGGAAAAAATAAAAAAAATCTATAAAGGATCGCTTATCCTAGCAGGTGATTTTAATGCTCTCATGGACATTAAGATGGATAAGAGGGTACCTCAAGATAAAATAATAAACCAAAAATTGAGAAAAGCAGCACACTCTTTAGAACTGCTAGCAAAAAAATATAAATTCTATGATTTATGGAGAATTATAAATGCACACGCAAGAGATTATACACATTTCTCCCCTGTGCATTATTCGTATGCAAGGATAGATATGGTGTGGACTGATTTTTCATTATTACTGAATATTCTAAAGAGTTTTATTAAAGAAACCATATGGTCTGACCACAATGCAGTATTTTGGTCGATTAAGGATGGGAAGGAATATAATATAAACAGACATAGAAGATTAAATGAGAAACTCCTAATAAAAGAAGAGAATCTAGCATGTATAAAGAAGATACAAAAAACAATATATGTGTGCACAAACCACAGTGCAATAAGTGCTCAGTAGATAAATAGCAGAAAAAAACCTCCCTGAACCAGGTAGTCTTCCCAGAAGACTTCCTCTTGTTTTCAATAGAATGTATACAGAAAAAAAGGGGATAATCTGCTAAATCAATGACAAGAACAATACATAGCGCATAACTGTGTATATGAATAAGCCAAGTGTACAATTCACAAATGGCCACTCACACTCTCGCTGGAATTAGAAGACCTTTGGAATAAATTCCTTTTTCAGCATAAATGCCTTTCCAGAAATAATTCTTCCATCTCTATTCAATATCTCATGGATTGGCTGAAAGGTGTGTGCTCAAAGAAAAAACAATAAAATTGTAGTGCACATTTAAAAATGTAGAAAAAATAATTTAATAACTTACATCAAAATATAAAACAATGGATGTAGTCTCACTGTCCCCACCAGGGGTCCTACGCGTTTCGTCCGTGTATAGGACTTCCTCAGAGACTTCAGTGACCAGAAATGAACAATAAAAATCTCTTTCCTCCTACACCCTTTATACCTCCCCCAATGTCCACATAACTCTTCATTTAGTCCAGGTGTTTCAATTTTCAGTCCGGCGTCCGGTATCTGTGACGGCATCCTGTGCGCCCGTCAATCTCATATGCGTTCCACCATGCGTTCCACTGTCGAAACCCGGAAGTACGCCGTAAATGATGTGTTTCTTTCCTATGTTCCTCTCAGGAACGAGCAAATTCGATACGCGTGGACCGGAGGCAAAGAAGAGGGGGGGGGGGATGTTATACACTCAAAATGGCACTACATTATTTAAATATACTACTTACACATAGTTTTTACAGCCTGCTAATAGTATAATACAAACATAAACTAAATAATACCAATACCTAATGCATGCTAATATTTAAATAAGAAAAATAAGAATAAGAGTATAAATTATAAATTAAATAATTTATAAGACAGACATATGAGGCAAACTCCTTATACCATATGTATATGATGCACAATGAAGGTAGCTTTCAAGAGCCCTGGTATAAAATGGAATGTGAAATAATAGGCAAGACGAAACAAACACAGTTAATATGGAGTAATATTATACAGGGACCATCTAATATAAAGAATATGCAAGATATAATTATATATACTCTATTAAAATCGTGGCATAAATTAAAATTTAAGTTGGGATTAAAAAATTAAATTATTAAAACATTAACTATTTAAACAATATCAGACAATATGAAAGATATAATGTTAAAAAGCTGGACAGAGAGGGGTATTGATAAAATTGAAAAATTAATGGAGGTTCAAAATATAAAAACCTTTGCCAACTTAATTGAAGAATTCAAGATGCAGAATAAAGAGTTTTTAAAAAATATTTAAAGGTTAAAAATGATTTAAATAACACATTAAACATGGTACGAGATAGTTTAATATTAAAGATTAAATATTTATTTAGGGGGACAAAGATAGCAAAGCACTTTCCGTTTGTAATAAAATATTTAAATAAACACAAAAAACAATACAAATCGTGGCAATTAAAACAAGGAAAGAGGACTTAAAAATCAATATTACATTAGAAGCATGGCACCATGTTTTAAATATTACTAATAGATATATTCACTGTGCAAGTTTACAAGAAAATATATATCAGGTAATGAACAGATGGTATCTAGTCCCCACCCAATTAAAGGCAATATTTCCACAAAGTTCAAATATATGCTGGAGGTGTGAGATAAAGGATCATATACGCACATATGGTGGGAGTGTCCGGGGGTAAGAGAGTTTTGGAACATCTCCTTTTGACTTTTAAGAACATTAAGAGTTTCACTGGTAAATACCAAACCAGACTATACTTTATTACATATAATGGATAGAAACCTGACAGATAAATACCTGGTGTTAATAATTCACATGTTGACGGCTACTAAGATATTAATAGCTAGAAAATGGAAACAGATTATAATGCCTACCACACAAGAGGTTATACACCAAGTAAGTTATCAAGTGTAGATGGAAAAAGGATATGGTTGGCTAAGCTTAAAGGCAAGAGAGAAATCTGTCTGTAATATATAAAGACTGGCTATATATAATAGATAAAATATAACATTAGAAGCAAAGACATAACCTCGGACAATACTATACAAAAGAAGAAAAGAGAAAATAAAAGGAAGACTAGAGGAAATAAAGGGGAAATGCTAAAATAAAATACATACCCTGTTAGTAAGCCCTGAGCAAAATGTTTGTATGTAATGTTACATGTGTGTAGTAATATGTAAAGTATTTATTATAAAATATATTTTGATCCTATCATTTAACAAAGATTTATCTAATTTAAAAGCAAGCTAAATAATTGGATTTGGGTTGTAATTTTATTATATTAGCAAAGAACATTGTGGTAGCAGGATCAACAGGTAATTATTTCTATGTGAGTTAGATGATTAATAGTGTGAGTTCTTCTGAGTGATTCTCTCAGTGATAAAAGGGACACTATAGTCACCCGAACAACTATAGCCTAATGTAGTTGTTTTGGTGAGTATAGTCAGTCCCTGTAGGTAGCAGATGCTACTAGAGGTGCTTCCTGGGGCCTGGATGCACAGTGTGACCGACATTGAGGATCTCCACCCTCTGCATTAAGACGCTGAACTTTCCTCAAAGAGATGCATTGATTCAATGCATCTCTATGAGGAAATGCTGAATGGCCAGGGTGGTGTTTGGCTCTGCCCCATCCCCTCTCTTTGGTGAGATAATCAGAATTGACAATCTCAGCCAATCCAAAGCCTTTGCATAGGGAAGCATTGTGATTGGTGATATCATCACTTCCGATAATGTCAGCCAAGGAGACGGGATAGGGGCAAAGCCAGAACCAGAAGACCGAAATAAAGGTATGGTTTTACTATGTTTGGTGGGGGTGTACTGTGCACAGGGCAAGATAGTGTTTTTAACACAATAGGGTTAGGATTACATGTTTGTGCTCCTAATCTCATAGTGTTCCTTTAAAGATCTCTTGTTATAAGTAAAACTTGTAGTGTGTTATCCACATCTGATAGATTGAAATTGTCTGTCTATATTTGTGTTAAATGCATTTCATTTTTTGTTTATGTGAATGTAGGAGAATTTCATGAACAAGTCAAATATAGAGGAGTTCTTGATAATTGGATTTGAGAACATCCAAAATGTCAAAATTTTACTCTTTATTTTTTTCCTGATAATTTATCTTGTGACATTATCTGCAAATATAATGGTTATCTCAATGGTATCTATGTGTAGATACATTGTCTCTCCCATGTACTTCTTCCTCGGCCATCTGTCTTTCAATGACATGATCATCATCACAAACATTGTTCCTGAAATGCTTTATATTATATTAAGAGAAGAAGGTACCATGTCCCTTGCTGGCTGTTTCACTCAAATTTTCTTCTTCATCCAATCAGTCGTTACTGAGTGCCTGCTTCTCACTGTAATGTCCTACGATCGATATTTGGCCATCTGTAACCCACTGAGGTATTCTTCTGTCATGGACTTGAAACTTTGTTCTTCTCTTGTAGCTTTATCTTGGGGACTTGGAATACTAGCTGCATTACCACATAATGTTATTTTAAGCCAAATGACATTTTGTGGGTTAAAAGTTGTTAACCATTTTTTCTGTGAATTGATACCAGTTCTCAGAGTATCTTGTTCTGGCTCAGAAGCTAATACACTTGTAAGCATTATATTGTCTGTTCCATTAACATTTGTCCCGATACTTTTTATCACTGTGACATATATTAACATTTTTCTTGTAATTATCCAGATCTCCACCACCACTGGGAAACAGAAAGCCTACTCCACCTGCAGCTCCCACCTGACTGTTGTATGTCTATATTATGGGACACTGGTATTTAATTATTTAGTCCCATCTAAAGAAGAATACTTTGGTTTACAAAAACTGATTTCTGTGCTTTACACTATTGTGACCCCGTTATTAAACCCCATTATATACAGTCTGAGAAATGAGCAGTTTAAAGGAGCAATAATTCAAATTATTTTAAAGCGAAAAGGTGAAAAATAAAGATCAAACTATATTTACTGCAAATCTTTACTTTAAATAACATAATAATGTATTTAAACATTTTAAACACAAAAGTAGAATTTATCATATTTAGATATAAATTATTATATATGTAGAAGGCCATAATCCCTTTATTCGTGGGAGGAGTTTGTCCTGTAAAACGCAATCTGCGCCGTTTTTTCATTCAAGTGACGCGGTATCCATGGCAACCTGCACTTCCGGTCAACCTACACTTCCGGCCTGGTCCGTCCCACGCCGCTGCTAACCGGTCTCCACTCCTGTTGCGGCCTACACCGACTCTGGGCCAGCCTCATCATTCCCGACCTCTGACACCACTTCAGCAACTTGCGGATGCGAGACCTGACACACATACATATGTAAACGTCGGGAACAAATGTTTGGTTATTCCTATGTCTGGGCCTTAAAAACGTGGGGATTGGCTCCCTCCTATCACGTTTTCGTTTTATTGCATTAGTATATTGAAATGTTATTCAGTTGCTTTCATTGAAATATTTACTCGTTAAAATTAATCATAGCATTCGTTTGAATTCGTTTAAATATTATTACCTGTTTCATTTGTGCACTTTATCAAGTCATTCACATGAATCTGTTTAAATATCACTTGCATCATCCGTACATTTGATCATGTCATTCACTTGTACTTGTTTCATTCAATCAAGTCATTTGCATGAATTCATTTAAATATTACTGGTATCATTCGTACATTTGACCATGTCATTTGCTTGCATTTGTATAAATATTATTACTTGTCACTGTTCAGGAGTTCCAGTGCGAAAACCATGCAAAGGGTTGTTTTTATTTCAGGGTATGAATGCCCTCCCTGTTCGGTAGTTTCCATCTCCCGAACATCGTTCGCATAGTTGGTCGGGAAGTAGAATGGGCA
>OW240914.1:7836194-7920242 GCA_933207985.1 Pelobates cultripes | reverse complement strand
CTCAAATTCCACAGCACCAACTTGTGCATCTGTTTCAGCCACATAGTGTATCAAATGAAGCCAGGAAGAGACAGTGATATCACTCTCGGTGTGCATCTGTTTTTATCTCGAAGTGTTTTGTAGGATCGAATGCCCACTATATGAGGAATAAGAAGCAGACGTGCAAGCACAAAGAGTAACCAGGAATGCAGTTTGCAGTATGAATCAACATAAGAAAAAACGAATCAAAACACAGTCAACAAAAACACTAAAATAAATGGCTCTATTTGTTAGGCATGTATGTGAGTAACAATACGTCCACAGGAGACTCGGTTCAGCCGACACCCTCCAGGGGCCCCGTGTATTGCTGTGGTGTCCTGGCTGCCTGCAAATTCCACAGCATCATCTTGTGCATCCGTTTCAGCGACATAGTGTATCGAACAAAGCCAGCAGAGACAGTAATATCACTCTCAGTGCGCTTCTTTTTTTATTTCTTAATGTATATAAATATTTTGTTTTTATTATGTATTCATCAGTCATTACATTAGGACACCTTCTTCTCACCTTTTAGTTATTTTTCTTTCTATAAATCTGTTGTTGGGTTATGTCCCAGTAACAGAGCAGTTCATCTTCCACAACCTCCGGAGTCTCCTTTTTATAGGGAACCTTCTTTTGTGTTTTCAATGGTTGTATATTCCTCTAATGAACAGGTTAACACACTGGTTGTGAGCAAATCTCCTAATTCAACACCCTGGTTCATTCCATGTGGGAATACGTTCTTGGAATAATGCTCTCTACAGAGCCTCAGTGGACAAAAATATTGTTCCTCATACATTAATCATAAGCTTTTTACAAATATTAATAGAACACCTGAAATGTTCGTGTGTGAGCGCTCCAAAAAACTCAAGATTAGTTCCAGCACAAAGAGATCTAATAATCTCAACTACAGAAATACATCACTTTCAAATAATAAAAGAATAAAATAAATATATGGGAACCACCTTGTCTAATGTTGTCCAATTATATGTCTGAATATAAACAGCAGCTTAATCAACTGAACTGTATCGGTAATACACAGTGTAACTCCCAACACAGCAAAGTAATATGTAACATATAATTTTAATGGACATAAAACATATAATAAAAAAAAAAAACAACAACAATAAACAATGTAAAAGATATGCAGGTTCCAAGGAAATTGTCCGTATTACTCCAGTGAGGGGCCCCTTCACTGGAGAAATGCCAAGTGAAAATAAAATATCCCTGAATGAAACGTGGTTCTACATAAAAAATAGAAGTGAATGCATGCAATCATCAAAAGGATGGAGCTCTGGAGCTCTGAAACCCTCCTGGCTAATATGGCAAAGCTAAGGGCAAAGCTTTGTGGCAAAGCTATGGGAGTAACCCAGAGATACTTACCCTGTTCGACGTGCCAAATGCCGGGTAGGGGATCCATTCGCCCGATGATGAAAAAAATCTGTGGGTTTTCAGCAGAGAGTCCACTATGACAGTGCCATAATCAAAGTCACGATAATAAGTGCTGAAACCTTGAGTGCGATGAATAAAAAGTCTACGCATTTCGTCTTAGTAGAAGACTTTTTCAAGACTATAATTCTTCAGGATTCTAATCGGTATACATACCGATACTCAGGGATGACAATGGGATTAAACAAATGACATCACCTTAAACGAGAAGTCTTTTCTTAAAGTGACAACAATCGAAAAAATATATAAATACACATCGCTAAATGATGATAGTAATAAACACTTAAAATGATAATTCTTCAATAAACCACATCGATGATAAAGATATTTAAGACCAGATAAAATACATCACTGATAAAATCATTAAAATTTAAACCCAAATAGTATAATATCATTAGACCCAGAACCCCTATTTAACCCCAAAAGTGGTAATACAAATCCTGCCATAGATCACTAAATATAAGATAAAGTTGGACTCTTACTAACTTATTGTCACAGGTGGCGGTTCGAAAACCGGGACCCCTGAGTGCCTGATGAGAAGTTGGGAGTCTTCAGCGTGGTAATGGACTATCAGGGCCTGGTGCAGGGTAACCACACGCCCTCTGGCGTTGAGCACCAGCGTTTGCGCAGCCACATACCAGAACCCTGATGCAGCTACAGCGGATCTCAGGAACTAGGAGCTTGATATGCAGACCTCCCAGGAACTGGATAGGGGGGCTCTGCAGCAGACATGTATCCAGTACAGAAAAAAGGCAAGACTAGGATAGTCACCAAACATGACAACAAGACTAATAGAACCCAGAACCAGAGCAGGACAGAAAGCAGAACCCAGAACATGTACACAAGACATGAGGAAAACAAGAACAGGGCAGGACAGGACTGTACATGAACTGGGATTATAAAATAAAACAAGACAAGAGATACAGACAGGGCCGGACTGGCCCACCGGGATACCGGGAAATTTCCCGGTGGGACGTCGGCACCTGGGGCCTGCCCTTTAAATACTGCAGCCGCCTGAGCGCTCTGTGAAGAGCGGTCAGGTGGCTGCAGCTTCTCCCCTGTAACGTGGCCGAGCTGCACTCCGGTCCGCGGTGGCCGGCCGGCCGGAGTGATAGGAAGGTGCACACTGAGTGTGTATTTCCTGTCAGTCCGGCCGGTGACAGGAAACAGAAACTCCTGTTCCGCGCGGGGTTTCTGTTTCCTGTAACCGGCCGGACTGACAGGAAGCGCACACTCATTGTGCACCTTCCTATCACTCCGACCACGAACCAGTGCTTCAGCGGTATAGAAAGAGGAGGAGGATAAAAAGAGGATAAAGAGGAGGAGGGGAATAAGAAGAGGGGAGGGAGGGGAATAAGAAGAGGGGAGGGAGGGGAATAAGAAGAGGGGAGGGAGGGGAATAAGAAGAGGGGAGGGAGGGGAATAAGAAGAGGGGAGGGAGGGGAATAAGAAGAGGGGAGGGGGGAATAAAAAGAGGGAGAGGATAAGAAGAGGGGAGGGAGGGGAATAAGAAGAGGGAGGGGCAGCTCTATAGGACAGGGGCCAAGACAGGGAGCTCTTTCACACTACGCGCGCACACACACACAATGCATCCCTATACATACACAGAAACACAACATGCTTCCCTTACACACAGAGAAACACACAATGCATCCATTACACACACACACACAATGCAACCCTTACACACAAAGACAATGCATCCTTTGCACACATACACAGAAACAGACAATGCAAACCCGTACACACGCATGCAAACACACACACTTCTTTTCTTACATACACACAGAAACACAATGCATCTCATGCACACACATACAGACACACACCTTGCATCCCTTATGCATACAAACACAGATTCACACAATGCATCCCTTACACACAACCAGAAACACATAATACATCCCTTATACACAAATACACACTGCTTCCACTACACACAAACACACTGCATCACCTGCACAAACTGGTAACCCTAAACACTACATACCATAAGCACACATATTAGATCCTCTACAATAACACATAACACATCCCCTACACACTCCACTCCCTGTGAGCGAACTCATGGGTGGGTGGAACTTATGAGTGGGCCTTATGGGCATACTCACCGTCAGGCCCTGGGGCCCAGACCTTGAGCTGTGTAAGGGGCCCCCCAAAAAAATTGAGCTGCTTCCAATTCTCCCAGAACATTGAATTTTGTGACCACAGTTGCAAACAGCCTCCAGAGATCCTGTTCTACTCCAGACCAGTGGAGCCAAACTGCAGCCCATCATCATCCTCATCTGCTTGTAAGTAGGCAATCTAGTATATTATTAGTGACACTAATCTATAATTTACCTCACATTAAAGGGACACTATAGCTTAATGAAGTGGTTCTGGTGTCTATAGCTGGTCCCTGCAGGCTTTTTAATGTAAACACACACTGTGTGCAGCACTGGCGTTAGTTCATATGGCAGATCATATGGGTGGGGCATTGTGATGTGACATGTGGGGGCAGCAAATTTTTATTTTGTCTAGGGCGGCAAAAATCCTTGCACCTTCTCTGATCCTGGGCAGGTGCACCAGTCTACTTGACTGGTTTTGCCCCCCAGGCCTAAGGCTGCCAGCCCTCCCCTGGCCGCTGGGGAGGTCTTTTGGCGGCTGCTGAGGGAGCTGCGCAAGCTGCACTGGCTCTGCTCCCCAGCACGCAGCTGAATGAGACCAGCACCGGAATATGACGTCATATTCCGGCGCCAGTCTCATTCAGCAGCGCGCGAGGGCGGGAGGGCACTAACACAGGAAGCACCTCTAGTGACCGTCTGAGTGACTGTCACTAGCAGTGTCACTTTGAAGCAATGTAAACACTGCCTTTTGTCTGAAAAGTCAGTGTTTACGTTGAAAAGCCTGTAGGGACATGCTATAGACACCAGTACCACCACATTAAGCTGTGTGTGTGCGTCTGCTAGTGAGTGAGCTTGCTTGCATGCGTGTGCCTGCTAGTGAGTGAGCTTGTGTTTTTATGTCAATGAGCTGATGTATATCAGTAAGATTATTTGTCTATGAGGCTGTGTATCAATGAGCTTGTGTGTGTCACTGAAATGTCAGTGAAATTGCCTGTGTCTGCATGTGCGTATGCTTACTGTATAATTAAACGTTTTACCCTGAAAGGACCAATATTTTATATTAGAAAAAGCAATATATATATATATATATATATATATATATATATATATATATATACTCAATCATCTGTCCTGGCAAGACATAGCCTTACATATTACACGCGACAATATATAGCGCAGTGACTTATGGGGCTGGCACAAATTTTTTTTCCAGGGCTGCTTTGTATCCCCAGTCCGGCCCTGGTGTGGTGTATCACCAAATTAATATATATATTACACAAGATTCATCTACATTAAAAGGTATTTATTAGAAGGCAACACAATACTATAAATGTATCACAAACACACAGCCCAGACCCACAGAGCAACAGCCCTTTTTAATTCTATCTATCTATATAGTAATCCCCTTCCCCACATGTTTGATCTCACCCACGGTTAGGCCTTCACATCTAGTAATGGCTCACTGCTCCAAGTTCAACATCACATCCACCAAGGAAGAAAAGGAAGCAACAGAGTGTAACATGGTTCACCAAGATAGCACATGGTGTCTGCACATCTGCCCTGCAGCACAGCCAAGAAGGAACAGAGAGGAATGGAGATAGGGGGAAGTAGTTATCTCTTTCCTGACTTGTAAAGGTATTGAATTACCCAATTACCATATCAAAGGGTAAAGCTTATCCCCCTGTAAGAAAGGCGTACATGAGCTTGGTCACAGGACTCCTGGTAACCATATTAGTTTGATGACAGAATGTCACCACATTCCCTCACTTTTTCTTCTCTTATGTTGAGCACATTTTAAAATAATAATATATCCCTCCTATTTATCTAAACTATGAGATCTGAAGTAGGAAAGGGGAGCACAGGAATTATAGTGAGTGATATAAGCAGGGTGAAAGAAAACAGTCAAATAGGGGTTGCATCACCCCAAATTCCCCCATTTTTTCTTCTTTTATGTTGCTCCATTATCTAGTTATCCCTCTAGTACAAGAGAACCTAGTGGGAGCAAAAACCTGATATACAGGAGAAATTCAGCCCACCGTCCCTCCGGAATAGTTCCCTCAGCGACATAAGTTCTCCTGTACTTTCCTATGGCTGTCAATTCACATAAAAACAGAACTTATAGAATTTAAGTGAGTGTGTGTGTGTTAAATGTTATGTATGTGCTATGTAAAACTTTATTGAAGAAAGTATGAGAGAGAGAGGAGAAAAAAAAAACTTTTAAAATATATCCCCCTTTTCAAGTTTCTTCCTCATCTATTCAACTGCCACACAAAAGTATAGTGTTATAACGAGTACGAGCGACAGAGTTCGTAGGACTAGATGTGTCTCAACTCCCAATCCAGCTCCGACTCCTCCCAGAAAGGCTGCAAATATGTCCCATTTTTCCCGACTCCCTGCTTTGCCTAAACCAATGCTGCTGTTGTTCCGGACACCTTGGAGGAATAGAAGGATTATTAAAATGTAGACTCTACCTTTTAAACTGACTCCCTTATTTGGAGTATCTTCTGGCCGTATTTCCCGTCTCCTCCATGTGGGGTCTAGGACCTCATCATCATCCACCCACTCCTCAACCCTGCCCTCCTTGCCGGTCTGCACACTGCACAGTTGGCACCTGTGTTTTTCCAGCATGTAAACTCTGCAAAGGACATATGGGAATTGTTTTAGAATTGTATCCATGCAACAGTTTTCCCCATAAACTGACCTCTCAGTTTGACTTGTGAGGGTATTGCCCCTGAATTACAATATTGTTATATTGGTATTTGACGATTCTATTTGACTGTCAGATATGAAGTGCAGGCCGCAAATGTACTATTTAGCACCGAAAAAAATTTGAATTGGTCACAGTATTTGATGCTTCTATTTGACTCTCATATATGAAGTGCACACCCCAAATGTACTATTTAGCACCCAAAATTTGAATTTTTCAAAATGCGCTTTAAGCACAGTGTTTGACGGTTATATTTGACTTTCAGAAATGAAGTGCACCGCAGGACGCAAATGTACTATTTAGTACCCAAAAAAATTTGAATTGGTCAAACTGCGCTGTAACCACAGTATTTGACGGTTCTATCTGACTCTCAGATATGAAGTGCACTGCAGGACGCAAATGTACTATTTAGCATTAGCATCCAAAATAATTTGAATTTTTCAAAGTGCTCTGAAAGCACAATGTTTGACGGTTCTATTTGACTGTCAGATATGAAGTGCAGGGCCCAAATTTACTATTTAGCAGATTACCAACAAAACAATTAGAATGTTTACAATTGTGCTGTAACTGCAGTATTTGACGCTTCTGTTTGACTCTCAGATATGAAGAGCACACCCCAAATTTACTATTTAGCAGTTTAGCACCAAAACAATTACAATTTTTACAACTGCGCTGTAACCGCAGTATTTGATGCTTCTATTCGACTCTCAGATATGAAGAGCACGCCCCAAATGTACTTCTTAGGAGCAAAAAAATATGAATTTGTCAAAGTGCACTGTAACCACAGTATTTGCCACTTCTATTTGATTCTCAGATATGAAGTGCATGGCCTAAATTTACTATTTAGCAGATTAGCATCCAGAAAATAAGAATGTTTACAATTGCGCTGTAACCACAGTATTTGACTCTTCTATTTGACTCTCAGATATGAAGAGCATATTAAAGAGCCATTAAATTGCTGAACACCGAACTCCAACCCAAACATACACTGATATGTCCATGTTCGGGTCCGGGGTCCAAAAAACTTAATGTTCGGTACGAACCCGAACTTTACAGTCCAGGTTCGCTCAACTCTATTCATAAATCTTATTCAAGGATTAATCAATTTTTATTTATTTTTTACATTCTTTATTATACAAACATAGTGTAATGATTGATATCTGGCATGGATCAAGGTAAGGTTTCAGTCTAATAAAATTGCAGTACACATTGATTTATATTTTTTTCGTGAAAGAACATAATTAAATAATCTAGTGATGCCTTAGATTACATCAAGAAAGATCTACCTATTGTTGGGGGCTAGTCACCGTATGTTTAAGCTAGTGGCTGGTTGCCATGCGGTAGGTGAGAGATCTATTGGACCTGTTAGAGAACTAATAATAATACCTTATATTGCGTGGATCTGCAGAAACATATAGAACTCTTTTTATAGAGTAGAACTAGTCAAAATTGCACGTTACAAGTCAGATTGGAAGAAAGTAGGTGCAGGCGTGTGTCTTGGTGGGCCTCGCAGTTGCTCTGTGAATTTGAGACTCCTGTGTTGGCTGCCCTGCCCGACCTCTGGGGGGTTTAGTATGGTCAGTGTTCAGGGACTGGCAATCTACATGTGTAGAGAAACACCAGAGAAGTATGTGGGATATCATGCTATGAGGTATTTACTATGTACAATTGGGCACTAGCACTGCAAGAGTTGTCTCTCCTTAGAGAGAGGCCGGGGATGAGTGAGCCAATTGCTGTATGCAATTCCCCTGACTGCTGGGTGTTCCCCTGCCTGGGTCAGCCACCTGAGCCAACTTTTTTTAATCAGGAAGATATTGCACAGCAAGGGGAGCAAGAAATTAAAGAAAATGAGTAAATAAATAAACAGATTAATCACTATAACTATATACAGTTCAGTTCAGTGATGGTATAGGAGACCATGATACGGCGGGCCCAAGAGTGTGAGGAGGCCTCAGGTTGCTGCTGCATACGCGTCCGAGAAGGGTCTCTGTGGATGCTGGGTTCCATGTGTATATGGCCCAAATGGTCTCATGTGGCCCTTTTTTTTGTTTTGCAGGGAGGCCTGTGGTAAGCCCAGTGTCCCCAGTAGTGCAGCCGCACCCTGGAGGTCATGAACAGAGTGGGAAGTGTCCACGTGGAGGACTAGTAGGGTCTGAGAAGGGCGCCAGCTATACCTGATCCCTTGTTCTTGCAGGATAGTGGTAAGCGGTTGCATAGTTTTCTGCAATTGCAGTGTGCCGCCGGACAGATCTGCATAAAAGAATAACTCCAGATATTCAAATTTATAGGTAGCAGTCCCCTGCAGAGTGGCCTGCACCGTTGTTTTATCTTTGATGTTTTGAAATTAGACCAAAAGGTCCCTGGGTGCTGCGGTTGGATCCTTTTGTGGTTTGGGTATTTGGAACATGCCTTCAAAGACAACCTTTTTCTCTTGCTTTGGTGTTAATAGGGCCACCATTAAACTGCACATGGAATGCGGGACTTCCGTCTCAGGTATTTCTTTGGGTATACCTTGAAGCTTAAGATTCTTGCAGTGTCTCCTATCTTCCATATCATTGTTGAAAGATGGCCTGTTGGTTTTTAAGGGTTTGGACCTCTAGTTCCCCTCAAGGGCTGTGATTTTTTGAGAGTGTCTCCGAAGAGGCCTCAACGGCTCCCAGCCTGCCCACCATGCTTGTAAGGTCCACCCGCAGCAAGGCCACATCAGCCTGGAGAGTCTTTTGCAGGTCTGTGAGCATTCCCCTCTGGACTGCTTCAGTCACTGGTGCTGATTCAGCACTTTGAGGGGCCGAATGTGGGTAAATAGGTGTTGATGTTGCAGTGCTGCCTAGCCCCAGTGAGAAGTCCTTTGAGGAATCCCCATCTCTGAGCGCTTGTCGGAACATTTCCCCGGTGTTCATACCTGGCCTGGGTTTGTTTGGGTTTCTGCTTCTTTAGTTTTTGCCCCATGGATACCAGGATTGTATTCTGTGAGTTTTCTGTATGAAAATGTAGGCGATAAATTGAGATTTAATGCAATTTTAACACAGAGCTGTAGACACACACGTCTGTCCACTATCTGTGCTTGGCTCCGACCCCCTTGATCAATTTTTAACTAAAAGTTGTAACATGGTTGAATTTTGAAAATCAAAAATTCATATAATTACCTGGTCTTATCAGACCCAATACTTTTTCAGATAGTGGAAAATGGGCCGAGGGAGGGCAATACTTCCTGGAGGTTGAATAAAGAACTTGTACATTCGGATGAAACACAGAAGTATCTGCTAAGACAGTGGAGTAGAAAAAAAGAAAAGAACTACCAGAAGTTGTCTTAATAGTGTCAATTGTCACCAAAGATAAATTCTGAGACTTGACTTTTTATAAGTTTAGATGATACAAAAAAGTAATACTTAACTTTTAATAAATATTTGGTAAAATCATAATGATATGAAAAATGATAAGGTAAAAGATGACCAAGATGTTCAGTCCCTAAGGTTAGTAAGTGTTGCTAACACAGCACAAAAAAAAATCTGCTAAAACAGGACAAATTTTTTTCAAAAGCTTCATGCGAGGTATTCTAATTAAGTTGGGGGTCCAACGCAAGAAATCCCATGGGAAAAATTTAAATGATTTGTATATTGTTTTAGCTAAATTGGAGAAGAAAAATAGAAAAACGGTTACAGATCTGAGATCAGCGCCAATCAGAGACACTTAATTGCAATTAAGACATAAATTAGAAATAAAAACAAACAACTCCATAATAAAATTTTACCAAAGTTGGTACCATGGGGATAATAGATTTGGCAAGCATTTTTCGGACACACTTAAGTTTAAAAAAAGAAGCCAGATAATTAGGAAGATAATTGAGGGATACAATATAGGTAAAGCTTTTGCCTCATATTACAGGGCTCTATACAATCTCCAATCCCAATGGGCAACCTCAGAAGCAGGCCGCGAGTTCCTTAAAAAATTTAAATTACCAAGATTGGGCGACGAAGACTTGAAGAAACTGAGTTCTCTTCTGACCCTGGATGAGATCTCTAAATCTGTTAAAGCCCTTACAGAGGGAAAATCTCCTGGGCCAGATGGTTACCCAGTCTGTTTCTATAAGATAATTGAGCCTACCATAACTCCAATCTTACTAAAAGTATTTGGAGAAATAGATAAGGATATTTCCTCCCCGATGGCCTTCGTGTCTCTTGACGCCGAAAAGGCCTTTGACAGAGTTAGCTGGCACTATCTGTCTGATGTCTTGGAGCTCGGAGTCAAGGGGCCAATACTGGATGGGATTATGAGCCTTTACACTGCCCCATCTGCCAGGGTCTCGGGAAACGGGTTCAACTCAGAATGGTTTATGATAGCTAATGGGACGAAACAAGGGTGCCCATTGGACCCAATGGTGTATGCACTTTCAATAGAAATCTTGGCAGCTTATGTAAAACAGGAGGAGGAAATCCTGGGAATTCGCTACGGTGACCAGACTTCAAAGATCATGTTTTATGCAGATGATGTATTCTGACACTTTCCAATCCAGAAACATCTCTGTTGACAGTTTTGAAATGCATTCACAAATTTGGTAGAATCTCAAATTATAAATTAAATTCAAAAAAGACACGAGTCTTTTTATTCTAGTGTCCCGATTGACCAATTACATAGCTTGGGAGACTCTTACCCATTTAATTGATTTTATGAATGAAATGCTTTATTTGGGGATAAAATTAAGTTTCGATTGGTTTAAGATAGTAAACAATAATTATAACGACTTATATCAGGACTTACCTTACCATAAACAAATAGGGGATTTTATATATATCATGGCTGGGGAAAATAAACGCAGCACGATCTTATTTAGCGCCAAAACTGGAATACCTATTAAGAACTCTTCCTATGAGAGTACCAAAATATACACTACATGAATTCCAGGAATTATTTATTATGTTTATATGGGGTAGACCCAGAATTTCCTCCTCACATTTGTTTAGCAAATTAAAAGATAGGGTAACATCCCAATGTATATTTGATTTATGACTCCATAATGCTATGCCATTTGATTAAATGCAAATTAAGGACCCAGAAAATTGTTTATGGTTAGGTTATGAAAAACAAGTTTTATCCAACAAGAACCCTTTTCTCTTGCTTTGGGCAGATAATTTAGCTATTAAAGAACTTAATGTGGAAAATAAAGGCGACATTTATCATGGTACCCATCTTGTAAGACGGAAGCATAATCGTAAAGAATGCATCTCCTTGGATGGAGTGGGTTTTTTTTTTGGCCATTTACTACTCTAGAAAACCAGAAAAGCAAGGAACCCCTAAAAAGGGAAACCTGCCAAAGTGTGTGCCTGGGGCAACCAGGATAGGGGGTAACCCACACATATACTTGTGTAGAAAAGACCAAAATAGAGACCCACAGGGTCAAAGTTAGGAAGCCCCTAAGTAGAGTTATATGTATATAAAACGTAACTTTTAATAGTAATTGTAAAAACATCCATAAATTGTCCCATACAAAGACAAACAATTTAAAAGGTGGTCTGAAAATATAGGGAGACCAGAGAAGAACTAAATACAGACTACTAGGTGGGGGCAAAATATCTAATTCTAAGGCCACATAAGTGAATCTCATACAAAATAAAGAAAAGCCCTTCCCTTACTGTAGGCCCTAAGTAGAGTTATATGTATATAAAACGTAACTTTTAATAGTAATTGTGAAAACAGAATTCAAAATATATTAGGAGTATCTAAAACAAGAGACTCCAAACTGATTTTAGATAAAGCAGTATATAGAGAAATATTCTATAATAAATAAATTCCCAAATTAACACTGAGTATCATTACGTAACGTAAGCCTCTAGCCCTGATGATAATTGAGAATGCTGCAAAAAATTAAAAATGCACAAATGCTTTATTGAATTACAAAAAAACAAAGCAGCAAAATCCCTAAATATAGGCAGGAGTGTCTTGCTGATTAAATCTACAAATAGACTAAGAGGGGGATATAGTAGCCATAAAAATCAAATGGACTGCAGGTGGATATTCAAGGAAGGGGGTCCACCAGGAATAAATATATACTAAAGTGGTAACAATAATAATAGGAAATAGATAAAGGACCCTATTAGGACTGTGTAATATCCCTGCAGATGGTAGTCAACAGAATCCAATAGGTAGAGGCTAGAAAATACTGCCTAATACAAAGGCTAAACTGCAACTGCTAGTTAGGCAAATAGCTCAGTAGCTAAGTCTGATCTAAAATGATTTAAACTCATCTGAAAAGACTAGAGTGTTACACAGACGATTGTACATGAGCTTGGTCTGATGCTACGAAAATCTAATAGGACATCTAGAAGTAAATAAAAAAGAAAGAAAGAAAGGAGAGGAGAAAAGATAAATTTCTATAATGTCCCTATTGCTCCTAAAAATAAACGCCTTCGAGGGCGTTCTAATCTGTCCCTGGCTAGTAGAGCAGGTAGCCGATAGAGTATAGCTGTAAGTCCCCCCCATATACAGTGGGATAATCAGTGCTAACAAAACATTACACAAATAATAAAGTGGTTCAAAAACCTAGTGCCACCATAAGTGAGAGAGAGTGAAAGCTAAGATAGAGCCCGACGCGCGTTTCGGTGCTTCAAAAGCACCTTCGTCAGGTAACTGCATTCAGATGTCGTTTTAGAATCAGAGATCGCTAATAAATGGAGAATAGGAAAAACCTTCATTAAGTCCCATTGGAGACAGTGTATTGAGGCGATAGATCCAAAAACACTCTCGTCTTCTAAGGAGCTTATCTAGGTTTCCTTTTCTTTGGTCCAATTTAACCAGTTCGATACCCAAAAATTGGAGTACCGTATGGTCCCCTTGATGGAAATTTTTGACATGTCTGGACACTGTAGTTTCAATTTGTCTGGGAGTCTTAACAGAATTTATATGCTCCAAAATCCGTCTTTTAAAGGGCCTAAAAGTTTTGCCAACATATAATTTACCACATTGACATTTAATCAGATAAACTAAGGCTTTGGAATTACAATTAAAAAACGAGTTTGGATGAAAAGTGTCAGATTGGGAACTATTCTGAAAACTTTTTGAGTCCTTACAGATAAAGGTGCAAGCTTTGCACCTACCACATCTGTAAGTTCCCAAAAGCTTATTTGATAGCCAATGAGTAGAGGTCATTTTAGATTGTTGAAAATGACTATGTACAATAGCATCTTTAATATTCCTGCCTCTTCGTGCAACAAGAGTTGCGCTGGGGGGAAGGACTCCCTTAAGATGTTCATCCTGTCTGAGTAAAGGCCAATATCTATTCAGGATGGTCTTAACTTGTTCCCATCCCGAATCATAGGTGGCAACAACTCTCAGATGATTATAATCTAAAGAGTTGTGACTGGAAGGTGGATTAGTGTCTTTTAAAAGATCATCTCGATCGGTCAACAAAGCTCGATGGTAAGCCTTTTTCAAACATTTATGTGGGTACCCTTTGGCTCTAAACATTGAGCGTAGTTGCTTTGCTTCAATTTTAAAGTCTACAATATTGGAACAATTACGTCTCAGACGCAAATATTGTCCAATCGGTATGCCTCTTTTTTGAACTGGTGGATGGTAACTGTGCCAGTTCAACAGGCTATTAGTGGCCGTACTTTTTCTAAAAAGGTTGGTTTCAATAAACCCCTTAGAATTAGGGGTTAAGGTAAGGTCAAGAAAATTAAGACTAGGTAGTCCCAGTTCAAATGTAAATTTTAAGTTCAAAGTATTATTATTAAGTAGTTGGACAAAGGACATAAAGTCCGCCTTAGTGCCCCTCCACACAATCATGATGTCATCGATATATCTCTTCCAAGAGAGTATATATCGATTGAGATGATTAAGATGTGCTGCAAACACAATATTTTCTTCCCACCACCCCAGGTGCAGGTTAGCATATGAGGGCGCACAAGACGTACCCATAGCCGTACCCTGCACCTGGTGGTAGTAGATGCCATCAAAGAGGAAAAAATTATGTGTAAGGACAAACTGTAGTAATTCAATGACGAATTCGTTATGTCGATGTGCAGCTGGGCCTCTCTGTGATAGAAAATGATGTACATGTTTCAATCTTGGGAGTGGGGAATCGAACTGTACAAAGCCTCCACATCCAGACTGCATAGTAACGAATCAGTAGGAATATTTAAAGTATTGAGATATGCTAAAGTTTGCTTGGTATCACGTAGAAAGGACGGAAGGTTGGACACTAGAGGTCGTAAGATATGATCGACATATATGCTCACATTTTTTTTTTTTTATATATATATTTTATTTTTGTTGGATTTTTTGAGTGCATGTCTCCATATTTCAGGAGTATGGTAAGACATTGTATTATAAAATTGTAAAAACACAAAACGTAGTGTTAAAAAGAAAAAGAAAGAAGAAGAAGAAAGATATCGCAACATCGCATCACTGAATACAGGTATGACATTCTCAGTAACAGTTGTATTTGGCCTAGAACGCACATTATTTTCATATCTGTCATGGTAGACCTGCAGCCTTGTCCGTTAATTCCTGTGTGTGTGTGTGTGGTTTGACTTGTGTCCAAGAGTTATGGTGTGTTCGTTCTGGGTATCACTGTATTTTAGCCTGTTATTTCCCGGTAGTTAGGTTGTTGTGCAAGAGGAGTAAAAGAAGACATCCCGTGCCCCCTACTTCCCACCCCCCCGGCCTTGTTCCCTGTCCCTTTCCTAGATAGCTTCCCCCCCTCTAGGCGGATATGATGGTTTTTAGTCGTCGGCCTGTCTACCTCTCAGTAATTCTTTCCAGGATTGCCATATGTCTTTGTATCTGTGATATTTGTCTAAAGATCCCCATCTGAGTTCCTCCATCTCATGAAAATGTTCTATTCTTTGAAACCAGTCTTTTTTAGAGGGTGGAATCGCCGATTTCCAGTGGTTCACTATTGAGCTTTTTGCCGCTGTCAGCATAAAGTAGACGAGGGAATGTTTGAATTTACGGTGTGGTATTTTGAAGTGGAGTAGGAGGAGTGCCTCCGGGTTGAAGGGTATGGACGTGTCTATTACTAGATTGACAGTATTCCAGACTTCTTTCCAGAAGCCCGATATCTCCCCACACGACCACCATATGTGTTAGAAGGTGCCCTTATCTGAGTTGCATCTCCAGCATACTGGTGATGAGTTGGAGTCGAATCTGTGTATATCCACTGGGGTGGTATACCACTTGGAGATGAATTTATAGTTAATCTCCTGTAGAGGTATGCTAGAGTGTGCGTGGAAGATCGTTTGGAAGATATTCTTCCAGTCTCCTACTTCCAAATCTTTGCCTAAGTGTTCCCTCCATAATCTGGTAAAGTACGGTAATTGTGTATACGTCTGGGTTTGTAACAGTTTATAGCAAAGGGATGTCGGTTTGGAAGGCGTTTTTTCTCCTGAGCATAATAGTTCAAATTTGGTCCTGTCTCTTGGGGTCCAGTTTGATAAGCCCTGTGCAGTCAAGAAATGTCGCATTTGTGCATACTGAAATCTCTGCATGAGGGATGGGTCTTTCCCTTCTGTCAGTAGTGTGATTGGTGTCACTCCCCCCTCTTTCACTACCTCGTCCAGTGTAAGATGTGCCTTCCGTTGTTCACCTCCCTGTGGTGTCAATTGGAAGCCCCTTTTCCCTGCTATGAAAAGGGGGTTGTTTGTTATAGGGTATTTTGGAGACTGCGTTGGGGCGATTTCTGGGAAGCTGTGCACTTTTTTCCATATTTGTAGAGTTGGTGATACCGTCGGGTGTGGTGGTGTCGTCCAGTCATTGACTGAGGTCAGAAGCCATGGTATCGCCTTCAATGAGTCACCTATCTGAGCTTGTTCTATTGTAACCCACCCTTTGGAGGCGTTTTGGTAGGTCCAGTCTATAATGCGGCCTACATGTATCGCCTGGTAGTATAGTCAGATGTCCGGCAGCCCCACCCCCCCCCCATCTCCTTAGGTCTCGTGAGTATATTGTATCTTATTCTTGGGCGTCTTTTGGCCCATATAAATTGTGTAAATAATGCCTGAATTTTCTTAAAAAAGGTTCTTGGGATGGCGATTGGGAGAGTGTTCAACAAGTATAGTAGTCTGGGGAGTATATTCATTTTTAGAATATTTATCCTCCCAAACCATCGGAAGTGTGGTTTATTCCATGTTTCCAGATGCGCACTAATAGCTCCTAAGATTTGTGGGAAATTAGCTCCATACAATAGCTTATTGTGTGGAGTTATATTGACTCCTAAGTATTTGATGGACTTTGTTGCCCATTGAAATGCATATCGTGTTTGTAGTCGTGTTTTGTCCTTATCTGGTAATGTGAGGTTCAGTATTTCACATTTGTCGACATTGATTTTGAAATTGGATAGGGCACTGTATTCGTCTAAGAGGTCCATCAGTGTGGGGAGGGACTCTAGGGGGTTAGTGAGTGTAAATAGTAAGTCGTCTGCAAATGCAGATACTTTGTACTGGTGTTTACCCACCCTTATTCCCTCTACACCCGGCCTGTTCCGTACCGCATTTAGCAGAGGTTCCAATCCCAGAATAAAAAGCAACGGAGACAGGGGGCAACCCTGTCTCGTGCCGTTTGTTCTCTGGAACGGATCGGACAGTATCCCATTAATTTTAAGCCTTGCCGAGGGGTGAGAGTAGATTGCTTGGACCCATTGCATCCACCTTTTCCCGAAGCCTAGTGTTTCCAGCGTCGACAGGAGGAAACTCCAGTCCACCCTGTCGAACGCTTTTTCCGCGTCAATAGCTAACATGATGGAAGGGGCTTTATTACTAAGAGCTTCATGAATCAGGGCAATGATCTTTGTGGTGTTGTCTTTGGCTTCCCTTGAGGGGACAAATCCCGCCTGATCAGGATGGATTAAGGTTGGGAGCATAGGTTTCAGTCATGATGCCAGCATCTTAGTAAAGATTTTGATATCCACGTTAATTAACAAGATTGGTCTGTAACTGCCGCATATATCAGGGTTCTTCCCGGCCTTGTGGATAAGAGTGATATTGGCTTCCAGACTCGGTTTGGGGAGGGGTTTGTCAGGGCCTATGGAGTTAATCACATCAAGTAGGTGTTGGCCTAGCTCCTTCAGATACGTTTTATAGTACGTAGCCGAGTAGCCATCTGGACCTGGGCTTTTGCCCGAAGGGGTAGTTTTGATCGCGTTCATGAGCTCGTTGAGAGTGAAGGGCTCATCTAGGGATCTGGCCAGTGTTTGGGGTAGTATTTTGTCGAATTTATCACTTAGGTATGCCTTGATCCTGTCCTTGTCCTGTGAGGTATTCGTTAGATTGTAAAGTGAGTGGTAGAACTCCCTATATGCTCACATTTTGTGTCAGATTATTGTTTCCTGACACTATAGGTCCACCCGTGAGATCTTTATATTTCTTATGAATTTTGGGTAGACTATAAAACGTGGATGTGCGTGGATTCAAATTTAGCATAAAGTCATACTCCTTTTTGGAGATCAATTTATTATCAAGTCCCCCTAGTAAAATCTGTTTTAATTTACTTAGAAAAGTTTTAGTCGGACCTGCTTTTAATATTTTATATGTAGCAGTGTCAGAGAGAATTTTCTTGGTGATCGTCAGATAGTGAGGTGTATCCAAAACTACAATATTACCCCCTTTATCAGAGGGTTTGATGGTTATTTCCTCTGTTCTCTGAAGGTTTTTAAGGGTTTTTAATTCGACATGAGGTAAATTAGAGTTTGGTTTCAACATTAATTTTGGAGGAGACAAACTATCAATCTCATTGGTGACCATTTCCAAGAACGTTTCAACATACTTAGAGTCTCATATCTTAGGACAAAATTCACTCTTACGACAAAGATCTGTAAAAGGACCTTGTGTGCGTGCCAAAGAGTCACTTCCTCTAGCAAATCTGCTAGCAACAAAGTGAGTTGATAATCTCTAGGATCAAGGCCCAATGCTTTGGCCTTTTTTTTTCATTATTTACAACATGTGTTTTGTGAAGAAGGAAAACTAATAATAATACTTTGAACTTAAAATTTACATTTGAACTGGGACTACCTAGTCTTAATTTTCTTGACCTTACCTTAACCCCTAATTCTAAGGGGTTTATTGAAACCAACCTTTTTAGAAAAAGTACGGCCACTAATAGCCTGTTGAACTGGCACAGTTACCATCCACCAGTTCAAAAAAGAGGCATACCGATTGGACAATATTTGCGTCTGAGACGTAATTGTTCCAATATTGTAGACTTTAAAATTGAAGCAAAGCAACTACGCTCAATGTTTAGAGCCAAAGGGTACCCACATAAATGTTTGAAAAAGGCTTACCATCGAGCTTTGTTGACCGATCGAGATGATCTTTTAAAAGACACTAATCCACCTTCCAGTCACAACTCTTTAGATTATAATCATCTGAGAGTTGTTGCCACCTATGATTTGGGATGGGAACAAGTTAAGACCATCCTGAATAGATATTGGCCTTTACTCAGACAGGATGAACATCTTAAGGGAGTCCTTCCCCCCAGCGCAACTCTTGTTGCACGAAGAGGCAGGAATATTAAAGATGCTATTGTACATAGTCATTTTCAACAATCTAAAATGACCTCTACTCATTGGCTATCAAATAAGCTTTTGGGAACTTACAGATGTGGTAGGTGCAAAGCTTGCACCTTTATCTGTAAGGACTCAAAAAGTTTTCAGAATAGTTCCCAATCTGACACTTTTCATCCAAACTCGTTTTTTAATTGTAATTCCAAAGCCTTAGTTTATCTGATTAAATGTCAATGTGGTAAATTATATGTTGGCAAAACTTTTAGGCCCTTTAAAAGACGGATTTTGGAGCATATAAATTCTGTTAAGACTCCCAGACAAATTGAAACTACAGTGTCCAGACATGTCAAAAATTTCCATCAAGGGGACCATACTGTACTCCAATTTTTGGGTATCGAACTGGTTAAATTGGACCAAAGAAAAGGAAACCTAGATAAGCTCCTTAGAAGACGAGAGTGTTTTTGGATCTATCGCCTCAATACACTGTCTCCAATGGGACTTAATGAAGGTTTTTCCTATTCTCCATTTATTAGCGATCTCTGATTCTAAAACGACATCTGAATGCAGTTACCTGACGAAGGTGCTTTTGAAGGACCGAAACGCGCGTCGGGCTCTAGCTTAGCTTTCACTCTCTCTCACTTATGGTGGCACTAGGTTTTTGAACCACTTTATTATTTGTGTAATGTTTTGTTAGCACTGATTATCCCACTGTATATGGGGGGGACTTACAGCTATACTCTATCGGCTATCTGCTCTACTAGCCAGGGACAGATTAGAACGCCCTCGAAGGCGTTTATTTTTAGGAGCAATAGGGACATTATAGAAATTTATCTTTTCTCCTCTCCTTTCTTTCTTTCTTTTTTATTTACTTCTAGATGTCCTATTAGATTTTCGTAGCATCAGACCAAGCTCATGTACAATCGTCTGTGTAACACTCTAGTCTTTTCAGATGAGTTTAAATCATTTTAGATCAGACTTAGCTACTGAGCTATTTGCCTAACTAGCAGTTGCAGTTTAGCCTTTGTATTAGGCAGTATTTTCTAGCCTCTACCTATTGGATTCTGTTGACTACCATCTGCAGGGATATTACACAGTCCTAATAGGGTCCTTTATCTATTTCCTATTATTATTGTTACCACTTTAGTCTATATTTATTCCTGGTGGACCCCCTTCCTTGAATATCCACCTGCAGTCCATTTGATTTTTATGGCTACTATATCCCCCTCTTAATCTATTTGTAGATTTAATCAGCAAGACCCTCCTGCCTATATTTAGGGATTTTGCTGCTTTGTTTTTTTGTAATTCAATAAAGCATTTGTGCATTTTTAATTTTTTGCAGCATTCTCAATTATCATCAGGGCTAGAGGCTTACGTTACGTAATGATACTCAGTGTTAATTTGGGAATTTATTTATTATAGAATATTTCTCTATATACTGCTTTATCTAAAATCAGTTTGGAGTCTCTTGTTTTAGATACTCCTAATATATTTTGAATTCTTTATTTCCTATTCTGGGTTAAGCCCTACATAGGTGGATCTGTAACCACCATTCCTGGCCTCTACTTATTCAATTTCTCTTAATTGTAAAAACATTTGAAGAACTGCCACCAAGGTGATCCAAGCGGTTTGAGGTTTGCAGGGATCGAGAAGACTCTCTTGGGACGTAGAGGATGTGACCTTGACCTTACCCTCCTCAAAGGGGAATGTTATTGGATTTACAGGTTTAAAACTCTGGCCCCCTATGGATTAAACGAGGGTTTCACATTCACTCCTTTTATTGATAAATAAGAGTACCCAGGAGTAACTGTACTTTGTTTAGTTATATGTATAGAGATTGCATGTATATATTTTTTCATTCACTTACTATTTATTATTTATCTTTCTGATACATAAGAGGCTGTGAACTAGAATTAGTCAATTGGTTCATTATTATTTGTGCGTACATGCGTTACGTGGTTAACATATTGATGTGTGAAAGTTTTGTTTCTCCCATCTAGCTCTGTGGGGGCTTACCAGGCTCCCCCAGGGTCATCATTATGGGTATCGTCCATCCCCTAGTCTATATACGTAAACCAGGTGATCAACACATGGTGCCAACTTTGAGTGATAATTCTAACAAATTGCATATATCAAACTTACCACCAGTTATCCATAATAGGTTTTACTATTTTCACCTTGAGAGGCCATATGATCTAGGTCATCAGCTTGAAGGCTATATGTCACGAACCAGAAAAGTGGCATATAGATATATATTATATTCATCAAATAAGTATAAACATATGGCCACTTTCATAATTGAGTCTCAGATAATCTAGGTTGGATGTACTTATCTTTATGGATCCTTGTGCCCATATTTTTACCAGAGCTTCTTTGTTCATACAGGGACATATAGACAAATGTTACACTATATACTCTACAATCTGGCATAATAGATAGGTGACCTCTTGATATACTACATGATGGAGTGTTCACCACTCATGTATTTATGCCTTATGTTATATAACGCAATACACCCAATACATTAACTTTCTAAACACACATTTTTCCCTTTTTTTGAATATCTGCTCCTCCGATGAGGTGACACATGGACTTGTTTATTTATTTATAAGTCCATGTTGCTATTCAATCAATTGCTGCCACGTAACACCAGGGGGTGGGGCTTGTTTGGACTCAGTTCTCTGAGCGGAAAGCAATCATACACCCCCCCCCACCCAACCAATTGCCGTCACGTAGATGTGGGGGTGTGGCCTGTTCGGGCTTAGTTTTTCTGGCGCGAACAGTAAGCACACACCCCCTCTTCTTTATTGGCGTCATGCGGCCCCTCAACACAGAGCCTCGTCTGATTGTAGAGAACAGCTATATAGTACTCAAGACTACTAGGAAGCAACGACGGAGTGCCAGGCGGAGTGCCAGGCGGTCCATCATAGATATTATATGGAAATGGGAATTATTAACACACTTATGTAATTAGTATATTTTATTAGTGTAAAGAGTGTTTTGTACACAATATTAAAACTATTTCTATGGTTTCTATGCTTTTTAACATTAAAATACATATATTAAAAAAAATATATAGCAAGTGGTCCTGATTTGGCAGAGGGAGGGGACCAGCCGGTAAGACAATGAGAACATAGTGTCTTCAGTAACAGTACCTGCACGGACGGTCACTGCTACTCCAACATTTGTTTCCTAATTGCTGCTGAGTGACTGGAATCCAGAAAAAAAAGTAATCCAAAAACATCACAGGCTAGTTTTCAATATAAGAGATTAGATTTAGATCATGAGTATTTTAATTAGGACATTTATTAGAATTGGAAAACCCAATTCTAAATTGTAGAGCTGCAGTTAGACAGGCTCTGTGAATTATTTTAAGCAGCAACTCAAGAAGTTGGCCACTCGGAGAAATTTATTAATTAGCATTATTATGTTAATTAAAGTAAATATTTGAAGTAAATCTAGTTTAATCTTAATTTTTCACCTTTTCTCTTCAAAATAAATTGAACTATTGCTCCTTTAAACTGCTCATTTCTCAGACTGTATATAATTGGGTTTAATAAAGGGATCATAATGGTGTAAAGCACAGAAGTCAGTTTTTGTAAACCCAAGTATTCTTCTTTAGATGGAAACAGATAATTAAATACCAGTGTCCCGTAATATAGACATACGACGGTCAGGTGGGAGCTGCAGGTGGAGAAGGCTTTCTGTTTCCCGGTGGTGGTGGAGATCCGGATAATCACAAGAAAGATATTGATATATGTCACAGTGATAAAAAGTATTGGGACAAATGTAACTGGAACAGACAAAACAATGATTACTATTTCATTAGCTAATGAACCAGAACAAGAAACTCTGAGAACTGGTATCAAATCACAGAAAAAATGATTAACTCTTAACCCACAAAATGTAATTTGGCTTAAAATAATAATATGTGGTAATGCAACTAGTATTCCAAATCCCCAAGATGAAGCAACAAGAGAACCACAGAGTTTTAAGTCCATGACAGAGGAATATCTCAGTGGGTTACAGATGGCCAAATATCGATCGTAGGACATTACAGTGAGAAGCAGGCACTCAGTAACAGCTGTTTGGATGAAGAAGTAAATTTGAGTGAAGCAGCCAGCAAAGGATATGGTAGTTCCTACTTTTAATATGATACAAAGCATTTTGGGTACAATGTTTGTGATGATGATCATGTCATTAAAAGACAGATGGCGGAGGAAGAAGTACATGGGAGAGACAATATATCTACACATGGATACCATCAAGATAACCATTATATTTGCAGATAATGTCACAAGATAAATTATCAGGAAAAGAATAAAGAGTAAAATGTTGACATTTTGGATGTTCTCAAATCCGATCATCAAGAACTCCTCCATATTTGAATTGTTCATGAAATTCTCCTACATTCATATAAACAAAAAAATCAGTGAAATGCAGGTAGCACTCACACAGACAGACAAATTCTATGCATCAGATGAGGATAATGCTCTATTAATTACAGTACTCATAACAAAAGATCTTTAATCACTGAGAGAATCCTTCAGAATAACATAATGATCACACTATTAATCATCTAACTCACATAGAAAACCAAGTGATCCTACTACTACCATCTTCTTTGAAAATATCATAAAATTACAACCCAAATACATTTATTTTGCTTGCTTTTAAATTAGGTACGTTTTTGACTTCAAGAAAATTATTAAATTTAAACTCTTAGTACCATCACACATAGCATAGCACGTCATATAGACCCTCTTCCTGTAACCTTTCTTTGTCAAAAAAAGAAAGGCTACATGTTTTCTGTGTGTAGTGCCACCTCTCTGTGCTGTCAATCAGTCAACTGGATTACTCTGTTCCTGGATGGTAATGTCAGTTCTGCACAACATTCGTACCTTGTCTCTGTACACTGCATGCTAACCCAAGACACTGCCAGGCTGCCAGGACTGGGCCAGATACAGACACAATGTCTCTCTAACTCTCGTATAAAGAAAAAAACATAAATTGGTTCTGTTTTTTTACCCCTGCCCTTCCTGGGTGGGTAAAAACATAAAAGCAACTCTGCTGGAAATGTATGTCTCATTAAATAGAGAGCAAAAAGTTGCATATCATTTATTATTATTGGGCAGACTAGATGGGCCGAATGGTTCTTATCTGCCGTCACATTCTATGTTTCTATGTTTCGGTGAAGCTGCGGCAGGTTAATATAAAATCTCATATAATGGGATAGTGAGACAATCATCTGCTAAAAAACTTATTCAGAATATAATTCAATGGTATCCAGTGGTTGGCTGAGCCTGAAAGGAATTTTAGTTCACAATAGCAAGTCATTATTTTAATGAAAACAAAATATAAATGCTTAAAACAGCATCTGAACTAATAGAGCCTTAAAGTGTGGTGTGTTTAATAAATATCTCAGTAAAATTACCCATCTCTATGATACGCTTTGGAGGGGAGATTTGTCCTCAGGTTTCTCTACTTGTAGAATTTGATTGGACACTGTCCAGCACAAACCAGGAAGTAAGTGGGCAAGAAGGGGTGAATCTTCATTAGCAGCTGGGTCAGTTCTCTGCTACTGAAAGGTATAGGTTAGGAACTAGGAAATATTTAAGCAAATTTTAATAAATACACAGTTTTTTTACAATTAATAAATTTATGTATTAAAATATGCATTTGTCAGCATAGAGGTTACCTTCAAATAACATAATAAAATCCTGTGTGCACTTAAAGGATAAAGACTGATCAGCCACAACATTAAAACCAATGACAGGTGAAGTAAATAACATTGATTTTATCATTACATTTGGCACCTGTTAATTGGTTCAATATAATAGGTAACAATGACACGGTAAGTTCTTTAATTTCATGTGTTGGAAGCAGGAAAAATGGGCAAATGAACAAATATGAGTGAGAAGGGCCAAATAGACTAGACTACTGGGTCAGAGCATCTCCAAGAGAGATCTTGTGGGGTGTTTCCTTTATGCAATGGTTAGTATCTACCAAAAGTAGTTTGAGGAAGGACAACCAGTGAACTGGCAACCCAAGGCTCATTGATGCCCGTCTGGTCTGATTACACAGAAGGGCTACTGCAGCTCAAATTGATGAAAAACTTAATGCTGGCCATGATATAAATGCATCAGAACACACAGTGCATTGTAGTTTGCTGTGTATGGGGCCCCATAGCTGCAGACTGTTCAAAGTCTCAATGATAACCCTTGCCCACCACAGAAAATTCCTTTAACCCCTTAATGACACATGACCTGCGTGACATGTCAGGATTCCCTTTTATTCCAGAATTTTGGTCCTTAAGGGGTTAATGGGGACCGTAGGGCAATGGAAGAGGGTTACCTGTTTTGATGAATTACATGTTCATTTAGACCAGGTGGATGGTTGGATTATGGGATTTCTTTGAGCGGGAGAATGCACCCTGCCACAATGCAAAAATTGTCCAGGAATGGAATGAGCAACAAAGAGTTCAAGGTGTTACCTTGGCCTTCAAGATCCCAGATCTAAATCCAATTGAGCGTCTGTGGGATGTGCTGGAACAAAAAATCAGATGCATGGACGTGCTATCTCGCAACTTGCAAGATTTACAGAATTTGCTGCTAATGTCTTGGTGCCAGATACCACAGGACACATTCAGAGATCTTGTGGAGTCCATACATTTGCACATGAGAGCTGTTTTGGAGGTGATTTTAATGTTGTGGCTGATCAGTGTAGACATAATGAGATTAATAGGTAATACTGAAAAGAGTCAAATCAGGGACAGCAGGATGTCAAATAAATCCTGTTCACAGCCCATGATAATTTCTAAAACATATGATAGATTTAGTTTCCTGCTATTGTTCACCCCGGTCATTACGTAATTAATTTAACATGTCAGCTCTAAGTGTTACCAGGGCTCATTTTTCTAAATAAGATTCAGTAGTAATATCCAGGATATTCTGAGACAATCTCTAATATCGCACACAATCTAGAAAGTGTCTATGACCAGACAGGATGTATTATTATATGAAAAGAAATATCTTTAGTGACATTTACCGTGTTTATATTTAAATATATAGAGTGAATTTGAATGCTTAGATATGCTTCCTGTGAAGACACACAGTCACAGCCGAGGAGGTTAAAGGAATTTTAACATCTGGTTCAGTTCTAGAATTTTGCTTTACATTTCCCGTTACAATCAGGCAACCTTCTAATATAGAACTCAGCAAATGTGGAACAACCTTCCGTAAAACATGAACTCTCCAAAATCAAACTCTAACTGTAACTGCTAAATATTACCTATTTTTGTTGTACAATTCAAAATGTGATCATATTACGATGCTTTCGAAAATCAGATCATATCTTAACAGCATGTATTTCCTGCAGGACGGTTTGTATAGATAAACATTAAACAACAGGCGAGTAGGCTAACTAAGTGGATTTAGAGAACATGCTATCTAGAACACTCTGATCTCAGACATTTCAGACATGCTATAAAAATTAAAAAAAATTAGAAGAAAGAAAAATAAATTGCATTAATTTTATCTCTTAAAATGCCCAGTTAAAGAGACATTATAAGCATAAAAAATACTAGCTATTTATCATCAAAGCTCATTAAAGTAAAAGTGGTGGAAAGAGATTTTGTCAAACCGCTTTTGACTCAATTGAAAAATATAAAAAGCAAACAAAAAAAGGGCCCAGTAAATTATCTATAATAAATATACTGAGCTTCACTAATGCTGCACTAATTTGTACAAATGCAATAAGTTCTACTAATACAGTGAGCCACAGTGGTTATGGTGTTTAGACTGTCCTTTTAATGTCACCAGATATTCTCAGCATTCTGCCATTAAGCTCAAATGAAGGCTTTTCTGGACTACGAAAACCTACCGTAATTAATCTGCTCTTCATTTTACTAATTCCTAATTATCTTCTATTTTCACTTTTCTTGTTATCCAAATCGTGGGCCAATATTATAGTTATCCTCATCTTTCTATTGATTAATTTTTCACAATATGCACATTTCAGAAAACATAGAACATTTTAGGAAATCTACAATATATGTAGAAATATTTGTTACAATAAATCTATGTTTTTTTGTCCACTATCGGATAAGAAAGACACAGATGAAAGCATCTCCTTTCTAACTAGACTTGTTAATGCTATCCTGGTGCTCTCATAGTTTCGCCTTCCACCCATATGACTTAATGCAATGAATATATTGCTTTGTATAAGCTGATACTTTATTATAAATGCATGTGTACTATGTAACAGATCACCTGGCACCCCGCCTGGGTACCTCCGTTGAAGGATGCTCATAGCGCTTCCTGAGAGTTTCCAGCACTCCAGCAGACACCATAACCACCGTAGACTCCTTCAGAGAGCAAAACAGGAACAAGCTCTTACAAGAGCTTAGCAGTGAATATAGAAACATAGAAACATAGAATGTGACGGCAGATAAGAACCATTCGGCCCATCTAGTCTGCCCAATTTTCTAAATACTTTCATTAGTCCCTGACCTTATCTTATAGTTAGGATAGCCTTATGCCTATCCCACGCATGCTTAAACTCCTTTACTGTGTTAACCTCTACCACTTCAGCTGGAAGGCTATTCCATGCATCCACTACCCTCTCAGTAAAGTAATACTTCCTGATATTATTTTTAAACCTTTGTCCCTCTAATTTAAGACTATGTCCTCTTGTTGTGGTAGTTTTTCTTCTTTTAAATATAGTCTCCTCCTCTACTGTGTTGATTCCCTTTATATATTTAAATGTTTCTATCATATCCCCCCTGTCTCGTCTTTCCTCCAAGCTATACATGTTAAGATCCTTTAACCTTTCCTGGTAAGTTTTATCCCGCAATCCATGGACCAGTTTAGTAGCCCTTCTCTGAACCCTCTCTAAGGTATCAATATCCTTCTGAAGATACGGTCTCCAGTACTGTGTACAATACTCCAAGTGAGGTCTCACCAGTGTTCTGTACAATGGCATGAGCACTTCCCTCTTTCTACTGCTAATACCTCTCCTATACAACCAAGCATTCTGCTAGCATTTCCTGCTGCTCTATTACATTGTCTGCCTACCTTTAAGTCATCAGAAATAATCACCCCTAAATCCCTTTCCTCATATGTTGAGGTTAGGACTCTATCAAATATTCTGTACTCTGCCCTTGGGTTTTTACGTCCAAGATGCATTATCTTGCACTTATCCACATTAAATGTTAGTTGCCACAATTCTGACCATTTTTCTAGTTTACCTAAATCATTTGTCATTTGGCTTATCCCTCCTGGAACATCAACCCTGTTACATATCTTAGTATCATCAGCAAAAAGACATACCTTACCATCAAGACCTTCTGCAATATCACTAATAAAAATATTAAAGAGAATGGGTCCAAGTACAGATCCCTGAGGTACCCCACTGGTGACAAGTCCAAGCTTCGAATATATTCCATTAACTACAACCCTCTGTTGCCTGTCACTCAGCCACTGCCTTACCCATTCAACAATATTTGAATCCAAACTTAAAGATTGCAGTTTATTGATAAGCCTTCTATGTGCAACAGTGTCAAAAGCCTTACTGAAATCTAGGTAAGCAATGTCAACTGCACCACCCTGATCTATAATTTTAGTTACCCAATCAAAAAAATCAATAAGATTAGTTTGGCATGATCTCCCTGAAGTAAACCCATGTTGTCTCTGATCTTGAAATCCATGTGTTTTTAGATGTTCATCAATCCTATCCTTTAACATGGTTTCCATCACTTTCCCCACTACTGAAGTAAGGCTTACTGGCCTATAGTTGCCCGACTCCTCCTTATTACCTTTCTTGTAAATGGGCACAACATTCGCTAACTTCCAATCTTCTGGGACTACTCCTGTTAACAATGATTGGTTAAATAAATCTGTTAATGGTTTTGCTAGTACACCACTAAGCTCTTTTAATAGCTTTGGGTGTATTCCATCAGGTCCCATTGACTTATTTGTCTTACTTTTGACAGTTGAAATAGAACCTCTTCCTCTGTAAACTCACGTGTAATAAATGACTCATTTATCCTTTTTCTCAACTGAGGTCCCTTTCCTTCATTTTCATCTGTAAATACAGAACAAAAATATTAATTGAGGCAGTCAGCTAGACCTTTATCCTCTTCTACATACCTTCCTTCTTTTGTTTTTAATCTAACTAATCCTTGTTTTACTTTTCTTTTCTCATTTATGTATCTAAAAATGTTTTATCCCCCTTTTTTACTGACTGTGCTATTTTCTCTTCTGTGTGTGATTTGGAAGCTCTTATAACTTGCTTAGCCTCTTTCTGCCTAATCTTATAGATCATTTTGTCTCCCTCACTCTGGGTTTTTTTATAATTCCTAAATGCTAACTTTTTGTTTTTAACTATTTTGGCCACATCTGCGGAGTACCACAGTGGTTTCTTGAATTTTGCTTTTACTGACAAGCCTAATGCAATTTTCTGTTGCCTTCAATAGTGCAACTTTTAAATAATCCCATTTTTCTTGGACTCCATTTAAATTGCTCCAGTCTGATAATGACTCCTCTACCCATATTCTAATTTTAGAAAACTCTGTTTTTCTAAGGTCTAAAACCTTTGTTTTTGTGTGGTGTGACTCAGTCACTGTTCTTATATTAAACCACACTGACTGATGATCACTGGATCCTAAACTTTCACCTAGAGTAACATCTGATACCAAATCTCCATTTGTTAACACTAAATCTAGTATGGCCTCTTTACGAGTTGGCTCCTCAACAACTTGTTTTAGAGACAATCCCAGTAGGGAGTTTAGAATATGTGTGCTCCTGGCACAAGTAGCTAATTTTGTTTTCCAATTTACATCAGGAAGATTAAAGTCACCCATGATGATAACTTCCCCTTCATTGTCATTTTAGCTATTTCCTCAACTAGTAGATTATCTAACTCTTCAATTTGTCCTGGGGCCTATAAATCACACCTACACGAGTTACTGTGTGATTACCAAATTCTAACGTAGCCCAAACGGACTCTATGTTTGCCTCACTAACTTTTATTAGGCTAGATTTTATGCTATCCTTCACATACAAGGCCACCCCTCCCCTTTCTTGCCTTCCCTATCTTTCCTATATAAAGAGTACCCTGGTATTGCTATGTCCCAGTCATTTTTCTCATTGTACCATGTCTCAGTAACAGCGACTAAATCTACACTATCAGTTGCCATTATTGCCACAAGTTCATGGATCTTATTCCCTAAACTGCGAGCATTTGTAGACATGACTCTAAGCTTATCATTTTTAACACACTTGCTACAGGCACCTTCTGTCCTTGTTTTGGGGGACAATTGGATTGATGTTTTATCACCCTTTTGCCCCCCCCTCCTAGTTTAAATACATCCTAGCAAAACCTCTGAACTGCTCACTGAGAACATTTGTTCCCTTTTGAGAAAGATGCAAACCATCTTTTTTGTACAGCTTATCTCCATTCCAAACAGAGCTACCATGAGAAATAAAGCCAAATCCTTGCTCCCGACACCATTCACCAAGCCACAAATTAAAGTCCCTAATACGCATCCGCCTGTCGTTCTGAGTGTTATGCACAGGCAGAACTTCAGAGAATGACAGTGTGGAAGCAACCTGCCGTTTATCATTGGCAAAAACACTAAAAACTTCCTTAACCTCTGAAACCTCATTGCAAGCCAAGTCATTTGTCCCTAGATGGACAAGTACATCCAATTCCCCTTCCTGCTTTGCTTGCTTAACAATATTACAGATACGTCTCCTGTCTCTGTGAGCAGTAGCTCCGGGAAGACACCTCACAAGACCACCATTGTCCATCTCCACACCTCTTATAATGGAATCCCCCAACAACAACTGCTTTCTATTAGGCCTCACCATAGTCTCCAAGCCGGTCTCCACAACACCACTAGTCTCAGTGCCTCTCTCTACAACACCACTAGCCTTAGTGCCTCTCTCTACAACACCATTACACTCTGAAAGTGCAGAAAATGAATTATGAAGAGCAACAGACTGTGCAAGATGCCTTTTATCCACAACCCTAAGTCTACCAGATCCTACAGTAATCCATCTGCCTTTCCTAGCATGTCTCTGCGGCAGTGGCTTTGCAGCAGTTCCAGTCTGAGTTTCTTCACCAGATAATTTACAAATCTCAAACTTCAAAAATACAATCTCCTGCCGCAAGATAGAGAACTGTCTACAGATTAGACAACAACCAAACCTCCAAAAAGTGGAACGTGAAACAAATGCATAGCAAGAGAGTATGCAGAGCATAGCAATTCCTTGTAGCAGATTCCCCCAATAAGAGATGGCACTCCAAATTGAGGGTGAAGTAGAACTGATTTACTTGGCACCAAAGGGCCTTCTTTTATGGAGGTCTTACACATACAGGACCGCCCACAGGGTTTTTCAGAACAACCAATAAAAACATTACAACACATACAATAAAGTAAACCATTCCCAGCAGAAATCCTCCCCTCTGCCTGTGATACAATTATCTCAAGACAATAGACTAACTTGATTAGCATAGGCAGAAAATATACAGTTTTTACACAATTCTTCTAACTTTAAAAGTATGCATGCAATATTAATAAAAGTTACATATTTGAAATCAGCGTCCTTCAAATATAAATACACTCAATAATCATTCAAATTGATCCAGTGGTTCAAAAGTTAGGTCAAAAGTCCTTTGTGACCACTGAAGCATGGTTTTTCCAGCCCAAACCAGTTCCACCGAGTACTCTATCCTGGAGATAATTGGGAAGTAATCAAATTATCTCCAAGGACAGAGGCAAAACTCCATTGAACACATGGTAGCAAAAGACGACAATAAAATACATAAAAATAAATAACTGTGCAGCTACTGCATAAAACAGGTACATTCAACATATCCCCAGATAGCTTAGATCTGAGCGCACATTACTACCGAATGGCGCTCAGATCACATACATACAGTTCAATTGCCATGGAGCCAAAGTCTTTCACATAGTCTTTCGTTATACGAATGGGCTCCATGGCATAGATATCTGGGGTATCACTGTTCAAATAGGGAAAGTACTGAATGACCCAGCTTTCGGGTCTTTGCAGGGGAAAATCAAGCATTTCAACATGGGGCCATAGTCACAGGGCAGGAGGCTGGCAATCAGTCTTCTCCAATGCCCAGTGGCGAGGCTGGTTCCACCACATACTATGATTCATTAATCATGAAATCAATTTAAAAGATATTACCATGTCTTTGATGCTGTCGCCCGTCAATATGTTCTCCCATTAGTGAAGGTTCCTTAAAACCTCTATATATTAACCTGTGTTTTCTAGGTCATTTAAGTTGTTAAATGACATTCTCACCAGACAGACTGACCAGGAGATATGTCTAAATCAGTAACAGTCTGCCTGTTATATATCTACAGCAGAACATGTGGATCCCCGGGAGGTCTCCAAGCTGTACCAGAAATGCTTCCAGAAGACTATCGAATAATTATCTTCATGGGAATTTACAAGAAATGTTTTCTCAAATGAATCAGGGCTCTTCACTAGATCAGGGATTACTGGGAATTGAACGGAGAATTTCATATTATAGTCCAAAACAGCTGAAAGATTCTTCAAATTAACTATTTTTTTGCTCTGTATTCTTTTTTATTTCAGCTGTTATGAGCCAAAATTAAAAATCCCAGTTTTCGACAGTTCCACAGCATTTTAAATCTCAGTAAATTAAATGCATATATTAAAATGTGTTTATTAAATAGAGTGCTGAATGGCACAGTAATACTTTATGTTAATTGGTCATGTAAATATAATTAAAATACCTTGATTAAATATTAATGATTATTGAAGTCCATTTAACTTGACATGCCAAGTGTTCCTGGGTGAATCAAATTTAAATTAATAAAAACTATTTTTTCATTTTATTTTATTTATATGCATTTAATGTATGCAAAGAGCTTGAGGTGTTTAGCATGAAGGCATGTAAGAAGACTCTGATAGGGTGTATTAATGTGTATTTTGTAAACCTGATGTGTAAAATCCCATTTTGTGCCCCTCTATATCCTCTGAGTACAGCGATGCTCACAATGTCTGCCTTTTTCACTATCATGTGAGTCTACAGTGCTATAAAACACACTGACATTTTCAGTTTTTACAGTTAAGAATATTGATAGATTAATTTGCCTCATGTCTCATTATGGGGCAATTTTAGAAGTTTGAAGGTTCTAATTACCCAAACAAAAGCCTACCATTTGTGAACGCAGACATTCTGGGATATTTCATGTAGTGTATATTGTGCCTTAACATGCTGACATTTTTTGCTTAAGCAGTTTATGTGAGAGTTTGCATTTTGCTTTTACATACGCATTACATGTCTGCTGTGCATTTTTTTTAAACCTGATATGTACCACTATGATCAAACCCCGCAATGTGTGCTCATCAAACTCTTCTGAATAAAACAATACCCCAATATATGCCTTTGCCACTATCATGTTAAGTTACAGTGCCATATAAGAGAATTTTGATGAATGTGATGTGCCTATTCTGTGTTTAGGGGCACTGTAGCATTGTGACAATCCTACTTACCCCATAACTGCATACCATTTGCGAAACTAGACACCACAGGGTATGTCATATGGTATATTTTGAACCTTACTGTAAAGCATTTTTAACAACGATTTTTTTCAAAGTTTATGGTATTATTTTAAGTTAGTGGGGGATTTTTACATGCACATTGCAATCCCTAATCCTAAACTAAAACCTAATCCTATATCTAACCGTAATCTTGGTTCTCACCCTAACCTTAACCCAAACCTTAATCCTATGTCTAAACTAACCCGAGCCTTAATCTTAATCCAAAATCATAATCCTAACTCTGGCAATAGTGTACTGATGTACTGATGTTGGCAGAGGAATTATTTTGCTAATTTCAGCAGAGGGATTCCTTTGCTTTTCATAATCGTAATCCGAACTCTAATCCTAATTCTAATCCTAAACATAAACCAAAACCTAATCCTAATCCTATATCTCATCCCAAGGTTTTCACTTTGCTAATCTCAGTATTTGTAAAATCTGGTTGGAATCGTCACTGTTAAATCTTCTTAATTTCTTCTTGTCTTCAGTTGATTGCTATATATATACTTTTTTTGTATATATAGTCTTGGGCCAAATGCTCGCCACAATAATATATGTCTATCTTATTGAAAGTACTAATACGCAATCTGATTTATGGTTTCTTCGGGTTTATTCTTAGTTACGGATACATAATAAAACAACAAATGATGTTACAGGATAATGGACATTCAACAGCAGATGGTAATTGCTGGACTTCTTTACATCCTTACATCTTTACATCTCGAGAGAGAGCCAGAGAGAGCCCAGAGCCAAGAGCCAAGAGAGAGTGACCTCGTGTTCCTCTGTTACTATATAGATGTGTTCATACTAATGTCAGCATTTAACTCTAGCCATATAAGGACAGAAGCCCCAAATCCACATTCCTGAGGTCTCGGACAAAAAAAGCCTTGTGACTTATACCATCTGTTACTTATGTCAATCCACACATCCATATATATAATCAATAGAAACATAGAATATGCAATATTCTACATTCCCTCTGTTTATGGTTTGTCTTAAAACCATAACACAATGTCACTTACCTGTCCGTTCATACATCACTTGTATCACATTCATTGAGCACAGAACAAGATGTAGTCACAACTTCTATTATATGAGAGTTCTTAGCTTACTTTACTTCAAACTCCCTCTGTTTCAGCTATGTATTGATATCCATATCCATGTTACATCATAACTACTTGAACATAATATATACATATATATAACAATAATAAATGAATAAAATAAAATATTTACAAATGTTGATCCAATAAACAATAAAGCAATCAAAAATATCTACCTTCTATGGTATAGTCATGTCTTTGTAGATAACAAAATCAAGATCGTAACTTTCTAAATAATAACTGTGTATCACTATCATATTCCTACAGACACATATAGCATAGTATTTTCATTCTCAATACCTGATATTACTTAAGTACTAATACATGTTTTACTATAATATCCTGCCCAATTATATTTCCATGAATCATATGTTTTCTAGTAACTTAAAATCTTTAGGTTATTTGTATTCATGAATTACATTCCTATACCATTAATACCACCTAGTGATGATTGTATCAGTACTTTACAATCATAGTATTTAATTTGAATATTCAGTAGGCTCTCACTAACTAAAATATATCAACACTACTTATAAGTCTCATTCAAAGGATGTGTTATCAACCATGAAGTTCTATAATAATTCTTCAAATAATGTTCATGGTGTTGACAATACTTATTGTCCTAGAAATTCTCCACCCAGAAATCTTTCTATCATAGATTTATTTTTGTTTACATAATTATAATTTTGACTAAAATTCCACCTTGTAGTAACAAACTTTTCATTCAATCGGTGAATGGTTTACTTTAAAAGAACTTGGAAATAATAATTTAAATTCATTAGCATTGTGATGACTTATTAATGTAATACATCTTAAAAGCAGGATTGTCCTTATATGTCCGTATTTCCTAGTACACTTCAACTGACTAAAATAAAATAAAATTAAATAAACTTGGGGTCATACTGCCCAGAAACTCTTATTCTTAGTCTGTGTGTTACAAACTCAGAGAAATCATCAAACAACTTATAACAACGTATTCAATTCATTGGATACTGTCATAGCCAGAAACCTATTCTCCCTAACATATACCTTAGGTCAAATATAATTGTGTACTATACTCTTTACTAAACTTCAATTCAATTCCTCTTGGATCTCTGAACTCTTATATCCAAGGCATTCTTAATGTATATAATTACTTAATATTAATCAATATAAATTATCCTTCCTTAGTTTTTTCCTTATGTTACCATTGTTTGTTTTACTTCACCTCAATTATAAACAAATTATTCCTTATAGTTAATCTATGAGATACTATTGAACTCAATCTTTGTGGTATTAAGTAACCATGATCCTTATTTTATCAACTTCATATTTTATCTACCTCTACCTCTACCTCTACTTCTCATCCTATGTATAGGTAATAATATAATAGTTATTTTCATAAAACTATCCTTTCGTACTTGTACTCCATGTGTTATATAGCTATAAGTAGTCTCTTTTCGTATTAATACTCATAACTGTTAAATAACTTTTTATTGTCTATTTTCTTCATTAATATTTAGGAATATATATGTATGTTAGTGTCAATATGTTATTTCTTTGTAAGTCTGTTAATCTTCTGTATCAAATGAACTCTGTAGAATCTTCCATCACAGTTTGCAGATCAGATGAAAAGTCTCTTTCAAACAGTCGATGTCCAGTTGTCTAAAGGAATGCTTTCCTGATTTATTGCCACATGGATCTGTCACGCTTTACCTACATTAAAACAAAAAACATGTGTAGCATCAATACAATGGCTTACAATGTTTATATCTCATTATTATTATTATACAGTTTAACATTGAATTATATTGACTACACAAAACATACTCATTTCTTCTCATGAGATCTACCATCTAGTGGTCATTACATTTATGCCATGTGATGTATAATCTTTACATTTCCTTTATATTAAAATCTTTCTGAACATTTAAATTTGCCAAACTTTTATTAATCATACCCCCTTTTAAACTGTTTAATAATCTGGAGGTATAACCTAATCACATATCAGATGTTACAACAAAATATTGTTTTCCACTATACTTTAGCAATAGCAGCCATTTTGTCTTAACACTGGCACCATTTTGTCACATGAAACAAACTACAAAAAACATATATTGTTTCCTACATCAAATGTATTTGTAAATCTAGGTTTTATCCTATCAAAACTTTTGTTTTCTATATAATCAAAACATATGTATGTCCAGGCTTTGCAAAATATAGTAATCCATTATCAGTCATGACATTAAAATCTCATTCTCATGAATTAAATCAAAGATTTTAAATCAACCTCAGAAGCAACAAAGAATAAATCTATTGTTTTTTCCTTCTGTAAAATGATTGGAGTTACTGTATAATCGCATACACCCAATATAACATACATTGCATGTTCCTAACTGCTACATTAGTGTATTTCATTCTGCCATATTTGCAAACTTGATGTGTATTTTTATTTTAATTAACCTAATACTTTCTTATAACACACATAAAAACAATGGAAAAAAACAGTTCAGACTAACAATTCATTAAAACAACAAACTAACATAGATCTCTATTCTTGTGTGCTGTTCTTAATTCTGGAATCATCTTGTGCACATCTGTTGGCACTCATATCCATGCTCATTCTCTAAACTGATCATATCTCTTGAAGTTATCTGATTCTTATAACTTTCTGTGTTACACGAAAGGCCTTTATTGATTTATCACTACATGTATTTTTTCTGTCAAATTTTTCAATCAACAAATTTAATTTCTCATTTGCTTTTGATTTGATATCTCGGATAAAATATCTGCAAGATCTTAAATAATGTTGTTTCTTGCACCAAAAACAAATAACTTTAGGAGTTATATTCTGCCTTTGATTGTTAACTCTGAAGTTTCTAGTTGAGCAAATTGGGAGGGGCTCAGCTGTCTGTATCACTCTTTTACACTCTGTCCTAGAAAAAGAAGGAGGAGGGGGACAAGGGGTGTTGTAACGGACCGTTTTGCACATAAGGGGTAAAAACCATTTAGGCGATAGTCCCCCTTTCCAGAGATGCAGGCACAGCTACTGCAGAACACCAATCCACCGAACAGGAAACCATATGAATGCTGTAAGCAGCCGAATAGGAAAAACCATACGAATAGGTTTACACTCCTAGCAGTCAAACTGGAACAGCATACAGTAAATCCCCCCAAGAACGAGACAAAGCTCCGTGTTGAGGGTCAAGCAGTAAACAAACAGAGCTGTGGGTTTATTGTGCTTATGTACACATTCTTACACATTAGTACCACCCACAGGGTTTTGGAACAAAACCAATAAACACATACAATACACTCTTACATTTTCAGAATCAGCATACTCCAAATACAAACATACGTCAAAATCATACAAATTGGCCCAGTGGTTCAAAAGATAGATCGTAGTCCTTTGTGACCACAGGAAGCATGGCTTTTCTGCCCACAACCAGTTCCACAGAGTCTTCTATCCTGGAGATAATTAGAAGTAATCCAATTATCTCCAAAGACAGAGGCAAAACTCCATTGAACACATGGCAGCAAAAAGACAGTAAAATACAATAAAATACACAAGGTTACATTTATGACATAAAATACAGACATGCAACATATGCCCAGATAGTTTAGGTCTAAGCGCACATTATTTCTGAATGGCGCTCAGAGCACACACATACAGTTCAATTGCCATGGAGCTAAAGTCTTTCCCATAGTCTTTCATTATATGAATGGGCTCCATGGCATAGCTATCTGGGGTATCACTGCTCAAACAGGGCAAGCACCAAATGACCCAGCTTTCTTGTCTTTGCAGGGGAAAATCAAGCCTTTTAACATGGGGCCATAATCCAAAGGCAACAGGCGAGCAACCAGGCTTCTCCAATGCAATGTGGCGAGATTGGGCTTGTCACAGGTGTCAAATCTGCACTTCTTTCTCTGCCTAAATCCACAAGTCGTTTTAACCCCTTCATTATTGGTTGGATCTAGATCTTGAAATTTTTTCACAAATTCATTAATTAACCGATCTTCAGAAAAATCAGCAACAAATCTATATGCATTTTCAAATTTTACAAGAAAACTAAAAATATCCTCATCAATGTGTGGTTTTAGTTTTTCCAACATTTCTGCAAAATCATTCCCTGTTAATTTTATTAATTGTGTTAATCTGTCTCGCTTATTTCCATATATTATTTCATCATTGTCCTCACATTTACAGGCGCGGTCAGTCTACATGCCATTTGAGTCAGCAGCCATATTTTAAATAGTCTATTGCTTTGTTCGTCATTTGGCTGTATTTGTCCAAATTTTACTCAAATATTTCAGCATTAGTAAATGCATCCACTGACGTGTCATAAACTGGAATACATTTCACAATTTTCATTAATTGTTCATGGATTTTCAAATTAAGTTTTGCAGCTCTGTCTTGAAATTTACATTTCTGCAAATCACTCTGTGAGGTTACATTTTCAGTATCTATTGGTTCTGGGATTAAATCCTGTGCCTGTATTTTTCTTGTATTAACACACACGTGCTTAACTTCATTTGTAAGCTGGCAAGTAAGATCATTTCTTAGTTCAACTCTATCCTCTAATTCACAGACTGTTTATGACAATGTTCTCTCTGTTACATTGTTACACTGTTCATTTAAATCTGATTTGTCTTCTGTTAACCCATTCAAATCTATTTCTTTATCTGCTAATTCTAAATTGTCTTGACCTGCATCTCGTTTACAAATCAATGCATTGTAAGTACAGACTAGTTTAATAACATTTCTGATCTTTTGTTTTTTCTTATTAACAAACAATTTCTTGTCAATTTTACTATTGGCAATTTCACATTGTGTGTATAAAGATTGCCACAATACAGCATCTGAATAGCTGCTATTAAATGCAAACTACAATTTACTTTTCTCTGCAATATCATTTATGAATTCCATGTTACTCACCAGATCAGTTATTTCTGTCTAATTTTGTTGCTTCATCCACACAGCTGTGCAGTTCTGGACTTGGATCTGGATGATTGCCAATCTCTGCCACGTGCTTGCTTCTAGAATTCACGTTGTATCTTGTGCTTTTTGTCTCAGTTGTATAAAATAGTCTTGTACAGTGTAGCGGAGAGCTAGTATTTTATAGCCTATCTCCACTTGTAGATCCCAGTGAGGCTCAGGAACAAGTAATTATAAATCCATAGGGCAAAGTCTCCAGCAGGCAAAACAATACAGCAGTATCCCAACAGCACTCCCAATAACTGGACGACACACAGTATCAGGAGCAGAACTAAAGATTTATTCACAGCAGCTCCTTATAAAGGATTTTCCCATGCAAGGGAGGGATTTACAGTAATTACAACAGTAACCAATGATACCGAGGTTCCCTCCCCTACTTTCCCTCCCCTCAGAGTGACACTTAATCCACTTAATACTGGCACCTTTTCCCCTGTTTCCTGGATGTACCCTAAAACCATGGGGGTACCAGGACTTAAGTGGCATCCCCTGGTAGCCCTGGTCTGGGTGACCAACATACTCAAAATTCACCCAGATCAGACCAGGGGTTCGGGAGTTACAGGCATTAAAGGATTTGACCGACCGCACACGAACATGTAGCCGAAAGGAGTTCCATGCCTTCTGGCCCTGCGGTCGGTCTTCATTCGGGAGATGAACTAGGCATAAATCATTGACATCCATAGCAAATACTGGGTTCGCATGAACCCCCTTGTTCGGTAGATTGAACTCACCGAACGGGGAGCCGAACGGCCCCTCCGTTCGGTAGTTCTGGAGCTCTGGAGATCTCAGCGGTGTTTGCGCAATTGAGTGTCCGATTTGAGTTCCAGACACTCGACGACCAAACACCGCTGAGAGTTGGTGCGTAAGATGGCCGCCGCCACGTGTTCGTCTATCGAATGGCGGCCGCCCAGATACATCAATAAGACCTCAATTAGCTGCGGTTACAAAGGGAATAAAGGTTTAACGAGGGACACACTTCAGCTCTAAGAACTACCGAACGGAGGGGCCGTTCGGCTCCCCGTTCGGTGAGTTCAATCTACCGAACAAGGGGGTTCATGCGAACCCAGTATTTGCTATGGATGTCAATGATTTATGCCTAGTTCTTCTCCCGAACGAAGACCGACCGCAGGGCCAGAAGGCATGGAACTCCTTTCGGCTACATGTTCGTGTGCGGTCGGTCAAATATGTATTCGGTAGTTTCCATTCGTATAACTATGAAGGAAACTACCAAACTAACATACGAACTTAGATGCAATTTTCACTATACATTCAGTTAAACAGGCGAACAGTCTTTTAAAACATAATTCTGGCGAATAGGCACAGGCTATCCGCTACATACAGTCTTTGTGATTTGAAAACCTTCTTTTTCTTACAAACCACAGTTCTTCTATGACAATCTAGATTCTTTTTTTCTCTTCAAGTTTGTTTTCCCAGTTCCAAAATAGCTTTGTAACTCGATTCTTCTCTCTCCCCCCTTGAAGTGGGAACAAAACTTGAATAGAAGGCTGGCTGGCTAGCCAATGTAAAATCTGGTTGGAATTGTCACTGTTAAATCTTCTTAATTTCTTCTTGTCTTCAGTTGATTGCTATATATATACGTCTTTTGTATATATAGTCTTGGGCCAAATGCTCGCCACAATAATATATGTCTATATTATTGAAAAGTACTAATACGCAATCTGACTTACGGTTGCTTCAGGTTTATTCTTAGTTACGGATACATAATAAAACAACAAATGATGTTACAGGATAATGAACATTCAACAGCAGATGGTAATTGCTGGACTTCTTTACATCCTTACATCTTTACATCGAGAAAGAGAGCCAGAGAGAGCCCAGAACCAAGAGAGAGTTACCTCGTGTTCCTCTGTTACTATATAGATGTGCTCATACTAATGTCAGCGTTTAACTCTAGCCATATAAGGACAAAAGCCCCAAATCCACATTCCAGAGCTCTCGGACAAAGAAAGCCTTGTGACTTATACCATCTGTTACTTATGTCAATCCACACATCCATATATATAATCAATAGAAAAATAGAATATGTCATTTTCTACAGTATTGATATCAGCAAATGGTATTCTAAGCCAGAACAGTAGAGAACAGTATGTTGCCACCATCTACTGGATCCTCCTGTCATGCTGAAAGGCCTGTAATTTGCCATTACACTGATATTGGCACTGAGCAACAATCAAAATGGCATGAAGGTATGCAAGGAGACTGTGTCTGGATCTGTTCACACCCTGGATGTCTCCCTCAAACAAACTGCTGACGCAGTAGTGTTCAATTGATTTAAAGGACTGTAGGCAGCACTCACTTTGAGCACAGCATAAAGCTCATTGGTCAGTCTAGGGCCACTAATTCTTGCCCTAGATGATAGATGGGAGCCCCAGGTATCAATTTGATATCTGTGTGTACCTGATTTAACTCTGCACACACCACATTTCAGAAAATAAGGATTTTCAGTGATCGGTAGGGATAATGGTGATTGGATTGTTGCTTTTATTTTCGCTATGACCTGGCTCTGTGACTTTACGTGATCTTCCGCTTCGTGGCTGAGTTGCTGCTCTTTCTAAACGCTTCCATTTTCCAATAATACCACTCACAGTTGACCATGGAATATCTATCAGGGATGAAATTTCATAAATTGACTTGCAAAGGTGGCATTCTAGCACACACTTTGTGGGGATATTTATGGGATGATAACATTATACAGTTGAGAATTGCCCACTATTTCAATTCTCTTAGATCTTAGAGATCGTTATCATGTAAGTGAAATGTATTCCATACAAATAAAATCACAATTTTTTATAAAAATATATATAATTTATTGTGACAAATAAAATAATAATAATATTAGGCAGCATGCATGATAATAATCAGTGAATACTTAGTATAACGTCGTATACAATGGCAATGGCTAAACACAGTACAAAGCTACAGCATCAACTGTCAAGACTTACAAGATTTATGAGGGTATTTCACAGACACAGAAAGCTAAACTTCCAGCGAAAAGCCATAAGATCAACTGAGTAACCCTTTCAATGCTGGCTATATCCTCCTAGGCATATAATATCCTATTCTCATGTAATTTTCAATTAAAATAACATTCAAACCAGCTCATTAATCATTTCCATCCAAAAGAGTCAAATCTACAGATTCTATAAGCAGAATTTTAATTTGCCTAAAAAGATATCTTATCTTATTTCAGAGCAAATCAATCCACATGGATAAAAACAGCAGTATGTTAACACGTGAGATACCAGTACTATGTAATTATCTGACTCCACCTGCAGAATGGAGTGTTATAACTACATATTCTTTAGTTAACTAAGATTTCTCAATTATTGAAATCTGACTGTGATTTATCCAGTCATATATCATGCTGTAACAGAACTGTACTTTGTGCCTGGACATATTTGACAATAACTATGCCTAATAATACAAGAGAATATACTTACCTGGTTCGTGGATTATTAGAGCACAGTTCGGGACTTATATGACCAGTATTCGTCTATTTGTGCAATCCATGCGGTAGAGACTCAGCAGGCACAAAAGACGAATACAAACTGCCGATCACCGGACCACCCTGCTGTCCTATTATGTGGTATTTTACCTCCAAGACCGTCATATACCATTCATGTGAGTAATGAACGAATCCTTTGTTTAGATCCTAGGTGGCCGCCATTTCGGGACTTTGCACGTGTTTGCGGCCATCTTAACACACGAACAGCGGTGATTTGCCGTTGAGTGTCTGGAACTAAAATTGGACACTCGAGTGGGCGAACAACGCTGAGACCTCCATAACCTCGTAACTTTGTGCTGAAACTACCGAACGCTCGGCCGTTCGGTAGAAAGGATATAATACGTGCAGGGATTCCAGCGATCAACAAGATGCATACGGATGGCAAGATTTTCGAGCCTTTTCATCGCACGAACGAGGACCGACTTATGGAACTATTTTCGGCTAGTGTGCCTATGCGGTCGGTCAAAACTTTAAAGTCCCATAACTCCTGAATGCTTTCACCGAATGGGATGATTTTTCACTATGTTGTTCCCCTAGATGAGGGGTATCTGGGGATACTGCATTTAAGGGTATACCCCCAGTATTTGGGGTACATCCAAAACTTGGGTAAAAATGTGTGTATAATAATTATGTTAACTGTTTATCTGAGGGGAGGAGACATGTGGGATGTACCATGTTTGTGATTGGGTATTGTACTAATTATGTAGGTGTCACCCTCCCAAGGGCAGAATTGCATAAAAGGAGAATCCCTGTCAATAAAAGTTAGTTCTGCTTGACCCTTCAAAACGTAGCCTCGTCTCGTTCTTGGAAGGGGATTTACTGCACAATTACCTTGCTCAATTTACAACTATGCCTGACTTTACTCTTGGATCTCGTGGATGGGAATAAGAAACTCCATTACTACACAGCAGATTGCCAGGAAAAGGACATCTCTAACGGCTGATACCCCCTTACAACCTGGGTAGCCGTTACATTGGTGGCAGCGGTGGGATGGTCCTTTCATCCACAGAGCAAGTGCTGAATGGAGTCTCAGTACGCCAGACTGAAGAGACCCACACTGAAAGATCTAGTGGAGGCTCGGGGAAGGAGTGCCAGTAACAAACCCCGAAGAGAGCTGATAGCTGACCTGCTGGAGCTGGAAGAAATGGATAGATCCATGGAGGTCACGGCAACTTGCTCCTGCCAGCGAGGAGGATGAAGTTACCAGTATTGTACAGAGGAGGTTATCTATGTACCCAGCGACTTCAGTGGAACTGATTGAACGTCTGTTCCTTGAAGTGAGAGTGGAAATTCGGGAAAAGAGGGGACACGGAATTGAGCTGGTAAGAGCTAAACAGCCCACCACACAAACAGTTCATACTCCCCCACCCGCTACTGCAGTAAAGAAAGTACCCTTTACTGCATTTAAAGCATTTGTGGAAAGTGAAGAAGAGATTGATGGATATTTGGCTGATTTTGAGAGGCAGTGCTCACTACATCAAGTACCACCAGAGCAGTGGGTCACTATCTTGTCCGCGAAATTATCGGGCAAAGCAAACGAGGCCTTTCGGGCTCTTACCCCAGAGGATATTCTACACTATCAACAGGTAAAAGACACACTGCTAACCAGGTATGCCGTAACCCCAGAAACGTACCGCCGCCGCTTCCAGGAGTCCAAGAAAAAGGCTGTGGATTACCACATGGAATGGGCAAATCGGTTACAAAGGGTGGCATCACATTGGGTACGAAGGTGTAATGCTAACACCAGAGAGGAAGTGTTACAATTGTTTTTTACTGGAACATTTCTTCTAAGATTTGTCAGCTGATCTAAAGGACTGGGTATGAGACCGTCGCTCCGCTAACCCAAACGAGGCGGCTCGGCTGGCGGATGAGTACGCCGAAACTAGGAAAGTGAGCTAGGGTACTCCACGACCAGCGCATAAGGTAGAACCTCATACCCCAAACAGCAACCCCCCCCCGAGTTCTGGGTTCCTGTTCCCCCAGGGCCGCCACGCCGTCAGGGGTCTAACAACTACCCCCGGGATTTGTCTAGGACAACTTGCCATCGCTGCAGCAACACTGGACATATTGCTCGTTACTGCCCTTTGGGATCAGCAGCTAATAATTGGAGACGCACAGCACCCAACGCAGAGGTCACCTCACCACGTCCCTGGGTATCTTATATGAGGCAGACCCGACACAAGCTGCCTCCCCAGATAACCGCCAGCATCATCACCAGGAGGTACGCGTGAATGGACAGGTAGCACAAGGCTTAAGAGATACCGGGGCTACCATCACCCTGATGCAAAGGCATTTGGTAAAACCAGAGCATTTATCCAATCGCACAGTTGCTGTCCGTGTCGCAGGGGGGCTGTGTTTCGCTTACCCACGGCCCGGGTACACCTGGACTGGGGAGTCAGGTCGGGAAAAGTCACGGTGGGCATCATGGACAACCTGCCTGCCGAAGTCGTGTTGGGCAACGACATTGGCCCTCTGGCTTTGGCCTATTTACCCACAGCTGCTGCTGCTTGTCCCGTGACCACCCATTCACAGACCCATACCGCAGATGATCCTACCACAGGCTGGGAGACCCAGGTAAGAAAAGAACCGACTCTTAGCCCCACTACGGTAGAGAGACCCCTAGCTTGGGACACCCCAGCCTACCCCATGGGGTAGGCATCCATCACTGTACGTTCATTGAGGCGCCTATAGTCCACACAGAACCTGGTAGTTCCATCCTTTTTTAGTACCAGGACAACTGGTGAGGCACAGGGGCTATCGGACGGCTCTATGACCCCTAGTCTCAACATCTCCTCAACATCTCCTGGATTTCCTTCCTCATCTCCTCCTTTACTGACTCAGAGATTCTGTAGGGGGTCCACACCCCACACCAAGACTCAAGTATTGGCATTCTTAGGGACGGCCGGGTATTACAGGAAATTTGTCCCTGACTATAGTGCCATCGTTAAACCCCTGACAGACTTAACTAAGAAGAACTTGCCTAGAATAGTCCTGTGGTCTCCTGCCTGTGAAACAGCCTTCCAAGCATTAAAGCAAGCTTTGATCAACGCACCTGTTTTGTCTGCCCCCGTCCCTAACAAAAGATTTGTCTCCACACAGATGCGTCCATGTATGGACTGGGGGCAGTTCTAAGCCAGATCGGGGATGATGGAGGGGAACACCCTGTCGCGTACCTGAGTAGAAAGTTATTACCCAGGGAAGTGAGCTACGCGGCAGTGGAGAAGGAGTGTTTGGCCCTGGTCTGGGCTCTAAAGAGACTTACACCGTATCTGTATGGTCAGGAATTCACCCTGATCACTGACCATAATCCCCTGGTATGGTTGAACCGAGTGGCTGGGGACAATGGACGCTTGCTGAGATGGAACTTAGCCCTACAACCTTACAATTTCTCCATCCAATACCGCCCTGGCAAGTTCAATGGAAACGCGGATGGACTGTCCAGGCAAACCGAACTTCTACACTGACAGCCGACCGGACAGCCCCAAGTTGACCCGAAAAGGATCAATCCGGGTCTGCCGAAGTGTTCCACAAAAGGGGAGCAGTGTAACAGAACTGTACTTTCTGCCTGGACATATTTGACAATAACTATGCCTAATAATACAGGGGAATATACTTACCTGGTTCGGTGGATTATTATAGCACAGTGCGGGACTTATGTGGCGAGTATTCGTCTATTTATGCAATCCATGCGGTAGAGACTCAGCAGGCACAAAAGACGAATACAAACTGCCGAACACCGGACCACCCTGCTGTCCAATTATGTGGTATTTTACCTCCCAGACCGGCATGTACCATTCATGTGAGTAATGCACAAATCCTTTGTTTAGATCCTAGGTGAACACCGCTGAGACCTCCATAACCTCATAACTTCGTGCTGAAACTACCAAACGCTCGGCCGTTCGGTAGAAAGGATATAATACGTGCGGGGATTTCAGCGATCAACAAGATGCATACGGATGGCAGGATTTTCGTGCCTTTTCATCGCACGAACGAGGACCGACCGCAAGGCCAAAACTTATGGAACTATTTTTGGCTAGTGTGCCTATGCGGTCGGTCAAAACTTTAAAGTCCCATAACTCCCGAAAGCTTTCACCGAATGGGATGATTTTTCACTATGTTGTTCCCCTAGATGAGGGCTATCTGGGGATACTGAATTTAAGGGTGTACCCCCAGTATTTGGGGTACATCCAAAACTTGGGTAAAAATGTGTGTATAATAATTATGTTAACTGTTTATCTGAGGGGAGGAGACGTGTGGGATGTACCATGTTTGTGATTGGGTATTGTACTAATTATGTAGGTGTCGCCCTCCCAAGGGCAGAATTGCATAAAAGGAGAATCCCTGTCAATAAAAGTTAGTTCTGCTTGACCCTTCAAAACGTAGCCTCGTCTTGTTCTTAGAAGGGGATTTACTGCACAATTACCTTGCTCCATTTTACAACTATGCCTGACTTTACTCTTGGATCTCGTGGATGGGAATAAGAAACTCCATTACTACACAGCAGCTTGCCAGGAATAGGACATCTCTAACGGCTGATACCCCCTTACAACCTGGGTAGCCGTTACACATGCTATTAATAGATTTTAATTAATTTAGATTAATTAAATAAAACCAGCATAATTATGATGTAGATGTTCTCATCGGATGAGAAGGTAGTCCCAGGAACTTGAATGCGAGTATGATTGGTTGTATGGAGGTGTGTAAGTAATAGAGAAAAGTGATGTTGGTTAGAAAGTAAGAGTAAAATTCAAAGTGTTAAGGAGTGTTTCTTGAGTTGTGTCCAAGAGAGTTTGAGAGTTGAGTGTTAGACCCAGAGTGTCCTGAATATCTGTCCTGGATCTCTCTGAATATCCAAATCTGAATGCCCAAACTACCCTCTCTCTTCCCTTTGTCTTAACTTTTAAAAGGCCAGACTCTCTGTACGTCATTAGTTGATAAGGCCAATAGGAAACTGTAGGTGTGTCAACGTTATCTAGTATTATAGAGTATTTGGTCAATAGAGGGCATAATTACCTCATTAAACTTTCCTATCCAGGAAAGAGTTAACTTTTCCTGATGACAATTTTGATGTCATTTGGCTTATCTAAAATGACTACCATAACTTAAATTTGCTGTCAGTTCAAAGCGTTTCTTTGGATTTTCTCCAGACAGTGCGTCGACAATTCCTGTTGTAATTTCTAAAATTGACAGTTCTAAACTCAATTTCACCCCTTACTTACAATGGGACCTTGTAAGATTAAGAAAGTAAAATTAATTACTGAGTCTTCTCTGTCACTGGTGTCTGTGTTTAAAATTATTTCTATTCCATTAACATTTAAACAGAGCATTCCATCCCCCTGCTTCATTGCTTATCACTTGGCTTGTTTACATAATGCATTCCTTAGCTCAGGCTAGTGGCTAGTTGCAGAAAGGAAAGAAATTTTGTGTCTGTCTTGCCTGAAATCCAAAATGGAGTCCGCTCTGTTCTGAGTGACTCTGGCAATATACACTTTTAATTTCTATCTTAGTGCAAAATGTCTGCCAATATAAATATCCTGACAACTTGAATTCACTTAGCTGAACAAAGTTTGTAAATGCAGACAGCATGGCTAGGAGCTTGACGTTATACACCTGTGGCAATGGGCCTGATTGAAACACGTAGATTCGATAATTAAGAGGTGTGCCCCAATACATTCATATTCATATAGTGTACATTGTGGATGGTTCCAATGGTGTATAGTAACATTTATGAAGTGTATATTGTATCTCTATTCACACAGTTCTCGTGGTTCTCCTCTCAAGTGATCTGCTCCTCCTAAGATTTGTTGCAGAAATAAAAATGTTCCAAAAGTAAAGTTCCTATAAAATGTCTAAAGAGAAAAATAGTAAGTAAATCAATTTATAGCTAACAAGATGGCTGAAGCCAAGTAACTAGTAATATAAATCAAATATATTTAGAAGGCAGTCTGCCAAAATTAGTCTAAAATGTTAGATGCACCGAAAGTTCTTATTTGGGGTATTTTTATCTATCAAGAAGTGATCAAAATACAGCTTTATCTAACTCCTGTCCAAACTTAATAATAAAAAAAAATGTGTTTTAGAAACAAACAGAAAATAAAAACTAATCTTGTTTTGTATTGTCATTGTTTTCACTGATGTAGTTTGTGTGTAACATGCGTATGACTAAAAAAGGTTTATTCACTAGACAGATGTTAAAACCAGATACAGCCACAATAGAATAAAATGTCAATGTCAGATTTACATAGTTACATAGTTACATAGCTGAAAAGAGACTTGGGTCCATCGAGTTCAGCCTACCTCACATTTGTTTTTTGCTGTTGATCCAAAAGAAGGCAAGAAAAACCCAGTTTGAAGCACAATTTTGCAACAAGCTAGGAAAAAAATTCCTTCTTGACCCCAGAATGGCAGTCTAATTTATCCTTGGATCAAGCAGTTATTACCCTACATTGAAAGATTATATCCTTGAATATTCTGTTTTTGCAAGTATGCATCTAGTAGCTGTTTGAACTGGTCTGTATGGACTCTGATAAAACCACTTCTTCAGGCAGAGAATTCCACATCCTGATTGTTCTTACAGTAAAAAAACCTTTCCTTTGCCTTAGACAAAATATTCTTTCTTCCAGTCTAAACGCATGGCCTCGTATCCTATGTAAAGTCCGGTTTGTGAATATATTTCCACACAATGGTTTGTATTGGCCCGAATATATTTGTATAATGTTATCATATACCCTCTCAGGCGACGTTTTTCTAAACTAAATAGGTTTAAATTTGTTAACCTTTCTTCATAGCCGATATGTTCCATTCCTTTTATTCATTTTGTAGCCCGCCTCTGCACTTTTTCTAGTGCCATAATATCCTTCTTTAGAACAGGTACCCAAAATTGCACAGCATATTCAATATGGGGTCTTACCAGTGATTTATAAAGAGGCAAAATTATATTCTCGTCCCAAAAATGAATGCCCTTTTTCATGCATGACAACACCTTACTGGCCTTGGCCACTGCTGATTGACATTGTACATTGTTGCATAGTTTGTTGTCTATAACAATTCCCAAGTCCTTTTCATGTGTTGTTATCCCTAATTCACTTCCATTAAGAGTATACGTTGCTTGTGTATTCTTTACGCCGAAGTGCATAACTTTGCATTTTTCAACATTACATTTCATCTGCCATTTGAGTACCCAGTCCCCCAGTCTATCTAAATCCCTCTGCAGCAAAGTAATATCTTGCTCACATTGTATTATTTTACAAAGTTTTGTGTCATCTGCAAACACTGAAACATGACTTTCAATGCTGTCTTCAAGATCATTTATAAACATGTTAAATAGAAGGGGTCCCAGAACAGACCCCTGAGAGACACCACTTGCCATCTCTGTCCAGCTTGAAAATTTACCATTAATGACAACTCTTTGTACTCTGTTTGCAAATGTCCTACCCAAGAACAAGCATTTTCATCTAGACCGATTTCCTTGAGTTTGAACACTAATCTATTGTGTGGAACTGTATCAAATGCCTTGGCAAAATCCAAAAAGATCACATCCACAGCAACACCCTGATCTATACTTCTACTTACTACTTCGTAGAACGCAATCAAGTTAGTTTGACATGACCTGTGCTACATAAAACCGTGCTGATTTTTGCTGGCTGATAACCATATTCTTCTCAAGGAATTCTTGAATATTATCCCTTAATAACCTTTCAAATATTTTACCAGCCACAGAAGTTAAGCTCACAGGTCTATAATATAGAGATTTGCTTCCAGTTCTTTTTTTACCTTAAATTTCAAATGGTTGAGAAATCCTAACTAGTATATTTAATGTTTAATGTTTAACGCACCTATCTTCCTTTCTGTGGTTATACTAGAAGGCCCAGTCTTGATCCCCTCTCCTCTCTCCTGCCTCTGAGCATCTTGTACTCCCCACTGTTTGAATTTTTGAGTTCTCTTTCTTTATTAACAGGTATATTTCAAACATATTTTCTTACATCTCTTTATATTTGAAAAGTCCAGATTCAAAACACTTGCAATGTGTAATATAATAAAAAGTGCAGGGACCCTTCCTATTCTCTTCACCTCTAGACTTTGTCATTTTAGGGTGAACTGCAATGTGGCTGAATTTGGGCCGATTGAGTGTTCGGAGGTTTTTTTTTTATTTTTACGTTTTATGTTTATTCATTTTGTTTATTTAGTTTTTAATTTGCAGCACATTGATTGACCTATTTTTGCACTCTTTTTACTCTCCTGATTCAGTTTCCAAATGAGGATCTCCATTTCTCCAAACCCAACCAACATCTGACTATAAAATAGTTTGGCCAAGCTGAATTTTCTGTATTCTGCCAAACCGGTCAGATTGTCGGGATCATTTGACTTGAAACTACGTTTGTACATCTTCTTCCTTAATATAACACATAGTACTATAATGTGTTGTGCTTAAAAACATCATACACTGTACATACATCTGTTTTTTTATTTATTTTTCCTCCTGAAGACAAATTTCATTATTTCTCCTCTGATCTGCTTATTCCGCAGACTGTATATAATTGGGTTTAATAACGGGGTGACTACAGTGTAAAGCACAGAAAATAACTTTTGAAGGCCCAAGTATTCTTCTTTAGAGGGAAACAGATAATTAAATGCTAGTGTACCGTAATATAGACATACGACGGTCAGGTGGGAGCTGCAGGTGGAGAAGGCTTTCTGTTTCCCGGTGGTGGCAGAGATATGAAGAATTGTTAATAAAATACTAATGTAAGTCCATGTTATAATTATTAATGGACACAAAGTTACTGGAAAAGACAATATAATGATCACTATTTCATTAGCTAACGTACTTGAACAAGACAGTTTAAGAAGGGGAACCAAATCACAGTAAAAATGGTTAATAGTATTTGACTCACAAAATGTCATTTGACTTAAAATAATATTATGGGGCAGTGCAAAGAGCAAACCCAGTAGCCAGGGAGGAATAACAAGATAAACACAATGTTTCAGGTCCATAATAGAGGAATATCTCAGTGGGTGACAGATGGCCAAATATCGATCATAGGACATTACAGTGAGAAGAAGGGACTCAGTAATGGCTGATTGAGAAAGGAAGTAAATTTGGGTGAAGCAGCCAGCAAATGATATGGTACTTCCTTTTTTTAATATGATAGAAAGCATTTTGGGTACAATGTTTGTGATGATGATCATGTCATTGAAAGACAGATGGCTGAGGAAGAAGTACATGGGAGTGTCGTTGTATCTGGATATGAGTACCATTAAGATTATTGTTATATTGCCAAATATTGTCACAAAATAAATGGCCAGGAACAGAATAAAGAGTAAAATCTTGAAATTGTGAATATTCCCAAATCCCAGCATCCAAAACTCCTCAACAGTTGATTTGTTCTTAAAACTTTCCTAATTTCAAAGAAAAAAAAAATACAATTTCACATTAACGTAATCAGTAAGGTAAAAGACTAGTAAACATAAAAGACAAATTCAACGCACCAGGTAGAAAAAACAATGTCCCAGCTACAGTGTCAGCCTACATGGATACTTACAGTATTTTTTATCTCATTTGTTAGTAATTTGTTTATCAGACATGTCATTCACTGCCATTGTTTGTATTGTTTGTATTGTTTCTTTTTTGTTTTGTTGAATTTTACCTTATATGATTGTGGTAAACAATATGATTTTTTTTTTGTTTCAAATTAGTAAAGTAATTCATGTTCGCCAAGCTGTCAAATAATTACCATTTACTCATCTTTTTGTGTCCCAGGATTAATTTTCACACACCGGCAGAAAAAACAAAACAAAACAAAACAAACATGAAATTTATAATGCTATGAAAAACAATGGGAGAGAGAAACTAACATTCCATTAAAAATAGGCAGCAATGCCACAAAATGTCATGTTAATTTAATGTGACTCAAGATTGCCTAAACTCCACGTAGAGAACCTTTAGATTCTAACTGCAAGTTATACCTTTTACAATCATTGCAAAAAAGCTATAAGGACACCTTTTGGTTAAAGCAATGAAATTTAAAATAATCATATACCCAAACCCTATTATATATATATATTTTTCTGGTCAGTAGGAGGCACATACAAAACAAGAGAATATCAATACACACAATGTATGTAATATATGTTATGAACACAAGCTTCAGGCTTGACAAAGGCTTTACAGAAACAAAATGTTCTATTTTAATGTAGAATAAAGCATTTTACAATAATACTGCCTGAGCCTACTTTGATGATAAAACCATTCAAAAATACCACAATTCTTCAAAAAAAGTATTTAATAGGAACGCGGTGACAGCAAATTATACGATAAACCCTGGCTACCAATTATCTCAAGCTCATCATTTGTTTCTAGATATGCAATCAAGGGAATACATTTTCCAAAATATTTAGCAGTTGTGTTAGCTTAGAATCCAAGAAGATATATCATACAGTGGTGTAAAACATATGTAATTACAATTATTTATATAGCCAATATTCCACAGTGCCGTACAAAACGTAAAACAAGACAAAGAATTCATTCTAACAAAATATGATTGACATACAGGAACAGTAGGTGAAGAGGGTCATGCCAAAAAGAGCTCACAATCTAAAAACCATGAAGAAGGAATCTTCTTACACTCATCCATTCTTTATATAAATGGATAATTTTTACAACACTGTACGCAATTTTTCAATGAAAAATCCAGCTCTCTGATTTACTTAGAACTGACTGGAGATCGCTATGTGTGAAATTGTGAGCATTTAACATTCTCTATTTAATATCTTGCTTTGCCTATTAAAAAGGTGCATTCAGAGTGAATAGGTCAAGAGACAACAAAATTAAATTTCACCATTTTGTAGAAAATGGCCAGATGTTTTCAAAGGTAGAATTATTCAGAAAGTATATTTTCACTTGTTTTTCTATGTTATTCAGTTTGTCGATCAGCATCATCGCAGAATAACGTGACCACGAGATGTGTCCAGATCTGCGTGTTATATTTCTACAGCAGAAAATAGGGATTCTCAGGAGATCCCCGAGCCATATGAAATATGCTTCCAGGAGACTATGAGATAATTATCTTCATGGGACTTTAGTAAAATCTAGTCATAATTATCACTATATGTACACTAAAGATTCAAATGTGTGTTTTAAAAATGTACTTGTAAATGTATTCAACATTATAAAAATGTCTGATACTTTAAATATAATTATTATAATAAACTTCTTACAGTTATCATGCTAATATTAAAGGAACACTCCAAGTACCATAACCACTATATTCTGATGTAGTGGTTATGGTGTCAGTTGTGCCCTGGCTCCTTCCAGAGTAAAGAAAAAAATAAAAGTATATCGTGTGAAATATAAGAAATACATAAAACTCTAGACCCTTGTGTATATATCCCTCAATATACACCAAAATCACACCGAAATGTGAAATCAACCCGTTAAGGACGGATGTGATTGTCCAAGTTCTAATCAAAACAAAATCAAAACAAAACCTGGAATTTGACTTATATGTCTGTTCAAAAATAATTTATCTCTTTCATTGTACAGAACACTGGTGAGACCTCACTTGGAGTATTGTACACAGTACTGGAACCTGGATCTTCAGAAGGATATTGATACCTTAGAGAGGGTTCAGAGAAGGGCTACTAAACTGGTTCATGGATTGCAGGATAAAACTTACCAGGAAAGTTTAAAGGATCTTAACATGTATAGCTTGGAGGAAAGACGAGACAGGGGGGATATGATAGAAACATTTAAATATATAAAGGGAATCAACACCGTAAAGGAGGAGACTATATTTAAAAGAAGAAAAACTACCACAACAAGAGGACATAGTCTTAAATTAGAGGGACAAAGGTTTAAAAATAATATCAGGAAGTATTACTTTACTGAGAGGGTAGTGGATGCATGGAATAGCCTTCCAGCTGAAGTGGTAGAGGTTAATACAGTAAAGGAGTTTAAAGGACCACTATAGTGCCAGGAAAACATACTCATTTTCCTGGCACTATAGTGCCCTGAGGGTGCCCCCACCCTCAGGGTCCCCCTCCCGCCCGGCTCTGGAAGGGGGAAATGGGTAAAAACTTACCTTTTTCCAGCGCTGGGCGGGGAGCTCTCCTTCTCTGATCCTCCTCCTCTCCTCCCCGTCGGCTGAATGCGCATGCGCGGCAAGAGCTGCGTGCGCATTCAGCTGGTCGCATAGGAAAGCATTATCAATGCTTTCCCATGGACGCTGGCGTGCTCTCACTGTGAAAATCAGACAGCCGCTAGAGGCTTTGGGGGAAGGCTTAACCCATTCATAAACATAGCAGTTTCTCTGAAACTGCTATGTTTATAAAAGAATGGGTTAAGCCTAGCTGGACCTGGCACCCAGACCACTTCATTAATCTGAAGTGGTCTGGGTGCCTAGAGTGGTCCTTTAAGCATGCATGGGATAGGCATAAGGCTATCCTAACTATAAGATAAGGCCAGGAACTAATGAAAGTATTTAGAAAATTGGGCAGACTAGATGGGCCGAATGGTTCTTATTTGCCGTCACATTCTATGTTTCTATGTTTCTATATTAAATGCATCCACACTTATTACGAGCAAAAAAACAAGTCGCAAGAGAGTGCTGAGAATGGACAACAATTCAATTAGCCTGCCCTTCAGTGTGTCCCAGCTCAGTTATCAAGCTGGTTTTAACTCATCTTGTGCCATTACAGAGAGAACCAGGCCATTTACATCTCAGACCGATTCCACCCAAAAGGGCAGAACAGATCTAAAATACTGGCCGGCTCTCTATGCACAAGATATACAGCAACCCCAGACGATTGTTTCAACCTTGTTAGGCATCATCAGTGAGGCATAGCCAATATCCCCCCTCAAGGCACCGTGAGCAAGGGGTTCACATCTGGATTACCCTTTAAAGCAAAAGACAAGTCGCACAGTGCCTAGATGGATATTGGCTATACTTCACTGATGATACCTTACAAGGTTGAAACGATCGTCTGGGGTTGCCATATCTCTCGTGCAGAGGGAACTTTCTGGCAGTTCGGATCTGCCCGTATGGGTGGGACCAGTCTGATATGCTTCAGATATGTTCTCTCTGTAATGGCACAATATGAGCTAAAACCAGCTTGAGATATGAGCGAGGACCCACCGAAGGGCAGGCTAATTCAGCTGTTGTCCATTCTCACCTCTCTTGCTACTTGTTTTTCTCACACTTATTACATATCCCTTTGCTCAGGAGAAACATGGCTTTCATTTCACATGAAATATTTATATATATAATATAACTTTATATAAATAAAATATATTGAGAAATTAAGAAACGCATTTCCTTGGTTCTGCGTGTCATTTTAACTATGAATGTCATAATACTGTTAGCTTTTACTGCAATAGAAACACATATTTGTGTTCAGCAATATCTTACAAGTACAATAGTAGCCCCCATGTGCAGATTTTATGTTTTTTTGGAAACTTACAGGGTCAAATATTAGACTTTCCAGTTTTTACACATTTAAATTTGCCATATTGGCTTGCTGGACATATGGAACCTTTGAGACCATATGAAAGCCCAGGAATAAAAAATTACCCCTTGGCGACAGCTTATATCTTAGCCGGCTCTGGCCGCTTGTGGCAAACATAGCCACTTGGACATTATTTAAGTACTGTCGCTTTAAGGGTTGCCTGTATGATTTTCGTGTTATGTGTGTTCCAGCGTATAATGCAATGTGATTGTGTAACACTGTTTTGCCTGCATTGGCTATCTGCCGAAAGCAGATAGCTGATTTCTTTTCGTTTCACGAACGGCACCTTTGCGGGCCGTTCGTGAACCGAATGAACTATCATTTAATAGCCCACACACTAAGAGACGTGTGGCGCTTGTTAACCGATTGCAACAATGTTGCAATCAGTAATTAGAGGCTCTCCAAGGTGGCCATCGTTCGACTACCGACCATGCGGCGGTCGGCCATCTTGGATCCTTTGTTCCCTCAGCGGTGTTTGGTCGTTGAGCGCATGGTACTAAAAATGGCTACTCGACGGCACGAACACCGCTGAGCTTCCAGGCCATTCGGGAGTTCCGGGCCGTTCAGTACCTTGTTCCCTGGCATGCAATCGGTCTTTTGAACATATGTTTTGATGAATGTGTTTTTCGTGCGGCGTTCGGTTATTTTAGCTGGGATCTTAGCGGTAATCTCACAATGATGCGCTCAGACCCCAGCTATCTAATGAACGTCCATTCATGCAAATAGACCGTATATTCAAACAGTTATGGATTTTTATACAAATTGTCGGTTCTGCTGCACGGAGGGATAATCCACTTAACGGTCCATTCCTGTGGGAGGATCCCTCTTGTGCAGCAGTGCCTGATGGGAGAAATACCCTGAATGTGAAGTCCCCCATGTAGTCCCCTCTGGGAATGCCCCTGGGAGGGGACTTAGGAAACCCCTTGCATGGGGACTTGTATAAATTGTGGAGCTGGAAATAAAGAGTTGACTCCCAGCCTATGTGTCGTCTAGTTCTTGGGAAGGAAAGGTTACTACAGTGCTACTTGGATTATTGCATGCTGATTCCCCTGGATTATCCTATGTTCCTGTTACCCAGTGGAGATATTGTGGATTATACTGCCTCTCCGCTACACCGCTGTTTCCCACACCCCACCCGGTGACCCAGGTACTGTACCTCGGCCATTCCAAAATGGCACTTCTCTGGCACTCGAGTCAGGCCAGCTGCCCGAATCTGATCCAGGACCATTCCTACGTGAGCTAAGTGTTCTTCCCAGGATTCACTGTGGATCGCTATGTCGTCCAGGTATGCGCAGGCAAAACCCTGGAAGCAATCCAGGAGTCTATCCACCAAGCGCTGGAATGTGGCTGAGGCATTCTTCATCCTGAACGGCATTACCTTGAAATGGTATAAGCCAAACAGGGTGACGAATGCCGACTTAGGGATAGCTTCCTTGGCCAGGGGAATTTGCCAATAACCTTTACAGAGGTCAATGGTAGTTAGATAGTTTCCTCTGGCTATACGGTTAAGTAGCTCGTCGACTCTGGGCATAGGGTAGGTGTCCATGACTGTGTTGTCATTGAGTTTCCGATAGTCCACACAAAACCGGGTAGTTCCGTCTTTCTTTGGGACTAGAACTACCGGGGATGCCCATGGACTTAGTCAGAGCATCTCCTCAATCTTCGTTTTCATCCCTGCCCGAACTGCTTGGGGATTCGGTAGGGGGCCTGTCGTAGGGGTTGCTGCCCTGGAGTGTCTACCTGGTGGGTAGTTAGGTGAGTGTACCCTGGTTCTTGGGAGAATGTAGTCCCTTTTAACGTGGAGTAGCTGATTTAACTTCTCCCTTTCCGTGTCATTAAGTCGGTCCCCTATCTGGACCTCGGCCACTAGGTCTGTGTGGGATTTCCTTTCCAGAAAGTCTGGGATGCGGAGGCTGTCTGGGTCCTCGTAGGGGGAATGCAGATAGCTGTCACGTCCTCGGGTCTCTCTAGGTACTTATTTAGCATATTAATGTGAAAGGTTTTTCTCAGGTTTTCGTCATGGCAACTGGCTATTGTATATGTGGTGCCCCCCTTCTTTTCTACACTCTGGTAAGGACCTTGCCAGGTGGCCTGCAGTTTGTCTGCCTTGACTGGTTTGAGTACCAGCACCTTCTGCCCTACGGCAAAGCTCCTTGCTCGGGTGCCCTGCTCATACCATACTTTCTGTCTCCTCTGGGCCGACTGGAGATTAGCCTGGACAGACCTGGCTAATTACTCCATTCGGTCCCAGAGTTCCAGCATGTATGGCACGATGGGGACCACGGCATTCTCAGTTTCCCCCTCCCGGTGCTCACGGATCAAGTTCAGGGGTCCTCGTACCTTGCGTCCGTAGAGCAGCTCAAAGGGAGAGAATCCGGTCGTTTCCTGGGGCATCTCCCGGTATGCGAACAGGAGGTGCAGTAGGAAGCGTTCCCAATCCCTTTGTTTCTGAGTGAAGGATTTGAGCATCTGTTTGATGGTCCCGTTGAACCTCTCACAGAGTCCATTAGTCTGGGGATGGTAGGGGGTGCTAAGGAGAGACTTAACCTTGCAGACATGCAATAGCTGCTGCGTTAATTCGGCAGTAAACTGAGTGCCCCTGTTGGATAGGATTTCTTTGGGGAATCCAACCCGAGAGAATACCTGAACCAACGCATTAGTTACAGTGTCTGCCTGGATGTTAGATAGGGCCACGGCTTCAGGGTACCTGGTAGCGTAGTCCACTATGGTAAGAATATAACGTTTACCGGAGGGAATAGGGGTAGCCAGGGGCCCCACTAAATCAATAGCAACCCGGCTGGATGGCTCCTCTATAATGGGCATATTCATTAGGTGTGCCTTAGGATTGCCACTCCTCCCTACCCGCTGACACACATCGCATGTGTTGCAATGTGTCCTAACGTCCGCGTGTACCCCAGGCCAGAAGAAGGTGTGGGTAATACGGTGTAGGGTGCTAGTTACAGCCAAGTGGCCAGCTAAGGGAATATCATGCCCTATCCTTAGTATCTCTTCTCTGTACTTATTCAGGACTACCAATTGTCGCTTATGCTGTCCCTTCTTCTCTGTTAGACGGTACAGTTTCCCTTTCCCCCATACAAATGTCTCGTTATCTAGCCCCCCTCCCCCAGATTAGTCTTTTTCCCTGTACTTTCATTAGGTCAGGTCAGATTTGGACTCATTCTCAAAGGTGGCTGGGGTATCCCAGGGTATGGGATCTAATGGGGCAGTCAGGATCGGAGTGAGTCTTACCTGTGGCTCCCGCACTGGTGAATGGTCTGGCTGGTTCCTGGCTTGTGCTTGGGTAGTCACCGGATGAGCATCGGGGTATAGGATGGGGCATAAGCAGATGTCATAGGTCCCAAATCGTTGCCCAATAATACCTCTGCTGGCAAATTATCCATGATTCCCATGTTAGCAGTCCCTTTTCCCGCCCCCCAATCCAGATGGACCTTGGCGGTCGGGATTTTGTATACATCCCCCCCAGCCACTCGAACGGCCACAGTCTGTTCTGAACACTTGTGCTCCAACACCAAGTGGCTTTGAACCAGTTATTGTAGCTCCATTGTCCCGCAGTCCCTCAGTGGGGTGACGATCCTGTGGAGTTATTGTATAACCGGGGGGTTTGGTGGTGATTGTTAAGAGGGCAATTCGCCATGAGATTCCCTGGTTGCTCGCACCGAAAACATGTTGGTCGTGGACGTTAGGCAGTGTGGTTATTGGGTGGTCCGGAGTGCCTGGTAGGTCCTGCTGGCATAGGAGCCCTGAAGTCAGGTCGGGACGGTGTTCAGTAGTTCTCCCGGCTTTCGGTACGAATCGTTGGTCGGTAGTTGTTGCTTTCGTGTAACCGTGAATCACAATGTTCATCAGCCGACCTAGCAGCCTCTGTGAGGGTAGTGGGTCTACGATCACGAAGCCATTCCTTGCACTGTTGATCTAATCCATTGTAAAAATGTTCCAAAAGAAATAATTGTAACACCTCCTCTCCCGTTACGACTCGGCATCCTTTCATCCAGTGATCGGTTGCTCTCCTCATCCGATGAGCCCATTCGGTATGTGTATCGTTCGGCTTTTTCTTCGTGTTCCTAAATTGCCTGCGATGAGTATCTGGGGTTACTGCATACCGTTGTAACAAGGTGTCTTTAACCCGGTCATATTGGGTCACCTCCTCGGCAGATAGTGTCCTCGGCCCAACAGTTTCCCCGATAGTATGGTGGGCCAGTCCTCGCTGGGTTTTCGGCCAGATATTCGTCGATCCCCATCTCATTCTCTAGGAATGATCGGAACGCTGCATGGGGAATCTTTGGTTTCCCAGTCCTCTCTGCTGGATTAGTTGCCATCCCTGCAGATGGGTTTTGCTGGGGTGTGCACAGGCTGAGCTTGTGTGCTCTGGCTTTTCGGATCTCCACATCCACTTGTGCCATAGTTTGCTGTATTAATTCCATAGTCGGGTTCAGGCTGAACCAGGAGAGCCTCTCCCCGACAATCCTGTTCTTTACTTTGCTAACGGACATCAGAGCCTCCGTCATTGTCAGGCTTTGATCCAGTTCTGTCAGTTCTGCGATCAGCTCCCTCCTAGGTTGGTTGCAGGCGTTCCCACCTCGGATTTCTAGCAGATCCTTTAATGTGGTGCGTTTCAGCTTGTCATAAGGGCTCTCCATCTGCTCTGTACCTCTCCTAGGAATTCCAGGACGATCCCACCACTGCCACCAATTGTACGGTTACCTCCAAGCTAGCTGAAGGCTTGCGGTTAACCACAGACCCAGTGTTCTAATTGGGACCAGACACCTGAGTGTAGGTGGTCCTCATTCGGGAGTTTCAGTTTGGTGAATTATTATCCGAACGAGGCCACCCTGACGCAGTCAATTAGGCTTGTGGTTAACAGCAGACCGCAGCTTTCCGGTGGTCAATTGGAAGCACACTCTGCTTGTAAGGCGGTCGGCCGTTCGGTTGTTTCAGAGGTGAAAGAGGTTAAGTGGCGGCACATGCCAAGGGCCGGGTGGTCTTTGTTCATATACACGAATACATAGTCCTGACTGTTCACGTAGTGTGTTTATACAGTAATACTACCGAAACAGAGTATACGGTAAAATAAAACAGGGTAATCCAGTAACCATCTGTAGAGCGCCCGTAACACGTGCAGTCTCTCAAAAAGAGACTTCCAGGAATTTCCTGAACCTCTGATCTGGGTGATTTTTAGATATGTTGTTCATCTAGATCAGGGCTATCAGGATGTGACTTTTATTGGGATATGTTGTGTTTTGGGGTACTTATTAGACTTTTTAAAAATGTGTGTTTTTCTGCCTGGAGATAATTAAGTTAATGCATTATCTGCCTTAATTATCTCACAGGCAGAGGGGAGGGATTGTATGTGTGTTATGGGCATGTCGCACAGTTAATTACTGTTCTTATTGGTTTATTCCCTTTGTGTCCTGTGCCCAACAAGGTCCACCTGGGTGTCACCCTTGTTGGGAAACTTGCATAAAAGGCCAGTGTGCCTCCATTAAAATGTAGTTCTTGTTTTACCCTCAACATAGAGTCTCATCTCATGTGTGGGGGGAAAGGCTGTATCTACCCTGAGGATTGCTATATTCCCCTGGGATTATAATCACTAGCTCTTTTAAGAGCTGTTTCTGCTACGCTGGATCCTGGTCTTGGGTTCAGGGTGGGTGGACGGCGAGTTCCCATCCAAGCTGTAACACTGGACGTTGGGACTGCAGTGCTGAAGGTGTCTGGTGGAGTGCTTGGAATACTCGGTGAGCAATAGGAGCATCTGGACAGAGGTACCCAGTTGGGGTGCCAGGCAGTCCATAGCACATGTCAAAGAGTCTTCCTTCTCCACCATGTATGAACATGGACTCCAAGGCAATTCAGACGCGGAAGCCTTCCAGTCATTAGTGCATCAAGACTGATGCACCTCTAGGTGAGCCTTCTGCTCAATGCTGGAACGGGGAGTCGCTGTTTCTTCCTTACCCTCCAGTTTTGCATCCAGATCAAGGTAGGGAGGTCTGATTTGTATGCACCTCCAAAACTTTTGTCAGATCTGGCCGGATTTGGCTTTAAGGTGCTTTCTCCATTGCAGGACCTCAAGGCCCTCTGGAGGCTGTGGAGGTTGCATCATGTCAGCTATATTGGGCTCATCTTGCTGTCTGTGGCTTGGCATAAGAATCCTCTGCTGCAGGTGAGTATTTTCTCCAGCAGCGACCGGGATATCCCCCGCCAGTCCAAAGGGAGGAGTTGAAGGCATTCAGGAGAGTAGACTTCAGAGCGGGCCACATGTCAGGGGATTGGCTGCCTCCCACGGCCCAGTCCGCCTTCCATGCTAGGCTTCACAGCCAGATCATTGCGATTTTGTCAGAAATAAATGGTACGTGTATCTTTTTGCTCCTGGTCGTCTTAGCAGTAAGCCACCATCATTTAAGATTGTAGTTAGCACAATTTAAGTCAGCAAAAGGCAAATTTAAGCTCATGCGAGATGGAGCACTCAGAAAACATGTCTGACCATCTTGACTTTCAGGCCCCGCCCCCTAAGTGTATTTTTTATATTAATATATGTAATTATATATATAATAAATAACATATATATATATATATATATATGTTGTATATTATTTAATATTATATTGATATATAATTTTAATTTTTTTTGCTGCAGTTTGGTTGACTGCCTGACAACCCAGGCAGTCCCCCTGCAGGCAGATCCTTAGCCTACTATACCAGATGTGATCGCTCTGTCAGAGTATAAAAATTACAAAATGCTCTGTGTAGTACATACAGATAAGAAAGTACATCCTCCAGTCTTATTTGAGTCATGTAATTTCCTGTTTCCTTGATCTTCATCATTCTCTGTCTTCTTAGATGCGTTCCACTAATAGCGGAAATGGTATTCATTTATTCCACGTGTGTATACAAATGTCTGTAAATGTCTTTACTGTTCAATGCATGTAATATATTTTGTAGTATATAAGGCAGAAAGAAATAAAGAAACATGTAACGAATATAATCCATATTCCTACAGATGACATCTCATATAAGGCAAAGATAAATAAAAGACAAATGTAAAAAAAAGGTACATAGTCCACATTCTTATATTATCTTTAGTTTTTACTCCTCTATTAATAAATGTTGGTCTAGTAAAATACCTTTTAAAACAGGAGCCAATGTTTCTGCCATTAACGTTGTTGTTATCAGAGCTATAATCGCAGATCTTGTTCCAGTTTTTCTTCTGTCTTTTTAGGTTTATATTTGAGAAATTCCTTTTTTTTATTTTTTATATTTTTTTATTGACAGTGCATAGTTTAACAGACTTGGTGGTTCAAACATTTCACAGGAGTACACATAGTAATGTTAAAAAGCTAGCAGGATAAGAAATGTCAATGGTGCTGCAATTATTTATAATAAAAGGAGAGAGGACTGACAAGGCACAGCTCTAATATTGGTAAAACAGAGTGAGTTTGGAAGCTTTAGAACTATAGAACTGTGGGCAAGTTCAAGAAACAAATACCAATGAATAAGATAGGTAATAGAGCAGATAGGGCTCCATAGGAGGATGTTGTGGTAAACCTAGCCACTTGGACATTATTTCTGTACTGTCTCTTTAAGGGTTGCCGGCATGGGTTTCATGTTATGTGTTCCAGCGTGTAATGTAATGTAATGTTAATGCTGTATTGCCTGCCTGGGCTATCTGCCGAACGCAGATAGCTGATTCCCTTTCGTTTCACGAACGGCACCTTTGCGGGCCGTTCGGAAACCGAACAAAACATTAGCTAATAGCCCACACACTTAGAGGCAACAATGTTGCAATCGGTAATTAGAGGCTCTCCAAGGTGGCCATTGTTCGACTACCGACCATGCGGCGGTCGGCCATCTTGGATCCTTTGTTCCCTCAGCGGTGTTTGGTCGTCGAGCGCGTGGTACTAAAAACGGCTACTCAATGGCACGAACACCGCTGAGCCTCCAGGCCGTTCGGGAGGTCCGGGACATTCGGTATTCTGTTCCCTTATATGAAGTCAGTATTTTAAGGCTATGTTTTAGTGAATGTGTTTTTCGTGCGGCGTTCGGTTGTTTTAGCTGGGATCTGAGCGGTAATCTCACGAATGATGCGCCCAGACCCCAGCTATCTACCGAACGTCCATTCGTTTAAATGAACCAGATATTCATGAAGTTATAGAATTTAATATATTAAATAATATTCATGAAGTTATAGAATTTAATGCGAATTGTGAGTTCTGCTGCGCGGAGGGATAATCCACTTAACGGTATATTCCAGTGGGAGGATCCCTCTTGTGCAGCAGTGCCTGATGGGAGAAGTGCCCTGTATTGTAAGTCCCCCATGTAGTCCCCTCTGGGAATGCCCCTGGGAGGGGACTCAGGAAACCCCTTGCATGGGGACTTGTATAAATTGTGGAGCTGAATTAAAGGACCTCAGTTGACTCCCAGCCTATGTGTCGTCTAGTTCTTGGGAAGGAAGGGTTACTGCAGTGCTGTTTGGATTATTGTATGCTGATTCCCCTGGATTATCCTTTGTTGTTCCTGTTACCCAGCGGAGATATCGTGGATTATACTACCTCTCCGCTACAGATGTATTAGATTTAGGCATAGCCATCAGGCATATCAAGAGAACATCTCTATGTCAGCCCTGCTGCAGGTAAGTCTTGAGTGCCACCTAACCTATACACTTGGAAGGAGAGACCTGGGAGGCCCCGCCATGGAGCCCGAGCCCCAATAGAGTCCAGGTCGGTGTTTTCCAAGCAGTGCGTCTGCAGATTTGAGGTCCTGCGCTCTCCACAGCATGTCAGGAAGGCCTCCTGTTCTGACAGGGCACATCGAGGATGGGGTGTCACGCTTTGGTCAGCAAGATGAGAAGTAAGCCCCTTTTTGCCGAGCATCGCCCAAAACGGTTAAATGTCAATAGTATTAGATCCACAAGTGGAGATAAGATATTTTACTGTCTCCTTAACATTCTTAAGAAAGTCCACCGAAGGTGAAGGTTTTTAGCCTGTAGGATCTATACATTTTTAAGTATACATCCAACTAATACATTCAATATAACTCAGACTGGCAATTACACACAGGATATTATCATATGATATATTATCATTACTTTAGACCAAAGGATGTCTTAGAAACAGTTATTTATTTAATTACTCCGATTCCCGTTATAACATGGTTGAATATGATGTCATCACCTTGGCTGCGGTGAACCTATCAGAACAATGGGTGCGATATTTAAACCAAAAAACCCGGGACATGGGTTCCCCCTTGAAGAGCGGCTTCTGGCACAATGCGCGTCGGGGCTCAGCCTCACCCTGCTACTAAACCTTAACCTCTGCATATAGATATTCACAGCTAGACTTATTTTTGCTTTATTCCTCCACATTGCAGGACCGATCTTCGGGGTTGGCAGGGAGGGTGTTTTGTTATCAATAGCAGTTATTAGGGATTATGTATCTTTCTTATTTATCAGCAGATTAGGTGCCCTTTAAGGCACATATTTAGGGCTTTCTGCACTGTTATTATATATTCGCTTTTGCTTTATAGATAAACTGCGGTCAGAAAGGCATTTATTATAAAAGGCATTTATTAAATAATATTCTAGATTGAGATTTATTTAGACATTTGGCTTATATCCCCCTCTCTTTCCCTTCCGTTTGCCACCTACAAGATATATCTAGCTGTACTGATTGTTGCTACAGACAGCTACTTGTTTCTATTCTGTTGCACTTCCCATCCAGGGACTTGATCACATTGCTACTATTTTCGCTACTATTTAACTCTTGTAGGGCAATCAAGCAGTATATTTGGAACATATATCTAAACTTTATCCTTGGTGATTTTCATTTCTCTTCTCTACTATTTAGATATTTTCTAGTATATACAGTATCTGTATAGCACATGTTTTACTAATTCCCCCTTTTTTCTCTCCCGTGTTTAGAGGTTTTTACCTTTTTTAATTATACTTATTAAATGCTATAGTTTATCTGGCGAAACCGACCTCGCCACTGGGCATTGGAGAAGACTGATTGCCAGCCTCCTGCCATGTGACTATGGCCCCTGGGATGTATTGCCCTTTAAAGACATGATTTGGGCATAATGGATTTGTGTTGTGCTGCTGCTGGCCCTTTAAGAACCATCTGGGGACATACTGTGGAGTTACTGGATGGCCACCATTTCCTGTATCAGAGGCACATGGTGAGAACAATGGATGGCGGCCATTTTAACTCACAGACACTGTGTGGACTTTTCAACACGGTGCCATCTCGCCAGTATTTGGTGCACAGAGACATCGTGCAGTGGTTTTGGACTATACAGCAGGGGACACATTATACAGTGATTGTTTTTCATATAGCCTGCATATGTTCTGCAGAATCTGCATTAAACTGTATCTTCCAAAGTACTGAACGGATCTGGGTGAATTTTGGATATGTGGTTCACCCAGATCCCCCGGTTCCAAGGAGTTTTCATATAGCCTGCATATGTTCTGCAGAATCTGCATTAAACTGTATCTTCCAAAGTACTGAACGGATCTGGGTGAATTTTGGATATGTGGTTCACCCAGATCCCCCGGTTCCAAGGATTTTTTATGAGGTTATTGCATGTTTTGGGGTCCCTGTGATGTGTTTTATGAAACTGTATGTCTCTGGCTGTGATAATTAGATTACCCATTCTGTTCAGTAATCATATCACAGGCAGAGGGGAGGATTTTGTGTGGGAGTGTCTGGGTGTATTGTACAGATTGATTGGTTGTTCTGTAAAACCCTGTGGGCTGTACTATGTTTGTGGATTGGGAATAAAAGAGGCTGTATGTGCCAGTCCAGTCAGTTCCTGCTTAACCCTCAAAGTGAAGTGTTGTTTCATTATTGGGGGAGGATTTATTGTATGCTGTTCCAGTTTGACTGTTAGGAGTGTAAACCTATTCGCATGGTTTTACCTATTCGGCTGTATACGATATTCAAATGCTTGAGAGCATTCATATGCTCCTACGGTTCGGTGGTTGTGGTGTCTGCTGCAGTGCTTGGAGTCCTCAGGAAGCGCTAGGAGCATTCTTCAACGGAGGTACCCAGTCGGGGTGCCAGGCGATCGGTTACAGTTTACATTTGTCCTCTTTTTATATCAGTGATACTATTAGGACAGATCACGTTCTCTCATTCTCTTATCTAGTAATAAAAAAGATATCCTACTGCAATACTCTGGTATTTTGGCAGCCTATAGATAGTTATATAGATACATATATGTATTTATAACATCATTTTAAATGTATTTTGAATTTAAGATATATGTATAGTAATATCAAAATACAGTTAGAACAAATGAAAACCAATATATCATTTTTTAATTTATTTTTATTTTTTTCATTTTTTTCAATTTATTTATTGATTATTTATTTTATATATATATATATATATATATATAATTAACATCATTCTAAGTGTATTTTTATATTAATATATATAGTAATATTAAAATACACTTTTATTAATGATGTATGTATGTGTATGTGTATATAAAAGTACGTAGATCATATATATATATATATATATTTATATATGATCTAAGTACTTTTTATTTAATTCAAAAACTGTTTCATAACTTTTTTTTTTACTTTGAAAATCTTTTTTACAGGCATGAGGGGGACTGCCTGATAGTTCAAGCTGGCCTCCTGCAGGCACTGCATAAGGACCCCGCTATCACATGGCCGGGGGGGTGGCAAATCGGGCACAGGGGGGTCTGCCTGAGCTCCCAGACAGACCCCATGATCGCGACCGCCGGTAAGTATAAAGAACGGCGGGGACAATCTATGCGTCCGTATGCGTGTAGGACCGCCCCAAAAAGGACGGCATAGAATGCCCACCATCCTTAAGGGGGTTAAAGGAGAGGGATAATATTGCAAGTTATAAATAAGTTAGAGGAACTCACAATCTATTTATACACATACAACTTGTCCCCTTTACAGATGTACTGAATCTTCTATTTAACATATTTATAAATGTTCTTGAGTTAGGCATTGCAAGTCATGTTTTAATGTTTGCAGATTTCACAAACTCTGTAAAGTGATACAATGTTAGCAGGATATTACTTTGCTGCGAAGGGATATGATTTTTAAGATGAAAATATAATTTTGCCTCTCTATAAATCAATGGCAAGGCCACATCTTAAATATGCTGTGCAATTTTGGGCACCTGTTCTTTAGATGTATATTGAAAATGTGCAGAGCCGAGCTACAAAATTGATAAAAGAAAAGGAACATTTTAGTTCATGAAAGTTTAACAAATGTAAATCTGTTTAGTTTAGAAAAACAGCATCTCAGAGGTGATATGATAACATTATACAAATATATTCAGGGCTTATACAAACCATTGTCTAGAAATCTATTCACAAACTGGAGTTTACATAGGACACGATGTCACATATTTACACTGGAAGAAAGGAGATTTAGTCTAAGGAAGAGTTTTTCACAGTAAGAACAATAAGGATGTGGAATTCTCTGCCTGAAGAAGTGGTTTTATCAGAGTCTGTATAGAGGTTTAAACTGCAACTTGATAAATACTTGCAAAAACATAATATTCAGGGATATCATTTTTAATTTGTGGGGTAACAGCTTCTTGATCAAAGGAAAGATCTGGCTGCCATTCTGGGATCAAGAAGGATTTTTTTCCCCAATTTGTTGCAGCCTACAGCAATAATATCAATACAACCAATAAAATCACTAATGAAGTTGAAATCTTTAGCCGTGGCTGAATGTTCACTATTTCACAATGCATGCTTGGAGCATTGCTTCCCAATATCAGTGTACTAATAGGCGTTTTAACTACGTCAGCTCCCATAAAACCCCAATAAATTCTGCGTTCAAACTCCCATTGTTTTTGGGCGGGAGCAATGACTATAGTATTCCTCAGCTTAAACATAGAAAACAGAAACAAGACAAACAAAAAAGGTAGCTGCACACTAACCTAGATCCCTTTTTACATTTAAATAACAGAGATTGTTAGCACCGCTGCAATGGCCATTCAGGTGCAATCTCACCTGCCAACAGCAATGCAATGCCTTTATGTGAGTCCTACGCTAACAATTCCCCTTGTCACTTCCAGGTAAAAGGCAATATAATTGAGACAAAATAAGGAATTCCCTGAAACCCATACAAATGAATTAACCTTTAACAGGGCACAAATGGAGTGGTGGTGTGTTTAAAAAGTATTAGGACACCTATAACCTGGATCTGTAGCACAGTGCCAAAATAATGGCATATTTCATTAATTTAAAGTGTTTCATGTAGCTTTGAAAAATGTAAAATATGTATTTTCAGTGAGACACATCAACATTTGGTGGAGCCATTCATGTTTATATGTGAGCCCACCTCATATTTTTTTTCAACCATTTTTTTTTATTTGAGAATTACAAGGTTTGACAATAAAATAGCAAGTATAATACAAGGATGAGATAACAGAGTGAAGCAGACTATTACAATTACAGTTGTGCTATAACAAGTCTTTGTAACATAAATTTAGACTACAATAAAGATGGCCACCTATTCCATCTTGATGTCTCTACAGTTTGTTTTTCATTGTTCTCGTTCTCTTTAAGATAAACTTTATTAATGCTCCTCTAATCTGTTCATTCCTCAGTCCATACGAAATAGGATTCAGCAAAGGAGTTACTATGGTAAAAAGCACAGAAACTAGATTTTGCAACCCCAAATATTCTTTGTTAGATGGGACGAGGTAATTAATTATCAGTGTCCCGTAATATAGACATACAACAGTCAGGTGAGAGCTGCAGGTGGAGAAGGCTTTTCGTCTCCCGGTGGTGGTGGAGATCCTTAAGATGGCAATAGTGATGTTTATGTAAGTTATAGTAATAAAAATGAATGGAAGAAATAAAAAAGGCAAAGACATAACCATGAGTACTATGTGATTTATCGATGTGTCAGAACAAGAAAGATTAAGAAGTGGAACCAGATCGCAGAAAAAATGATGAATGATGTTTGAATCACAAAATGATAACTGGTTTAACAATATAATATGTGGTGAAGCCAAAAGTATCCCAAATGTCCACGGTGGGATCACAAGATAAACACAAAGCTTCATGTCCATAATGGAGGAATAACGCAATGGGTTACAAATGGCCAAGTATCGATCGTAGGACATTACCGCCAGGAGCAAGCACTCAGACATACCTGACAAGCAGAAGAAGTAAAACTGGGCGAAGCACCCATAAAATGGGATGGTACTTCCTTCTCTTCCTATGACGTGGAGCAATTCAGGTACAATAGTGGTTGTGAGGATGAGATCACTGCAAGACAAATGACTGAGGAAGAAGTACATAGGGAAGCGAATATACCTGGAAGATGCCACCAATAAAATAATCATGACATTTGCAGTAACTGTTAAAATGTAAATCATCAGAAATAGTATAAAGAGTGCAGTTTTAAAGTGCTGGACATTTTCAAACCCAACTATCCAGAATTCCACAACGTCTGTTTGGTTCTTTAGATTATACTATTGAAAAAAAAAAAATTAAGGAAAATACAAAATCTGAAAGAAAAAGCTATTTGTTTCTTTTTCAGAAAAAAACACTATTTTGTGTTCATATACCTGTGGATGCTAGTTTGTCTCTGCATTGTCTGTGTATATATATATATATATACATGTGTAACATTCCAGTATGGTGTGTAGGTGTCATTAAATCATCTGTGTACCCCAACATCTAGGTGATTGGAGTAATGCTTTAATTGATGTGCTTTGTATGCAAAATCATGTGAAAAATATGAAAACATGAAAATTCACATTAATTTATGGAATAAAAATATGATTCTGATGTCTCCTTTTATTTTGTTGTTATTTTTTTTGCAAATTCCTTATTGAAAGAGTTATAGAACCAATCATACAGAACATTATTGTACCATTTAATTGGGTAATAGTAACAACCCCTGGATGTTGGACTAAGGTAACATCCCCAGGACGTACTTGAAAACCAAACCAAATCTCAATGTACCTTTCCTGGTTAAATACTTTGTTATAATTATTATTATATTGCACAAATGCATGCTTTAAAATGAAGTGTTTGCTATAAGAAATAGCTGAATAAATATAATTTCATAATCAAACATTATTTCAGGAATTTCATTTAATTGATCTGACCCATATTGCTGTATTTAATCAGATTGTTCCTTTCTCAAACAATGGCCTTGGTTTAATATTTTTGAGCTTTTCAAATTAAAAAAAGAAAAAAGAAAACACTTTTCAAATTATATATCTATCTACGGAAGACATAAATAAAGTCTGTGGGGATATTTCTGTCGATAAGTTATTTGAAACGTTTTACTAATAGATTTTGATAATTTGAAAAAAGCATATCCAAAAACAGCAAATCAAGACCAAAAATAATAGCCAGTTGTTCACACTAACTAGCAATTTGTGTGAGGATTTATTTTATCAGTATTACAGTGGTTACAGGGTTGTTCACTAGAAATAGAATTTAAGGAGATTTCAAAGTGAATTTCAATTGTAATTTCAAAATATCAGAACTGGAAAAATTTCCTCAGTCAGTGAATATTTTCCATTCATTCTACTCTGGCCTTAAATTTTAAATTCACTTTTAATTCACCTTGAATTTTCAGTTTAGTAAATACCCCTGTACATCTCACCCACAAACAGGTATTCAAATTATATATGGCATTATATGTGGCATAAGCCATGAAAAGCCTTCTTAGTTTAGTAACTCACTCTTTTATCGCAAAATTATTTTAAAACATCAGCAGAACACCGTAATAAAGCTTGTTTCAGTGTGAGAGCGGACTCAGCTGCAATGGGAAAGGTACAGCAGACAGTATCTCAACTCACTGCTTAGTAAATAAGAACAGAACTCTATTATGTGAATGTTTTCATATAAAATATTAATATTATAACAATATTAATATTTACACTAATAATAATGTGATTCTGATTCATTCTTGAATTACGAAGGAGTCATTTTATTGAAATGTTCTGACAGTGTTCATTTACTAAAGGTTGAAATGACAGAAATTAAATTAAAATGTTTAGCCCAAAACAGCCAAACTAAGAACAAGATTTAGCTATTGTGATCTAAAATTTTGTAACTTACTTTGAATTCCTGATAGATTCTAACTTAATTAATAATCAATTTAGTACAGTTATGTATATTTCAGTAAAGGTGAAAAACATCAACATAATTATTATATGTTAATATATCACTATATTTGATAAAATCTTTATAAAATCTTTTCATTTAAATTTGTGTTCTGAAAGTATTAGATCAAGATAAAATGTGAAGAATGTTACCATGTCTTTAAGTCTTTCTCGATATTCTGTTTCTGTCAAAACATTCTCCTAAATCTGGAATTTTGACTATTGCTGGTCACAACGTGTTTTCTTTCTTATTTTGAAATTTTTCATAGTGAATTTGCGGCGACTGGTTGAAATGTGTGTCCTGGTTGGAAATTGCCTGCAGATTATATTTCTATCTCAGGATAAAGGAAATCCCGAGAGACTTCCATGTTTACATGAAGCAGCCCCAAAAGATAATCACAAACTAGTTATCTTCAAGGGACTTCTAGAAGATGTTTTCTCAAATGTATCAATTACGATGTAAATGTAGAAAATGTGGCACAAATAACTGTTTTATAAAAAAAATAGCTGAATGCTCTAAATGTATGGTTTTTTTTTCTACAAACTATAAACTTGACTGTATTTTGATTTCAGCCTCTCTCTGTGACCAAACTCTGACATTGGCCTCAATGTAATATTTATGAATATGATTTTCAAATGATTTCATATTTTAGGATAAACTTTTCAAATGATTTATCTCCAAAAACTCCAATAGCTTGTATCTTCCACAGGAGGTCAGGTAAACATCAGTGATAGAGGGGCTCACCCTTAGTAAAGAACCGGTATGAGTAGTCAATAACAAGTAGCTTACAAACATACAGAGACAATGAGGTCTCAATGTCAGGGGCTCACTCCTATGACTCTCATCCAGACAGAGAAGGTAACAGTAAAGGGCTCACTGTTACACCTGTTGCCAGCAGAGCGGTGAGGTGATAATACTGGAGGCTCACACCACGTTCACAGCAGAGGAGCACATCTGTGTGTATCATAGACAAATACTGATGCAGAATTCACAATTCCTTAAGACCAGTGTCCATGCAGATACCTTGTTTGGGCTCTTCCCCCTACAAGTACTAGACTAGCTACCAATGGTGTGGTCAAGTATATTTGGGGGTCACACCAGGCTGTCTGCAACAGGGCTGTATGGATATGTCACGGGTACTTCCAGAATCAAAAGCCAAATATAAAATGAGGTCATAATTCCATATGTTTTCTGTAGGTATAGCGGAAATGCGAATCCAATATAGTAAATATCTGGCATGCATTGAAGAAATCCATAATGCTAGAGGATGAATTGCGGCTCATTTAAGGCCATATCACAGTGAATCCTGATCTGGGCCAAAAATAGCCACCAAGAATCTAGCGAGATTCAAGATGGCTGCCACATGCATTCAATGGCTATTGAAACCCCTCCTGTGAGCCTTCAAGCAAGGATAAAAGGGAGTGGAAGGGCACCCTAGCCACCCGCAATACCCTCGACCCCCCCCCTGGCATACAGGAATATTCTGACCTGCTTCAGTAGCATTGGTCCTGAATGAGATATCAGGAGATATCAGGATGAAACATATACTAGAAAAGTCATAAAATGTTTCGGAGAAAATGCTTTAAAAGATCCAAATGTCACTTAGAACAACTCTTATGCTGTCCAAGGGGCTTGAAGCAAATCGAGTACTGCTGAGATCTTTACATGGTGAACAAAAATAAAATCACTTAGAAGATGAAATCCAGGAACGTAAAATTAAGTTGCTCTGCAGATTGCTTTATGATATTAACAAATGAGAGACAAAACAATGTGTGTTCTTTTAGTCCTTTTGAATGGCAATAACAATACTACTGTGTATTTTCTATACAATACCAGAAAAACCTCTGCTGTTAGTGATTCAACTTAATTACACCAATATTTATGACCTCAATGACCCTACTTTCAACAAAAGGAGATGAGAGTTTAAATCTCATCACAGGGCTCCAGCCATGTCGAATTAAATTAAGTTCAGCTATATGGCAAAACTAGCCACTTCAGTTTTCAAGAACTATGTTCATTCGCGTATTTCAATCTGTACAGACTAGGGGCATTCGTATGTCAACTTCACGAATACAATAGGGATGTACTGTTCATGAAAATGAATAAACTGATGAATGGAAGACCACACAAGGGAGTAGTGTGTCTCCAATTAACAAATGGCAACACAGTGTAAACCGCAAAACTCTAATGGTTTAATGTGTGGTCGCCATTCGTATGAACGAACACGTGGCAGCGGCCATCTTTGCTCACGAATGCCCAGCGGTGTTTGGTCATTGAGTGCCTGGAACTAAAATCAGCTACTCAACCTCGCAAACACCACTGGACTTCCATGCCATTCGTGCAGACAGACCTGTTTGTCTAAACAGAACAGCGTTCGGCTAATTGAAACCCACAAACTTTCCATACCCAACTAGCCAGTATATTAATGTGTGTTTTCAATGGTTAATTCGTAGGAACACCCGAAAGGAGACCAGTCAAAGCCTGCAATTGCCTGAAACTATTTTGGGGCTCACGTCTCGTGGCTGACCGGTCCATAACTTCATTCGAATGGCTTTTCTATTCTAACAAACGGATCTGAGCAGTAATTCAACAGATTGTGGAGTTTAGACACATATTTTGCAAGTTATGTATTTTTGATCAATATTGTGTGATCTTCTGTACGGAGAGATAATGTAATTAAAGGTGTACTTTTACGCAATTATCTCTTCAGTACAGAAAAGGATAATGGGAAATATTATTGTGCACAAAGCTTCCCACACAGCCCACCAGGGGAAAACCCCTGGAATGTAATTATGGAAACCCCTTGCATGGGGATGTGTATAAAACCAGCTGTGGTGCAATAAAAGTTCAGTTGAGTCCCAAACTGTGTGTCCTCCAGTTATTGGGAAAAAGGGATTGGAATCACTACGCTACTTGGATTTTGTATGCTGACTACGTCTACCAGCTGAGATATCGTGGGTTATACCTCTACTCCGCTACAAGCTATTTAAGAACTGTTACTGGACTATTCTATAATGTAACAGAAAAAAATAAGTCTTTGATACAAATTCTTAATGACCATGGTGCAGTTACAATTTGCTACAAAATAATAAAAAAAAATATATTTTTTTTTTTTATTCTTCTGAATGCTTTCTAACACACTTTCTGGGTTACATTTCAGTGAAGCACTATGAGCTATTTGTCCCAGCATACTTCCTGTGGATAGTTTGTATTGTCCTGTAGTCCTTATCCTTTCACAGCGTGGCATCTTGTTACTCTCTCAGTCATTCAAAGTGAAGAAAGAACTGCGTGAGCCTAGAAAATAAGCCATTCTATGCCATCATTAACAAGAAATCTAAAAATGTGTGGTTTTGCTCAGGATTCAGAGAAATGTTGAGAAAACCTGCATTTCTATATTTGACTCAGTTTTTATTATTCCAGAGTATTAATATAAAAAGACCTAGAGGAATGTGATAAATAATTCCCATTTCTCCTTTAGCAATATCAGTTTTGTAAAACATTGGATGAAATTCACTGGACCAGAGCATTAGTTGATAATCTCAATGAATTCAGTCCAAAGACAGATGGAATTCATATCGCTAATGCTTTAGTGATATTGGTAAAATTGGCTGGATCATCCAGGAAAACCACACAATTGTCAGTCCATTAAAGAGCATTTTGGCTCTGTTCCACGGATGGTGTCAGGTGACTTCTGGGACCATAGCCGCTACAGCAGGCTTTACTGTTTATGGCGCTTAGTGAACCTCTTTAATTAAATTTAATTAAAAGCACAAATTTGAACAAAATATTGGAAAATTACCTCCCGATATAATGCTAAGAAATGCAACACATACAGTGTGTTACAATGCATTTGCTTGGGCTCTACTTAAATTTCAAGGATAATCCAGACATGGACCCCGTGCTCACTGTGCCTAGAGGGGTGTCAGCTACACCTCACAGGTGAGGCCCAAAGGAGGCCAAAACAATCGACCAAGGTTGCTGTCTCTCATCCAGAGAGAACTTGCCGGCATTTGAGATCTGAGCTGCCTTATGGGTGGGATCAGTCTGATTTGCAAATGGTATAGGTGCTCTTTGTGAGCAAAAACATGTTTGAGACCTAAACGAGGATTGTCTGAAAGCAGGTTGAACTTTTACCAGTCTTCAAATTTTCGCATTTTTTTTGCTACAACACCTAATCCTATGATGAGCAGCACATATAAGCCATTCCACACACCTTTAGCATGCATTAAATAGAGCAGATATTTCAAAAAGACTAATACAGGATTAGTTTTAATCCCCAGTACAAATAATATCTTTGTATTGGCGTTCTGGAGAATCTACATTGCGCACTGTATATGAAAGTAAGACACTGAGGCTAGAGCATTGTTTACAAAGGAATCATACATTAAAGGATCACTATAGTGTCAGGAAAACAAACATTTTCCTGATACTATATAACCCTTAGGTCCCCCCACCCTCAGGGTCCCCCTTCCGCTGGGCTGAAGAGGTTAAAACCCCTTCAGCCACTTACCTTAATTCAGCGCCGGGCACCTCTCTTCCCCAGCTGACGTCAGCTTTCCTATGGACTTTCTGCACGCTGAATGCAATTATTGCATCCAACGTCGCAGAAGCGCCTCTAGCGTCTGTCAGGAAGACAGCCAATAGAGGCTGGATTAACCTTGCAATGTAAACATTGCAGTTTCTTTGAAACTGCTATGTTTATATCTGAAGGGTTAAAACCTGGGGGACCTGGCACCCAGACCACTTCATTGAGCTGAAGTGGTCTGGTTGACTATAGTGTCCCTTTAAATTAAGATATAATACTTAGTCATAATCTATCCAACTATCTTGCTATACCTAGCTTCTCCTTATTCGGGTGATTCTTCCTGAGAAACCTGATATACATGGCCTTGGACTCTGTAATAGAGCTATTAATGTGTGGATAAAATAGTCCTCTGTGAAATCAGGCTGCAGCTTGGACCCAGGTGTGGTGGGTGTCGAGGGAACATGTCATAATGCAGCAAGGTATGGTCACACCAGCTTTGGGTGAATCCACACTAGTCTCCATCTAAGAATGGAATTGCACTTACTGGAGATACCAGGGAGGAACCCAGGACTGTGGACAGGAGGCCCCAAATAGGAGCTGTCATGCAAAGTCAGGCGCTGTTGGGACGGACGTGTTTAGCAGCATGGAAGTTTTTCTTGTTATAGACTGCTGTTCGTGAATTTGGTAACGGCAGTTTCACTGCTCTTTCTATTAAAGGTAAATGGTGATCCACAGGTTAGTTGCTGTAAGGAAACCTGGTATATATAATCCTCATTCGGTAGTTTCCTCCCGAACCGCAAGAGCATCAGTGACTATAGCTCTCCGTTCGGTAGCTGAAATAGACGAACTGTATAGTAATCCAAATAGCTTCATAAGATAATTCCCTTAATAAAGCACACGAATCCCCAAACATCAGCCGAAGTCAAGAAGAAGGGTACAACTAAACTCAGCTTTAATGATCATACACAGGCTTTTATGCAAGTCCCCATGCAAGGGGACATCCCACAGGGAGGGACAGAGTTTAACCAATCTGTCACAGTAAGAACATAAAACACACCCAGTACACACATACAATTCCCTACCCTAGCCCTGGAGATAATCAAGTCTGATAAAGTAATAACTTGATTATCTCCAGGCAGAAAAATCTAATTTTTCTCCAATATCTGGAACACCCCTTTATACACGAGATATCCCCACAAATAATTTGTCCCCTGATAGCTCCGATCTGGGGGACGAACATATTCAAATTTCACCCAGATCGGTTCAGGGGTTCTCAAAAAAGGTGGAAGTCTTCTATGACCGTGGGCTGACTGCCCAAAATAGTTACACGAGTTTGGGTGGTTTTGCCGGTCACTTCAGTAAAGGGGAAAAAACGAATAAAGTACCTGGCTCTCAGCAGCGATTGTTCCCCTCTGTCGAATGCACAAAAGTACCGAATAACGCTCTTCTAGCTATTCAGAAAATATAGTTCCAGCGTTCATCTGTTGGAGACCGGTGTTCGGGAGGTCGAGTGTCCGATTTTAGTTCCAGACACTCGACGACCAAGTCCCGCTGCCTTTGTTCGACTGAAAAAAAGATGGCCGGTGTTTTCTCAGCCACGTGGCATTCGGTAGTACGAACTCTGGCCACACAGATAGAGGGGTTAAATGACGAATCCTTTGAAGCTTAATGAGCCAGGGGGGTGGTCTTTGTTTGGTAGTTAAATCTACTGAATGAATAAAGGTGAAATAAGGTGAATAAATAGGGATTTCTTCAGAGTGTCCTTGTGCTTCCTCCGAGTTCAGTCTTCCATGAGCCTTTACCTTCAGTATGGCCACTTCTTCAGGGAGGATTAGGGCGTCCATCAGCTCTTTGATAGCCGTGCTGTGCTTGACTGGTGTGCAAGTTGTTGTGAGAAATCCTCTCGCATTCCAGATTAGTCCAAAACCATGTGCCATGCCTAGTGCATATCTCAAGTCTGTGTAGATATTGGCGCACTTTTCTTCAGAGATCTTACATGCTGTGGTGAGAGCCTATAGCTCAGCTTCTTGAGCAGACATGGATGAGGGGAGTGGGGATGCTTGAAGCACTTATCCATTGTGGTGATAGCAAATCCACCCTCTCCTCTCAACTAGACATCATGGCATCTTGTACATTTAAACGCCGCAGGCCCCCCCAACAACAACCCTGGCACACCAAGCTCACTCGATACCTCCAAAAATGCTCCAGAACTGCTGAACGCTGTTGGAGAAAGTCTCACTGTGCATCTGACTTTCTCCACTATAAATTTATGCTGAGCTCATACAGCTTGGCTCTTTCCTCTGCAAAAGTTAATTACTTCAATACCCTCATAACCACACTCTCCCGCGAACCCAAACGACTATTTCACACATTTAACTCTCTTCTTCGCCCTGCTGTTCCTCCTCCACCTACTAACTTGACCGCCTCAGACTTTGCAACTCACTTCACTGGCAAGATCTCTACAATCAGAGAGAGATCTCTCATCTTTCTTCTTCCCCTTACAATACTTCCCCTAACTTCACTCCCTCTGCTGTTCTATGTTCATTCGCACCCGCCACATTGGAAGAGGGTTCTGCTCTGCTCCAGTCCTCCCGACCCACCACCTGCTCCCTAGATCCAATTCCCTTGCATCTCATCCGTACTCTGTTTTCTTCTCTTTCTACACCTCTCACTAAAATTTTCAATCTCTCTCTCTCCTCTGGTATATTTCCATTGTCCTTTGTTACAAGGACTCGTTATATTGTTACTGTTCTCCATCTATCCTGCCTCCCTTGGTAAACTCATTAGCTCCTTTGGCTTCCAATATCATTTCTATGCAGATGACACGCAAATCTACCTGTCCTCTCCTGATCTCTCCCCACTTCTCAGTGGTCTTACGTGCTCCCAACTTGCGCCGTTACAGTCTATAATGAATGTGGCGGCGAGGCTCATCTTTCTGTCCGCCCGCACTTCCCATGCCTCACCCTTCTGTCAGTCCCTACATTGGCTTCCTATAAAATATAGAGCTCAATTTAAAATTCTGGTTCTTGCTTTCAAATCTCTACATAATTCTGCTCCCACCTATCTATCCTCCCTTATACACAAGTATGTCCCGTCTAGGCCCTTACAATCTGCTGAAGACTTACGTGTATCTTCTGTCCGTACTCTCACCTCTGATGCTCGCCTTCAAGATTTCTCCAGGGCTGCACCGTTACTGTGGAACTCGCTTCCGTCCTCCGTTAGATGCTCACCCAGTTTCCACTCCTTCAAAAAATCGTTAAAAACCCACTTCTTCATAAAAGCGTATCAATTAAACTGTTAATAGCTCCTGACTGATTCCTCTTCTGCAACTGTCACTAGTCTAAAACTATCCTTACCTTTTTGTGTCATTTTACCCCACTCCCTCTAGCATGTAAGCTCATTGAGCAGGGCCTCAACCCCTCTGTTCCTGTGTGTCCAACTTATCTGGTTACAACTACATGTCTGTTCGTCCACGCATTGTAAAGCGCTGCGGAATTTGACGGCGCTCTATAAATATCATAATAGTAATGATAATAATAAATCCAGTATGGTATCTTCTTTGTTCATCAGCATATCTGGAGCAATCCACAAACAGGGTGAGGTCAGGCTCTTTTAGGGCAGCTTCATGCACAGTTGGGAGATGTGGTGTTTCCATTTTCATCTCTTCAAAACAATCATGAGGTGCTTCTGGATCTTGGTCTGTGGGTGCGGTTTCAGTGCATGTTTCTGTGTGGAATCGGGGATAGGGCCAAGTTCTTTCCATGAAGTCTGTGGGGACTTGAAGAGAGAGATGTGAGGAACAGCTATGTCCCAGTGGTGGTATAGGTGATTTACCTCCAGAGGCAGTTGGACTAATTGCCTTTAGGATCACAGAACAGATGTGTTATGATGAGTCATACCTCCACCAACTTGAATAGGTCTTCTTCAGAGTGGGTGTGACAAAGTGCCCTTCGCCACTTGTGCCTGGAGGGGACTACTTGCCAGCCTCCTGCCTTCCGACTATGGTCCATGTGCTGCTAGCTGCATTTTCCCCTGCAAAAAGGTATATCTGTGTATTTCTGCCAGGGCGTTCTGGACTTTCAGTATGGTAGTAGTACTATCCTAGATAGCTATGCCATGGAGCCTATTTGTGTAACAAAAGACTTTGGCTCCATGGCGATTGAACTGTATGTATGTGATCTGAGCGCCATTTCATAATAATGTGCGCTCAGATCTAAACTATCTGGGGATATGTTGCATGTATATGTTTTATGTAGTAATTGTAACATTGTGTAATTTTATGTCTTTTTGCAACCATGTGTTCAATTGAGTTTTGCCTCTGTCCTGGGAGATAATTGGATTACTTCCCAATTATCTCCAGGATAGAAGACTCTGTGGAACTGGTTTTAGGCACAAAAGCCATGCTGCATTTGGTCACAAAGGACTTCTAACTAACTTTTGAACCAATATTAATATTGGATGTATGGTTGTAGAGTTATGAAAGTAAGGTAAAAAGTGTGTTTTAAAATGTATGGATAATTGGGTTACCTCTCAGGCTAAGGGGAGGAGATGTGTGGGATGTAACCATGCGATTGGTTGTACTGTGTCCAACCCTGTGGGATGTCCCCTTGTATGGGGACTTGCATAAAAGCCAGTATGTGGTCATTAAAAGTCAGATCATCTTATACCTTTCTTGAAGCCTTGGCTCATGTTTGGGGAATTAGAAAACTACACTCTGGGGATTGCTATAATCACTATACTCCCCAGGGTATGATCACTAAGCTCTGCTAAGAGCTTGTTCCTGTTTCTGCTCTCTGAGGAAAGAGAGGTTCCCCACTGGAAGCTGGACCCTGGCATTGGGTCCAGGGTGGGTGGAGACGGCGAGACCCTGGCGCAGCTGCATCGCTGGAAGTGGGGTCTGCAGTGTTGATGGTGTCGGTTGGAGTGCTTAGAGTCCTCAGCGAGCACTAGGCGCATCGATTGGCAGAGGTACTCAGTCGGAGTGTCAGTGGTCCGTCACAGTGGGGTTCGGGTCCTGGAGTATTTCTGTACCACAAGGTTCAATGAGAAAAAGGGAAAGGCAAACCCACATTCAGAAGAAGCATGGAGTCTGGGTCTATATCAAGGCTGTACTAGTAGTGGGGAATTTCCCCCCTGGGAAGTGGCAGAAGAGTGGCCGGGTTGAGGAAGTAGCACCGCTGCAGGGCGTCGTTGCCTGGCAGCAGAAGAGAGCATTGTAAGCAGAGGTGGCGGGCAGCTGAGAGATTTATGGGCTGGCCTTTGCTGCAAAAACTGCTCAAAGACAAGAGGGGCCTCCTCTAGCCACTGGGTCTAGCTGGCATGAGTATTAGCCAAAAAAAGCGTTGGCGGGAACCATGGGACTGTGTGAGGACTCCAGAGGCATGACCCAGCCTTTCGGACATGAACAACTTGAAAGGTTTCTGGTAGTCTGTGAGGCCCAGAGCTGGGGTAGTGGGGATAGCATGTTGCAAGGGGACAGAGAAAAATGGTTCAGTCATTAGGTGGCATCATAGAGTGGGTGCATGAGGATGGAGGCCTCTGGTATACCGGCTCTGCAGTAAGAAAATTAGGCCCAAGAAAGCATGGAGGGACTGTGTACTGTTTCAGATATTTTTCCTGCGAAATAAAAGTTTTACAAGTACTTTTGAGCTCAATACTAATACATATCATGGGCATGTGGAATAAAGGTTTTATATGTACCTTTTCTGGAAGATTATGAATGGACTGTTCACTGCTGAGCTCTATACTGTCATATTTCATTGGCATGTGAAATAAACGTTTTATGTGTAACTCTGCATGAATATGTAGGACTGATCCCTGCTGTGTGCATATAGGGGATGCAGTACTCATGTCTGCTGGCAGTTTGCTCTATTCTGTTCTATACAATTGACATGCTGAATAACAGTTTTATTGTACATCTGGAGGATTATGAATGGACTGTTCCCTGCTGTGGGCATATAGTGGATGCATTACTCTATCTGCTGGCAGGGAAATTAAATAATGCTGATAACTTACTCAGCTCCCTACCCCCACTGGACCTCCCAACCACTGGATACACTCCTTCCCCACAGGGATACACCTCCCAGGACACAGTAGTGGAGGCACATAATGGAGTGATTAACAGGGGTGACCCCCCTTACGCTGGGTGACCACCAAGCGTGGCAGACACCTCTCCAAAGTGACGTTGTGGTACAGGGGTGACCCTCCCTTACGCTGGGTGAATCCCAAGCGAATCTTATTCCGGTACTAGTGACATACATATACTGGGAGGAACACCCACACCCTAGGACAGGCTCATATCCACGGAGTACGATCTGTTACTGTATGCACAGACTGGGACACACTGGATACATGTATATCGACAGAGCCAGGAAGGAGAGCTCACGGTGCTTCCAATTCTCCACAGTTCTATATCCCATAAGGGTAATTGGATAATTTGGAGGCTACCATACCTCCCCATACATGGGCTACGTCTCGACATTACTGACTGCTCATCCCGGTCTTATTGAGGGTAAACCCCTACTCAGACCACTCCCAGGAAATCTCTCAGTGGAACTGATTGAAACAATTCTGAGTGACCCCCAGTCGTACGTGGAGACCCACTAAGTGGCAATAAGTGTACTACCGTACCTGACACCTGTTCGGTACCCCACAGACCGAAAGAGTGTCCCAACATGCCATAAGAGACATACATACAGGGGTGACGGCCCCTATGCTGGGTGACCCCCAAGTGAGTCTTACTCCGGTACGAGTGGCATATGTACAAAGGGGTGACACCCCTGCCGGACGGGGTGACCCCTCACACCCTTTCTAGGACTTCTACCTTCAAAGTACGCTCTGTCATTGTATGCACAGACCAGAGCGCATTAGATGCATGTATTCCGGCACCTCTATGCTTCAGCTGGGG
>OW240914.1:7774086-7826100 GCA_933207985.1 Pelobates cultripes | reverse complement strand
ATCCCACCCATCTCCTCCCCTTGGCCTGAGAGGTAACACAATTAGCCGTACAGTTTAAAACATACTTTTTACCCAACTTTCATAACTCCAAAACTATACAGCCAATATTAATAAAGTCACATGTTATTAATCAGCACCTTTCAAATATAAACATACAGAAAAATCATTTGAATCTGTTCAGCCGTTCGAGAGATAGATATAAGTCAAGTTTGACCGACAGCAAGCACATTTTCATGCCCAAAACAGTTCCAGAGAATCAGGCTGTGCGGTCGGTCTATTTCCCATCTTAAAGTCAGTTCAAACAGACGAACGACAACCATTCGAATTGATGAACTGTCGAATGAACTGTCGAACGGCGTTCGAACTGTCGAATGCATTGAATTCTGGAGAAGGTAAAACTTCAGCTGAATTAAAGATGGCCACCGCCACGTGTTCGTTTGTCGAATGGCGGCCCCCCCAATGTTCTGCAATTTACCTACAGCAGGCTCCCAGCCTGGGAGGTAAATTGCCTGCACACTTTCACTTCTGGGTGGTCCGTCTGTGTGGTACCTGGTTCAGTAAGCCCCATTTACTGAACCAAGTGGGAGAAAGCCAGGAACACAGTATATTAACAGTCTGGGGACACTGGGGACAAAGTTTTAAAGGGGCATTGTTCCCAAAAGTCACAGTATGTCCCCATATGGTTATTAAAGGGCCAGCAGCAGCATAATAAAATACAATATGCTCAAATACTGTATTTAATGGGCCAAATCTCCCAGGGACCATAGTCAGCAGGCAGGAGGCGGGCACACAGGCTTCTCCAATGCCCAGTGGCGAGGTTGGTCTCGCCACAAGGACCACTTACCTGTAACACGAATAGTATATAACGGTGAGACTTGGTGACAGCTGTGGTGACATTCTGTCATCAAACTAATATGGTGACCAGGGATCATGTGACCAAGCTCATGTGTGCCTTTCTTACAGTGGGATAAGCTTTACCCTTTGATATGGTAATTGGGTAATTCAATACCTTTACAAGTCAGGAAAGAGGTAACCACTTCCCCCTATCGTCATTCCTCTCTGTTCCTTCTTGGCTGTGCTAGTTAGTTTGTTGTTGCTGTTGTTGGTGGTGGTGGTATAGTTAGTTAGATTGTGTGTCATTATTTGTATGTTCACACAAAACAAATTAAGAATGTAGCGCTTATACAAAAACAAAATGAATTAATCACCTTTTGAGGTAAAATGTCACTGAAAAATCGACAAGGAAAGATGTAAATGGAGAGCTGTCGATTTAGCTCTAGTTTAAATGGCTTCTGAGTCTGTACGGGTGGCTCCAAACCCTTCTTACAATGTGTTCCTGGGGTCTGTAGATGAATAAAAATACACCAAATTGCGCAATATCGTTTGTAATGTTTCAGAGAAAATATATGTGATCTTTGTGTGGGTACTCACAAGTGTAGAGTCAAAATGTATTGACTCAATTTCATAGCATTGTGCAAATTCGGGACTGCACTCCCCATTCAATGAACCGATATCGGGAACCAGGATCATCCAAAAGTAAAAACGATTATTTATTTAATACACTCATATATATAAATAAAATAGCCACAATGTGCTTTAAAAATACCGGGACGCGTTTCGCCACTACCGACGTGGCTTCTTCAAACCGGATTGTAGAAAAGCAAAAGTGATCCTGGAACTCCTCTTCTTAAGTTTAAATATACAAAAACGGCGGGCAAATTCACAGCACCTTAACCGTCGCACATCAGTACCACCCACAGGTACGACGTGTGCGGTCCATGCCTCCCTTTCATATTAATATCGGGAGCGAAGATGCTTATATTCTTTCTTATCGTTCCCATTCGTCTTTGTTCTTCAATAGCTGATATATATATCTTAAAAGTTCATTGTTTAATATAAAAATTAAATCCTCTAATGTCCTCAAAAGTTCGTCCAGCAAAGAATAATATTTGTTCTCATATATAAAAAAAAAAAACAGGAAAGAAAACAAGAAATAGAAACAAAAGAATAAGGAACAGCATCAGTTTTCTTCTTGTTACAAATATTACGATCTCTTTCATCTGTAACATTTTGTTTTGTCAATTCTAATTCACAATAATATTGTAATGGATACATTATTATTCTTAGTTATTTATCGACGTTTTAACATTTCGATCTTAAAGCAATCAATAATAATAAAAAACCCCAAATAAAATTATAACGTTGTTACATATCCCCTTTCTGTTTTTAAAAAATATATACTGTGGATAGACAAAATAATAACTCATCTTTGTATTCTGTTCTTGAATATCCACAGTAATTAATAAATTGTTTCCTAAACAACAAATGAACTAGTTAAGATTAAAATATTATAAGATAATTGCTGTAAAGGCTATTATAATTATTATTGTTTGAACCCTGATCAATTTAATTAACAATATTAGCAAGGTAAATTTCCAATCCTTTTAACATACATGTTTATAAATTATTATAAATAAATTATTTAAACAGAATCTTCAAATCTTTATGTGCTTATATCATTATACATAAATCTACATGTCTATCTTATCTATATAATGACTTCTAAAATCCAATAATATATAAATAAATTACTTACATAAAATATTATAAAAAGTGACTGTATATGTTACCCTACCTAAAACTAAAAAAGGGGTTTATATAACTACTAACATAATACTTCTCCTTTTTATCATAAAAAATGGCACAACTCAAAGTCCGCGTTAAGACCATATGGAATTAGCGTATTTAATCTATAGATCCATTCCATCTCACGCTTACCTAAATCTCTTACGAAGTCCCCTCCTCTCCAATTTCTATTTATTTTATTAATCCCCACAAACTGTAAACCCTCTGATTTTTGGTCATGACAAAATTTAAAATGGCTCGAGACGCTATGTTGCTCGAAACCTGTCTGGATTTTGTATATGTGTTCTCTGATTCTAGTATGCAGTGGTCTTGTAGTCCTCCCCACATATTTCAGTCCACATGGACAGATTAAAAGATATACTACATTTTTAGTATAGCATGTTATGAATTGCTTGATCTGAATTTTTTTCCCCTTATCCGATGTTATATCTTTTATTATTCTTCGTTTACATCCTGCCTTTTTGCAGGCAGAACACTGACCACAACCATAAAATCCTTTCTCATTGTTAAATATAGTGGAGGTATGGTTTTGTTCCTTAAGAGAACTCCGAACCAGGCTATTCCTCAGATTTTTTGCACCCCTATAAATCATCCTGGGTTTTGCAGGAAGAATTTGTTTAAGTGCTGGATCCTGTAGTAGGATCGGCCAGTATTTCCTGATGATTCGGTTTATTTGATAGTTATTGTTGTTATAATTACAGATGAAGGGAATATCTTGTGTATTAGTAATAGTTTTAGTTTTATATACTAATAAATCCTTCCTCTCCCTATTTCTTATTTCATTTCTTGATTTCTCTAGTTTTTCTACATCATAGCCCTTCGTGGCAAAATCAGCTTTTATCCGTGATGATTGTTCATCATAGACTTCCAAATCGCTGCAGTTTCGTCTAATTCTAAGAAATTGTCCCTTAAGGGCATTTTCCAACCACGGAGAGTGGTGGCAGCTTATACTCTCTATAAAACTATTACAGTCAACTTTTTAAAAATGATTTTTAGTTTTAATTTTACCTCCTTCAATAAAAATATCAAGATCTAAAAAGGTTACTATTTCTTTACTCCAAGTGCTACTTAGCCTGATACCCCAATCGTTGGTATTTAAAAATTCTAAAAAGGAGACTAAGTCATTTTCTTCTCCCCTCCAAATCAATAAAATGTCATCAATGTATCGGCCATAGAAGGCCAAGTTTCCCCCCCCCCAGCCATGCCCCTCATAAACATAGGATTCTTCCCAAAAAGACATAAATAGGTTTGCATAGCTGGGGGCAAACTTGGTCCCCATGGCCGTCCCATTCGTTTGTAGGAAAAAGGTATCATTGTACCAAAAGAAATTATTATTTAAAATAAGTTTTATTCCTTCCACTATGTATTCTATCTGTTCCTGTTTAAATTCTTTCGATTCCATTAAAAAGTGTTTTGCTGCTCTACATCCATAGGAATGGGGAATGTTACTGTAAAGGGCCGCCACATCACAAGTGACTAAAATACAGTCATTATCCCAAGGCATATCTTCCAAAACTTGTAGGACTGTAATCGTATCTTTAATATGTGATCTAGTTTTCATGACTAAAGGTTGCAATTGAACATCTATATATTGTGATAGTCTGCTTGAAATGGAGTCTATGCCTGCTATAATGGGTATTCCTGGAGGTTTTTCTACATTTTTATGGACTTTAGGTAAAAAATAAAAAACTGGTATTTTGGGGAATTTAATGTTTAAAAACTGGAATTCTTTTAAACTTAAAATATTCTCATTAAACCCTTTGTTAAAAAAAGTTAAAAAAAGAGAATACTGTCACTTGGGTTCATCCCTAATTGTTGGTAAGTATTAGAATCTTTTAAAATGTTATTTGCTTCTGTATCATAAAACTGTTTAGACATAAGCACTATCCCCCCTCCCTTATCTGCCGGTTTAATAACTAAATTCTTATCTGTTTGAAGATCTTTAAGTGCCTTCTTTTCCAATATTGTCAAGTTATCTTTAAACTTATCTTTAGGGATAATTTTATTCATTTCTGTTGTAACCATAGTTTCAAATGTTATTATTTTGTCTGATAGCATTTGTTTGGGGTAGAAGGAGGATTTGTTTTTAAGGGAGGTATGTTTAAACCCAGATTCATCCTCTAGATTTATATTTTGGTTAATTTGTTCCCTATTAAGCGGGTCTCCCCAAAAAAAAATTTTCAAACATAAACTACGTTTAAAGCGGTTTAAATCTATATACATATCGAAATGATTTAATCCTGTGCTAGGGGCAAATTTTAACCCTTTATTGAGTACTGATTTATGATGATTGTCAAGAATTTTATCGCTTAAATTAAAAATGCCTTTTATTAATTCCGTAGATTCAGGTCCCTTCTTTTTGATCTGTATTCGTTTTCCTCCCCTTGTTCCTCTATATCTGAGGCTTTCCTTTTCCTGGAATTTGTTGAAATACTTTGCTCTTGGTCTAACTTGTGTCTGTCTTTGGTTTTGGATTGTCGAAAAACCTCTTCTTCCCTATAGTCTGACAGAGCTTCATATCTGTTATAAGTGGGGATTCTTTCCTGGTTGCTCTGATATTGTCTATATGGTCTCTGTTCTCTATAATTCTGAAAATCTTCCCTATTCCTATAGCTCCTTCTCTCTCCTTCTGAATTCTTCCTTATATTAGTATAATTATAATTATCCCTAGTAGTGTTCAATCTTGGTCTCCACTTCTCTCTTGTTTCGTTATGAAAAAATCTCCTAGGGTAATTGGATTTATAATGATTCCCCTTATATGTTCTATTTGTATGTTCTTCATTAATTTCCTCTAATTGATTATTATGCCTTAATCTCATAGGGGTGGTTTGTTTTGTCGCTTGATATTTTTGGGCATATTTGGAGAAAGATCTAACTTGTTTTTGTTCATAATCCTGTATATCTCTAAGATATTTATTCTTTTTCACTCCTATACTACTTCAAGTTTATCTAAATTTCTTTCAATATGGGAGGTGATATTTACAAATTGCTCCTCATTACTAGAGTTAAGTAAGATATCTTGACATTTATTGATCTCTTTATCCAGCTCTTTTAAATTTTCTTTCCTTCTTTTAATAATTAAATGCATACTAGTAAAAGAAAAGTCTTCTAACATTTCGTTCCATTCCTCCATAAAATTATCATTATCCCTACTAAAGATTTATTAGTATATAAAACTAAAACTATTACTAATACACAAGATATTCCCTTCATCTGTAATTATAACAACAATAACTATGAAATAAACCGAATCATCAGGAAATACTGGCCGATCCTACTACAGGATCCAGCACTTAAACAAATTCTTCCTGCAAAACCCAGGATGATTTATAGGGGTGCAAAAAATCTGAGGAATAGCCTGGTTCGGAGTTCTCTTAAGGAACAAAACCATACCTCCACTATATTTAACAATGAGAAAGGATTTTATGGTTGTGGTCAGTGTTCTGCCTGCAAAAAGGCAGGATGTAAACGAAGAATAATAAAAGATATAACATCGGATAAGGGGAAAAAAATTCAGATCAAGCAATTCATAACATGCTATACTAAAAATGTAGTATATCTTTTAATCTGTCCATGTGGACTGAAATATGTGGGGAGGACTACAAGACCACTGCATACTAGAATCAGAGAACACATATACAAAATCCAGACAGGTTTCGAGCAACATAGCGTCTCGAGCCATTTTAAATTTTGTCATGACCAAAAATCAGAGGGTTTACAGTTTGTGGGGATTAATAAAATAAATAGAAATTGGAGAGGAGGGGACTTCGTAAGAGATTTAGGTAAGCGTGAGATGGAATGGATCTATAGATTAAATACGCTAATTCCATATGGTCTTAACGCGGACTTTGAGTTGTGCCATTTTTTATGATAAAAAGGAGAAGTATTATGTTAGTAGTTATATAAACCCCTTTTTTAGTTTTAGGTAGGGTAACATATACAGTCACTTTTTATAATATTTTATGTAAGTAATTTATTTATATATTATTGGATTTTAGAAGTCATTATATAGATAAGATAGACATGTACGATTTATGTATAATGATATAAGCACATAAAGATTTGAAGATTCTGTTTAAATAATTTATTTATAATAATTTATAAACATGTATGTTAAAAGGATTGGAAATTTACCTTGCTAATATTGTTAATTAAATTGATCAGGGTTCAAACAATAATAATTATAATAGCCTTTACAGCAATTATCTTATAATATTTTAATCTTAACTAGTTCATTTGTTGTTTAGGAAACAATTTATTAATTACTGTGGATATTCAAGAACAGAATACAAAGATGAGTTATTATTTTGTCTATCCACAGTATATATTTTTTAAAAACAGAAAGGGGATATGTAACAACGTTATAATTTTATTTGGGGTTTTTTATTATTATTGATTGCTTTAAGATCGAAATGTTAAAACGTCGATAAATAACTAAGAATAACAATGTATCCATTACAATATTATTGTGAATTAGAATTGACAAAACAAAATGTTACAGATGAAAGAGATCGTAATATTTGTAACAAGAAGAAAACTGATGCTGTTCCTTATTCTTTTGTTTCTATTTCTTGTTTTCTTTCCTGTTTTTTTTTTTTATATATGAGAACAAATATTATTCTTTGCTGGACGGACTTTTGAGGACATTAGAGGATTTAATTTTTATATTAAACAATGAACTTTTAAGATATACATATCAGCTATTGAAGAACAAAGACGAATGGGAACGATAAGAAAGAATATAAGCATCTTCGCTCCCGATATTAATATGAAAGGGAGGCATGGACCGCACACGTCGTACCTGTGGGTGGTACCGATGTGCGACGGTTAAGGTGCTGTGAATTTGCCCGCCGTTTTTGTATATTTAAACTTAAGAAGAGGAGTTCCAGGATCACTGTTGCTTTTCTACAATCCGGTTTGAAGAAGCCACGTCGGTAGTGGCGAAACGCGTCCCGGTATTTTTAAAGCACATTGTGGCTATTTTATTTATATATATGAGTGTATTAAATAAATAATCGTTTTTACTTTTGGATGATCCTGGTTCCCGATATCGGTTCATTGAATGGGGAGTGCAGTCCCGAATTTGCACAATGCTATGAAATTGAGTCAATACATTTTGACTCTACACTTGTGAGTACCCACACAAAGATCACATATATTTTCTCTGAAACATTACAAACGATATTGCGCAATTTGGTGTATTTTTATTCATCTACAGACCCCAGGAACACATTGTAAGAAGGGTTTGGAGCCACCCGTACAGACTCAGAAGCCATTTAAACTAGAGCTAAATCGACAGCTATCCATTTACATCTTTCCTTGTCGATTTTTCAGTGACATTTTACCTCAAAAGGTGATTAATTCATTTTGTTTTTGTATAAGCGCTACATTCTTAATTTGTTTTGTGTGTCTATAGGAATCTTTGAATGTTTGGCAGCTATTGAGTATTACAAGTTATATTTATATTTAACATTAACTTTAACATATAAGCGCTGGTTCCATTGTCTATACCAATTATTTGTATGTTGTTGTTGTTTTGTCTCTGAATAAATATTTGTTAAAGTAGACGGACCAGAGTTTATATGTGTACATAATAATTTATAGAGTTTGGTGATACACCACATTTGGCGACCATGAATTTTAGACTTCTACAACAAATGTTTGTGAGACGCAATAACTACCATATTGATACATAATCTAAGAGAAAGAGACTTGATAGCATAGGATTCATTTTGTTGAATCAAATATACATATGTGTTTTGTTGACTGTTTTGAATTTGTGTATTGTGACTGACAGACTATATTTTGATGCAAATTGTAGCATTTATAGGTTTAACTTTGTTTCTGTACAGTTTTAAAGTATTTGTGATAAAAGGGGGAAATTGAATAGCATTGGAACCTTTTAATGTTTTGGCCATTTTTAATTGCCCATGTGCTGTATTGTCTCTCTCTTGTTGCAACTAACTAGAATGAAACTTAATCTATTTTAATTGTTTTCTTAGGTGTTAAATTGTGTGATTTCACTGCATTCCAAGTTAAAATAGCAAACGTTTTTTGTTGTTATCTTTTGCCTGTTTGAATCATTGAATTCAGGATAGGAGCATAATGTTTGTGCATTATGACTGACAGAACGTATTTTGTTGCAAATTGTAGCATTTATAGTTTAATTTTATTTATGCACAGTTTTAAAGTATTGGTGATTAAAGGGGAAGATTGAATAGTTGCACTGCATTGGTACTATTGATGTTTCGGCCATTTTTAATAGCCCATGTGCTGGATTGTCTCTCTCCTGTTGCAACTAACTAGAACTAAACTGAATATATTGTAATTGTTTTTAGATGTTACATTTTGTACATTTTGTGGCTTCCCTGCATTCTAAGTTTAAATAGCAAACTGTTTTTTTGGTGGGTTATCTTTTGTCTGTTTGAACCATTGAATTCTGGGTAGGAGCATTGTGTTTACATGATAAAGGTATTGGGGCTAATACAGTGTGGTGGCTATTGTTTAGCCAGGCTAAAATTTACATTTTTACACTGGAGTGTGTTTAATAGAAAATGAACAGTTTGTATTTGAGGTAAAGGTGCCTATGTTAGATTCTTATATGGTTAGGAATTATCATTGTGCTGAAGTTACAGTCAGGTATTTTCCAATTCCCATACCTTCCTTTAAATCATTCTGTTTATTTGTAAACCCCCCATACTGCACTTAAAAAAGGCGGAAGGGTGGTTTTGTGTTTTGCTATCTGTGGGCATTTGTTGTATTGAGACTGTGACATTTTTTCTTAAAAGACAAGAGTTTGTTTGAATAGGTTAATGTAATTAAGTTTCTCAAATGGTTCAATCTCTTTGGAGCCAGTTTCAGGTTTTTTTTTTTATTAATCCCATTGTTAAAAGCTTGTTGTTTTTTTACTTAGTCTGCTGGTCTATTTCGATTAAAGACTCAGGGAGAGCTTGGTTTTAAAATGTCATATCTAGGTACTAGATAATGGAAGCCCTTCCCTGGGAGTGTCAAGAATTTGTCAGGCTTTTTGATCCAACACCAGCAGACTTAGAAATGGTACTAACTAGAGCTGACAATTTGTGGATTAAGCATCCTTTATCAGAACAGGCCTTCTCTGTTTCAGCCATAAGAACATTCAAGGTTGACTCTGGTAGAGATTTAGATGGTAAATGGAGAAGCCAGAGGTGGGATGTACCCCAGAACAAGAGAGAACTGGAGACCAAAACAGGACTTTGACAAAAGATGGAGAGATCCACAGAGGGACCATAGGAAGAGGGACAGTTCTAAAGGAAGCAATGTAATGGGAGATAATTGGAAAAATAGATGGGAGGAGTATAAGGTAATCAATAATAATTGGAATAATAATAATACCTGGGAGAGGCTAAAAAATAGAGATAACTTTGAAAATCACAGTTGGCAAGAAAAACAGAGAAACAACAGGAACAGTTATTGGGAGAATAATTGGAAAAGGAACCATAGATGGGATGAGCATCAGACCAAGAGACGGAATTGGGATAATTGGAGGAATAAAGAAGGGAATAGAGACTACTGGGACCTAAAGAGACAGACTGAGAGATCGGAGGCGGACGTGAAAGCGCTTAGGGAACAGATGAGGGAGGGAAATGGGGGTCCCCAGCAATGAATAACTCCCATAATTTTTGTTGTCCTCTACATCTGTATGCATGTTTGTTTTTCTTTTGTTTCTATATTTTATCTGTCTCACCATTATCTCGTAACACTCCAGTTTAAAGAGGACCTTAGTATGTATTGTTATATAAATATTGTTATATATATATATATTTTTAGTCATATTAAGGACAAGCCTCTAAATTCATTCATTACAGTCAGGTGGGCCAAATTCCAAATAATTTTAGTTTTTATTAGTTTAGCACGCCTGCACTGCCAGCTATGTTTTATTTATTTTTTGATGCTGGATTAATAATTATAAATTCATAGATTAAGTGAATTGTTGCCAACGTGAGGCTTATATTTGATCACACTGGAGAGATGTGATAGCGTAACTTTTTGTTGGTTTACAACAGTAAAAACATTAAAAGCATTTTTTTTTTTATATTTGGTTCCCAACAAATATAACCTCAAGTTGATTTTTGATTTTGATTTTTGAATAGCAACAGACAGTTTTCTATAGATTGCACGCTGCCAAACTGTGTAATGGTTGCATTCAATCTACTTTTTTTTCTTCTCTCTCCATCTTTGATGCTTTGTTATTTTTGTTTTGTTTTTTGTCATTAAGAATATAGGGAAATTAGATTGCTTTGAGTGAAGATGGCATAAATAATAAAGTGACAATGTATGCTATTTGTTCTATTTGGCTATCCGCAGGCGGTTAAATAGTTATGGGTATGAGAATTTGCACCTACGTTCAATTGCGAATACATTTTTCGCCCTTACATCTTTCCCACTCACGTTCATGTATAATAATTTTCGGTTTAAACTATGTACATTTTGTGATTATTGCACGTTTTCATCAGTAAATTATAAAATAACTAATATGGTTTTGTGTTCAACTCTCCATCAGGTGTGGAGTAAATGTCTAAGTTAATCAAAATTTCAGGAGACATTTGTGGGTCTTTTACATACCTCTAAAATGTAAACATAGCCTTAAGACACCACAACCAAATAGATTTTATTAGACAAAACTAAATAAGCATTTGACACAAGACAATATGCTGATTACTGTTGTACATATTTCATTGTCTGTGTTTGATTCAAAGAACATTTTAATTGGAATGCCCAGAGAGGCGAAGGTAACTGACATGTCCTGTCACAGTTTACTATACAGATGAAGAAGTGCTGGGATTACCAAAACAAACTATTATCCTGAAAATGATTACTATTCAGATGAAGAGGTGCTGGGATTACCAAGACAAACTATTATCCTGAAAATGATTACTATTCAGATGAAGAGGTGCTGGGATTACACGTCAAACTATTATCCCGAAAATTTATACTATACAGATGAAGAAGTGCTGAGATTACCAAGTCAAACTATTAACACAGCCCAGAATGAGGGTAAAGTAACAGCAAGAAGCAGGAATTTGTGTCATTTCAAGGTGGTCATAGAATGAGTTTACCCTACACTCATGAACTTGCATGTGTCATTAAACCTACAAACCTCAAGCTTTGTAATGGATTGGCAAAGACAATATTCAAGGAGAGTTCATTCTAAAATCACAGCTATCAAGCACACAGATCAGTCACAGTCTTCAGATTCCAGTCCCAGGCGAAATTAAACATCATATTGTGTCATAAACTAGTAATAATTACTGTATGGGGTTGATTGCGTCTAGATATTACTACTTCACATGAACACATTACCATATAATATTAATGAACAACTACCTGGGTTCTTACCAACCCACATGGGCAGTGGTTAATTTAAAAACGGAACAACTGAAAACAATTGAAATTGGGGGAATGTGGGGTGATGCAACCCCTGTTTGACTATATTCTTTCTCTCACTTTTAAATGTGCTCAACATAAGAGAAAAAAAGTGAGGGAATGTGGTGACATTCTGTCATCAAACTAATATGGTGACTACGGATCATGTCACCAAGCTCATGTGTGCCTTTCTTACAGTGTGATAAGCTTTACCCTTTGATATGGTAATTGGGTAATTCAATTCCTTTACAAGTCAGGAAAGAGGTAACCACTTCCCCCTATCTCCATTCCTCTCTGTTCCTTCTTGGCTGTGCTACTGAGCAGACCCTTAAGCAGACATGGCCTAATTTCTATCATGGTGAACTGTGAGTGGGATCTGGTGATTTTATAAGATGTAGTTGTTCTTGTTAGTTAGGTTGTTGTTGCTGTTGTTGTTGGTGGTGGTATAGTTAGTTAGATTGTGTGTAATTATTTGTATGTTGTTGTTGTTTTGTCTCTGAATAAATATTTGTTAAAGTAGACGGACCAGAGTTTATATTTGTATATGTACATAATAATTTATAGAGTTTGGTAATTTACCACAACAGAAAATTGATGGGAGACCACTAATGGTCCGAATTTCAAATACCTTATAATATGCAGGAGGAATACATTGTACATTGAAAAGCTGGTGTCTGCCAAACACGTGAACCATGCGAGGCCTAAGGTAAAATCATTGTAAACATATGAGTGACAAACCAACAAATATTTGGCAAATAATTTAGGGGTTAATACAGTAGTTGACTGAGGTAACACTGTTGAAAAAAGGAAGATTAGTATAAGTGACTAGAATTAACCAGGTGTCATGCATATTCTTAACAGCATACAACGTAAAATTATGTTAAACTCTAGAATGTATGTGAATTGTGAACCTGTAACGTGACCATACTTGTTGGCAGATAATTGCCAGATACATAGTCCCGAGTTGGACTAATATAAATTTGGGATAACCCAGAGACAGATGAGTGATGTACGTATCGAGTGATGAACCTAGCGAGGGCAACTTGCATATGAAATTTTTAACAGAGAGTGGAATAGGTTGAGAACCGGGAGAGTAGTGATATTGAAGAAAACAGAAATTGTGTAGATAATAAACTATGTCAACAAGAACATATGGTGAAAGTGATTAAGTGGAACGTGAAACCTGGACAGGTAAGTTCAGCAGTATTGTAAACACACTTAAAAATGTTTTGGAAGTAAAGCAATACTAACAACCTTTTAGTAAAATAACTAAATTCTAAATAAAACCTGATTTAGCAGAAAAGTCTTAAGTAGGGCTTACTTTGAATGTGTACAGTGAAGGTTTATACCAGTTAAGATTCATGTCGTTTAACCATGTGTATAGGCCCAAGTTTGAGCCTGACATAAAATGTATATAGTTGCTGCGACATCTAGCCATGTTGGGGATTAAATAGCTTGTTCGGGGTATATACAGCCCTTCCAGACATGGCTGGGAAGATGGCACCTCCATGACTTTGTTTAACTGCCAAATTTAATAAAGGTGCAGACCTCAGGGCTTTGGGAGTGGCGGGGAAAAGGGGGTCTGCTGGGGGACTTGGGCTGACAGGTTTGGATTATTGTCTAGAGATAGAACGTCACCTGGAACTATTTCTGCAACATCCTGTAAGGAAATTAATAATGAGTTAACCATGCAAAATCTTCAATGCAAATTGATAATATCCCTTATGTAGAACTAGTGACTGATAACTAGTGATGATTGGCAAATATATTAACTACCCAGTGACAGATGTGGCCCTGCTAGTTTTCAAGTAGCTGTGAGAGGCTCTATCTATGATTTGGGCAGGAAAACAGATAGCATGACAGAAAGTCAATATTCCGTTGGATATTCTTGAAACGTAAAGGAACATTGTAAAACGTATTTTATATTGAATTGTGTAATGTATGATCGAATGTGTATGGAGGACCTTGCAAGGGTAAGGAATGCAGAGACAAGCCCCTTGTTAATGTAAGGGTTTCGAATTGTATTCGGTAGTCGTAACGAAGGCAGAGTGAGGCCTTGATATTTGATAGGAACATAAACGAAAAAAGTAATGTTTGAATACCTGAAAAAACTCTCAAACTCATAGAGAAACTCTTCTTTACCATATGTTTTAGTAGACGGGCTAATGGCTTTTTCCTGAATCATATTTATAGTGATTGACGTAGACGTGTTTGATTGGTAATCAAAGTATCTGAACGTCCCTAGTGATATTTTAACACCACATGACGTTTTCAAATGCAGTATTACTGTAACAGGAGGATGATCAGTACTGCAAAATGAATTGAGTAATGAAAGGGTTCACCTTAATGGATTATACATGAAAGATTACATTTTTAAGAAAGGGTATAATTAGAAACCGGATATACTTTAAACCCACGAATGGGTCACCAAAGTAATGAACAGTAAACCCAATTAATGACTTACCAGCGGAATTTAGTCGTTTGTAAGTGAACACATAAATTAACCTAATAGAACCTGTCACGTAACTGTTTAAGCGTAAATCTTCTACATTTAATTATATGCATTTCTGATTTACATATATGTGATTTTAAACTGGTTTATAGATAAAGCAGTAAGACGGATTCTAAACACAATTCTATTGCGGGGTAGGTGCTTTACTTCTGTACTCTATTTTCAAACAGAAAATCCACGAACGGTAAACCCCCTGAAATGTATTACAGAGTAAATGAGAATCGAGCATTCGTTGATTTAATGCGGTTCGTCTGCTTTGCCTTTTTCCATTCGGGAGTTATTGTATACAAACCTCCTCCATTCATCTCCAAAACTAGGACCACCACTATACCCCATTAGAACATTCACACAAGCAACCTAAGCGCGAAACACAAGGGAAGTAATTAATGTGTTCTTCCCCAGGATGGCCGGCATTTCGTATAACCGAATTCAGATGGTCCACAAAACAACGGGTGCCATTTTTTCTCCCGAATGTGGACAGCGGTACTTGGTCATTGAGTGCCTGGAACTCTTTTCAGCCAGGCAATAGCACAAACCCCGGTAAAGATTAGACCTCTGCCCATTCTACTTCCCGACCAACTATGCGAACGATGTTCGGGAGATGGAAACTACCGAACAGGGAGGGCATTCATACCCTGAAATAAAAACAACCCTTTGCATGGTTTTCGCACTGGAACTCCTGAACAGTGACAAGTAATAATATTTATACAAATTCAAGCAAATGACATGGTCAAATGTACGAATGATACCAGTAATATTTAAATGAATTCATGCAAATGACTTGATTGAATGAAACAAGTACAAGTGAATGACATGATCAAATGTACGGATGATGCAAGTGATATTTAAACAAATTCATGTGAATGACTTGATAAAGTGCACAAATGAAACAGGTAATAATATTTAAACGAATTCAAACGAATGCTATGATTAATTGTAACGAGTAAATATTTCAATGAAAGCAACTGAATAACATTTCAATATACTAATGCAATAAAACGAAAACGTGATAGGAGGGAGCCAATCCCCACGTTTTTAAGGCCCAGACATAGGAATAACCAAACATTTGTTCCCGACGTTTACATATGTATGTGTGTCAGGTCTCGCATCCGCAAGTTGCTGAAGTGGTGTCAGAGGTCGGGAATGACGAGGCTGGCCCGGAGTCGGTGTAGGCCGCAACAGGAGTGGAGACCGGTTAGCAGCGGCGTGGGACGGACCAGGCCGGAAGTGTAGGTTGACCGGAAGTGCAGGTTGCCATGGATACCGCGTCACTTGAATGAAAAAACGGCGCAGATTGCGTTTTACAGGACAAACTCCTCCCACGAATAAAGGGATTATGGCCTTCTACATATATAATAATTTATATCTAAATATGATAAATTCTACTTTTGTGTTTAAAATGTTTAAATACATTATTATGTTATTTAAAGTAAAGATTTGCAGTAAATATAGTTTGATCTTTATTTTTCACCTTTTCGCTTTAAAATAATTTGAATTATTGCTCCTTTAAACTGCTCATTTCTCAGACTGTATATAATGGGGTTTAATAACGGGGTCACAATAGTGTAAAGCACAGAAATCAGTTTTTGTAAACCAAAGTATTCTTCTTTAGATGGGACTAAATAATTAAATACCAGTGTCCCATAATATAGACATACAACAGTCAGGTGGGAGCTGCAGGTGGAGTAGGCTTTCTGTTTCCCAGTGGTGGTGGAGATCTGGATAATTACAAGAAAAATGTTAATATATGTCACAGTGATAAAAAGTATCGGGACAAATGTTAATGGAACAGACAATATAATGCTTACAAGTGTATTAGCTTCTGAGCCAGAACAAGATACTCTGAGAACTGGTATCAATTCACAGAAAAAATGGTTAACAACTTTTAACCCACAAAATGTCATTTGGCTTAAAATAACATTATGTGGTAATGCAGCTAGTATTCCAAGTCCCCAAGATAAAGCTACAAGAGAAGAACAAAGTTTCAAGTCCATGACAGAAGAATACCTCAGTGGGTTACAGATGGCCAAATATCGATCGTAGGACATTACAGTGAGAAGCAGGCACTCAGTAACGACTGATTGGATGAAGAAGAAAATTTGAGTGAAACAGCCAGCAAGGGACATGGTACCTTCTTCTCTTAATATAATATAAAGCATTTCAGGAACAATGTTTGTGATGATGATCATGTCATTGAAAGACAGATGGCCGAGGAAGAAGTACATGGGAGAGACAATGTATCTACACATAGATACCATTGAGATAACCATTATATTTGCAGATAATGTCACAAGATAAATTATCAGGAAAAAAATAAAGAGTAAAATTTTGACATTTTGGATGTTCTCAAATCCAATTATCAAGAACTCCTCTATATTTGACTTGTTCATGAAATTCTCCTACATTCACATAAACAAAAAATGAAATGCATTTAACACAAATATAGACAGACAATTTCAATCTATCAGATGTGGATAACACACTACAAGTTTTACTTATAACAAGAGATCTTTAAAGGAACACTATGAGATTAGGAGCACAAACATGTAATCCTAACCCTATTGTGTTAAAAACACTATCTTGCCCTGTGCACAGTACACCCCCACCAAACATAGTAAAACCATACCTTTATTTCGGTCTTCTGGTTCTGGCTTTGCCCCTATCCCGTCTCCTTGGCTGACATTATCGGAAGTGATGATATCACCAATCACAATGCTTCCCTATGCAAAGGCTTTGGATTGGCTGAGATTGTCAATTCTGATTATCTCACCAAAGAGAGGGGATGGGGCAGAGCCAAACACCACCCTGGCCAATCAGCATTTCCTCATAGAGATGCATTGAATCAATGCATCTCTTTGAGGAAAGTTCAGCGTCTTAATGCAGAGGGTGGAGATCCTCAATGTCGGTCACACTGTGCATCCAGGCCCCAGGAAGCACCTCTAGTAGCATCTGCTACCTACAGGGACTGACTATACTCACCAAAACAACTACATTAGGCTATAGTTGTTCGGGTGACTATAGTGTCCCTTTTATCACTGAGAGAATCACTCAGAAGAACTCACACTATTAATCATCTAACTCACATAGAAATAATTACCTGTTGATCCTGCTACCACAATGTTCTTTGCTAATATAATAAAATTACAACCCAAATCCAATTATTTAGCTTGCTTTTAAATTAGATAAATCTTTGTTAAATGATAGGATCAAAATATATTTTATAATAAATACTTTACATATTACTACACACATGTAACATTACATACAAACATTTTGCTCAGGGCTTACTAACAGGGTATGTATTTTTTTTAGCATTTCCCCTTTATTTCCTCTAGTCTTCCTTTTATTTTCTCTTTTCTTCTTTTGTATAGTATTGTCCGAGGTTATGTCTTTGCTTCTAATGTTATATTTTATCTATTATATATAGCCAGTCTTTATATATTACAGACAGATTTCTCTCTTGCCTTTAAGCTTAGCCAACCATATCCTTTTTCCATCTACACTTGATAACTTACTTGGTGTATAACCTCTTGTGTGGTAGGCATTATAATCTGTTTCCATTTTCTAGCTATTAATATCTTAGTAGCCGTCAACATGTGAATTATTAACACCAGGTATTTATCTGTCAGGTTTCTATCCATTATATGTAATAAAGTATAGTCTGGTTTGGTATTTACCAGTGAAACTCTTAATGTTCTTAAAAGTCAAAAGGAGATGTTCCAAAACTCTCTTACCCCCGGACACTCCCACCATATGTGCGTATATGATCCTTTATCTCACACCTCCAGCATATATTTGAACTTTGTGGAAATATTGCCTTTAATTGGGTGGGGACTAGATACCATCTGTTCATTACCTGATATATATTTTCTTGTAAACTTGCACAGTGAATATATCTATTAGTAATATTTAAAACATGGTGCCATGCTTCTAATGTAATATTGATTTTTAAGTCCTCTTTCCTTGTTTTAATTGCCACGATTTGTATTGTTTTTTGTGTTTATTTAAATATTTTATTACAAACGGAAAGTGCTTTGCTATCTTTGTCCCCCTAAATAAATATTTAATCTTTAATATTAAACTATCTCGTACCATGTTTAATGTGTTATTTAAATCATTTTTAACCTTTAAATATTTTTTAAAAACTCTTTATTCTGCATCTTGAATTCTTCAATTAAGTTGGCAAAGGTTTTTATATTTTGAACCTCCATTAATTTTTCAATTTTATCAATACCCCTCTCTGTCCAGCTTTTTAACATTATATCTTTCATATTGTCTGATATTGTTTAAATAGTTAATGTTTTAATAATTTAATTTTTTAATCCCAACTTAAATTTTAATTTATGCCACGATTTTAATAGAGTCTATATAATTATATCTTGCATATTCTTTATATTAGATGGTCCCTGTATAATATTACTCCATATTAACTGTGTTTGTTTCGTCTTGCCTATTATTTCACATTCCATTTTATACCAGGGCTCTTGAAAGCTACCTTCATTGTGCATCATATACATATGGTATAATGAGTTTGCCTCATATGTCTGTCTTATAAATTATTTAATTTATAATTTATACTCTTATTCTTATTTTTCTTATTTAAATATTAGCATGCATTAGGTATTGGTATTATTTAGTTTATGTTTGTATTATACTATTAGCAGGCTGTAAAAACTATGTGTAAGTAGTATATTTAAATAATGTACGAAAGTGTCCCTCCCACACCACTGACGAACACCACATAGAGATCAGTATCCCATACAAACACCGACACACCACCTGCAATCATATAGATGCGCCACCCCTACGCACCGACAGGACACAAACCACCAACGACTGACACTATGGAGTGGGAAACATAATGCGTGTCTATGCAGATAGATTGATGCTGGCAGCCTCCATGGAATGTCTTTAAAAATACAAAAGTTGAATTCATGTCTTGTTAACTAGCTAAACAACTGTTTTAAACTTGTTGAATGTAAACGTTGCATGCTGACGCTATTTCACCGCAATATAACCCACTGTTATATTGCATCTGACCGAACAAACCACCCAACAAACTTTGCTGGAGAGCAAAGAACCGCCACCCACAACCCCACGTGCTTACTGCCAAACCACTGGACAGGCTCACTGAAAACACACTTTACACGTGAGCCCACACCCCAGAGGCAGACTGCCCCTTACTGCCATCTACACGGCCTACACCCTTGATTGCGGGGGAGGTAGCGAACAAAGAGAAACAAAACACACCCACAATAGGCAAGGAGAGATGACACGCTCCTGATACCAACCAACACCCCACACAACCACCTCACGACCACAGTAGATCAACCAAAACCAGATATTAGAGGCATACGAGGACAGTGAGGAGAAAGCAAAATATCGGCCTATGCCGATGACTTACTGTTCACAGTCCGGGACCCACAATCCTCACTCCCAGCCATCATCCAAGAATTAGAGGAATACAACGCTCTCTCCAACCTCAGCATCAACTATGCAAAATCTGAGATCCTAAATCTCGGCTGCAAGCACGCCCTGACCACGAACCTAAAAGCTTGCTACTCGTTTCACTGGTGTAAAGACGCGATTAAATACCTTGGCATATGGCTTACTACCAACCCTCACCACTTGTTCAGCCGCAATTTCCTGCCCCTCCTCGACCGAAATACCTAGCAGAATGGGATATACCACATATCACCTGGCTGGGATGAGCAAACGTTCTCAAAATGAACGCCCTACCACGCTTTTTGTACCTAATGCAAACACTCCCAATCTTCATCCCCCAGACCTTCCTAGCCCAACTACGCAAAGCCTTCGCAAGATATGTCTGGCGAAATCGAACAGCCAGAATAAAATACGATATTCTCACAAAACCCAAGCTGCAAGGGGGCCTGGGGCTCCCCGACCTCAATAAATACCACCAAACCACTCACCTCCAACGCATTGCCGAATGGACCATAGAAACAGAAGATAAACTCTGGATCGCTATAGAAGCCAGCTTTACTCCACTCCCACTTCATACATTACCATGGATGCCCCCACAACAGACAAAGAGACACGAAAGAAGACATCCCACAATATCAGCCACCCTACCGGTCTGGAAGAAAATAGCAAACAAAAAGGACCTCGCCCCACCTCTATCCCCCTGTACCATATCACAGGAAACCCTAGATTTCACATGATTAACAGCAACCAAACCATGACAAGCCTGGGCCTACCGACTCCATGCAAGCTACAACACATCCTGGCAACCAGGAACATCCCCCCACTAATGGACCTACCCACGCCTGAACCCCCAGACCCACTGACTACATTCATGTACCACCAACTAGTAAGCGCACTAAAAATAATGCCCGATCTTCAAACTGCTGCACGACCACTAACCATGTTCGAGAACCTATGCACCCAGCTGACACCCATGCCACACGCCATATCACTGCTATACCAACTACTGAACGCACCGAAGGGAGACACTCAGCTGCCATACATACTGACAGATACTGGGAGAGAGATCTCGAACACCCACTAACCCAGGACCAATGGACCACAATGTTCACGATGATACACAAAATCTCCATAAGCACCAAATACCAGGAATCGAGATACAAAATGATATCACACTGGTATAAAACCCCTGAAAAACTCGCGACCATGCACTCTACAAGGGCACCGGAATGCTGGAGATGCAGAACCGAACTGGGCACACTATATCATATTTGGTGGACATGCCCCCGGATCTAGCCTTTCTGGAGGGAGATTCATCAAGCAGTCACCACGCTAACAGACAAAGCGGTCGAGCTCACACTGGAAAACTACCTGCTACATCTGCCACCCCTGCCACTGGCTACATACAAAAAAACAATCACACTGTACCTACTCAACGCGGCACATAGCCTGATCCCAGCATTCTGGAGAAAGACAGCAACCCCATCCACGACAGACTGGACAACCAGGGTAGAAGACATAAGGACCATAGAAGAACTAATCCTAATAGCCAGAGGCCAAACCCAGAGATACCAGAGGATATGGTTCCACTGGCTCCAATAGCTAATGAACAGACCGCAATAAAGTACCCATCCCACATTTGGACACTAGAAAGCTTATCAATAAACTGCAATCTTTAAATTTGGGTTCCAATATTGTTGAATGGGTAAGGCTGTGGCTGAGTGACATGCAACAGAGGATTGTAGTCAATGGAGTATTTTCAAAGCATGGGCTTGTCCCCAGTGGAGTACCTCAGGGATCTGTACTTGGTTCCATTCTCTTTAATATTTTTATTAGTGATATTGCAGAAGGTTTTGATGTTAAGGTATGTCTTTTTGCTGATGATACTAAGATATGTAAAAGGGTTGATGTTCCAGGAGGGATACACCAAATGACAATTAATTTAGGTAAACTAGAAAATTGGTCAGAGTTGTGGCAACTGATATTTAATGTGGATAAGTGCAAGATAATGCATCTTGGACGTAAAAACCCAAGGACAGAGTACAGAATATTTGATAGAGTCCTAACCTCAACATCTGAGGAAAGGGGTTTAGAAGGGATTATTTCAGATGACTTAAAAACAGTGTAACAGAGCAGTAGGAAATGCTATCAGAATGCTTGGTTGTATAGGTAGAGGCATTTGCAGTAGAAAAAGGGAAGTGTTCATGCCATTGTACAGATCACTGGTGAGACCTCACTTGGAGTATTGTACGCAGTACTGGAGACCGTATCCCCAGAAGGATATTGATACTTTGGAGAAAGTTCAGAGAAGGGCTACTAAACTGGCTCATGGATTACAGGATAAAACTTACAAGGAAAGGTTAAAGGATCTTGACATGTATAGTTTGGAGGAAAGACGAGACAGGGGGGATATGATAGAAACATTTAAATACAGAATGGGAATCAACACAGTAAAGGAGGAGACTATAGAAGGAAAACTACCACAACAAGAGGACATAGTCTTAAATTAGAGGGACAAAGGTTTAAAAATAATATCAGGAAGTATTACTTTACTGAGAGGGTAGTGGATGCATGGAATAGCCTTCCAGCTGAAGTCGTAGAGGTTAACACAGTAAAGGAGTTTAAGCATGCGTGGGATAGGCATAAGGCTATCCTAGCTATACGATAAGACCAGGGACCTAATCAGAGTATTTAGAAAATTGGGCAGACTAGATGGGCTGAATTGTTCTCATTTGCCGTTACATTCTATGTTTCTATGTTTAACTTCAGGACAATCATTAAAAGACCACTATAGTGCCAGGAAAACATACTCGTTTTCCTGGCACTATAGTGCCCTGAGGGTGCCCCTCCCGCCCGGCTCTGGAAAGGGGAAAAGGGGCAAAACTTACCTTTTTCCAGCGCTGGGCAAGGAGCTCTCCTCCTCCGATCCTCCTCCATTCCTCCCCGTCGGCTGAATGCGCACGCGCGGCAAGAGCTGCTTCAAATTTTGCATTAGATTTTGCATTACCATCAGGTAGCCAGTAAGACAACCTTCTAATATAGCACTGCAGAACAACCTTTCAAAAAACACTATCTCCCAAATCATCGCTGTATTTCCAATCAAACTCTAACCATAACAACTGCTAATAATTACCTATTTGTGTTCTACAATTCAAAATTGATATACTTGTCGCAATATTGAATTGTTTGATCGTCGTACGATATTTTTGAAAATCAGATCATATATTAAGTGTCTGTATTTTCTGCAGAACAGTTCGAATAGATAAACATTAAACAACTGGAGAACAGGTGAGTTACTGAGTGGATTTAAAAAAACAAGCTTAGAACACTCCAATCTCTATTTCAGACATGCTACAAAAATAAAGAAGATGCTTCTCCTTAAAATTCCATAACACACTGTTTAGATGGACAGTAGATAAGATTAACACATGAAGAAAACAAGTCCACTAGCCTGTCCCTAATATCAGGATCATGGGGAAATATCCGGCTTATGAACTCGTTTCACTTACGTGACATCCTAATGTATGTTAGTTATATTTTATGCAGTTATGTGTCTAAAGTCCCCTGTCCTGATTCTGGTCAATACTAAAATAAAAAAAGGAAATAAAAAAAGATACAAGAGAAAAGTAGAGAAAGGAAAGAAAAAATGAGAAGAAAGAAAAGTATATTAAATTAATTATAACTCTAAAAAAAATGACAGTTAAAAAGACATTATAAGCATCGTAAAAAATACAGTTAATTTATCATCGGAGCTCATTACAATAATTGGCTTGCAAAGGGTTTTTGTCAAATGGCTTTAGAGTCAATTGAAAAAAAAAGCTGAATAAACTATAATAAATATACTGAGCTGTGGTGCTACACAAAGTTGTACAAATGCTGTAATAATACAGTAAACCACAGTGGTTATGGTGCGTAGACTGTCCATTTAATATCACCAGACATCCTCAGCATTCTGCCATTACCCTCCGTTGAAGGTTTTTCTCGACAGTGAAAACCTAATTAATCTGATCTTCATTTGACCATTATCTGATTATCTTCTATTTTCACTTTCTTGTTATCCAAACCATGGAGATACAGATGACAGAATGTCCTTTCTACCTAGACTTGTTTATGCTATCCTGGTGCTCTCAGAGATTCTCAATCCACCCACATGACTTCATTTGCAAATAATATATTGCTTTGTATAAGGTGATACTTTATTATAAATGTGTGTGTACTATGATTCATTAATCATGAAATAAATTAAAGAGATATTACCATGTCTTTGATGCTGTCGATATGTTCTCCCATTGGTGAAGGTTCTTTAAAACCTCTATATATGAACCTGTGTGTTCTAGGTCATTTAAGTTGTCGAATGACATTCTCACCAGACAGACTGACCAGGAGATGTGTCCAGATTAGTAACAATCTGCCTGTTATATATCTACAGCAGAACATGTGGATCCCCGGGAGGTCTCCAAGCTGTACCAGAAATGCTTCCAGAAGACTATCGAATAAGTATCTTCCTGGGAATTTACAAGAATTGTTTTCTCAAATGAATCAGGGCTCCTCACTAGATCAAGGATTACTGGGAATTGAACGGAGAATTTCATATTATAGTCCAAAACAGCTGAAAGATTCTTCAAATTAATTATTTTTCTTGCTCTGACTACTTTTTTACTTCTGCTATTATGGGCTAAAAAAATGTAAAAATACCAGTTTTTGACAGTTCCACGTTAATTGTAAAGCACTGTCTATTTTTAATAAGCCTTCTAGTTTAAATCTAAAAACATATTTGAGAGTATTTAACTTCTAAGTAAAAGCATATATTAAAATGTGTCTATTAAAGAGAATGCTGAATGTTAATCGGTAATATTTCTGTTAATCTAAAATAATATGAATAGTAAAGATAACTCAAGGCCATTTGACTTGGACTGCCAAATGTTACTCAGTGGATCCCATTTACTGACATAAAACTCTTTGTTCATTTTATTTTGTTTAAATACATTTAATCTGTGCGAAGAGCATGATGTGTTTAACTGCTGAGTGTGAAACTTTAAATAAAAAAAGTTAAAATAAAACTCCAAATAAATTAAAGAATACATTTACCTGCAATCCCACACAATGAGATGACATTCCATTAGTAGAGGGAGTTGTGGAGAAGTCCTACAGGGGAGATGTGGGTACAAGAACTGAATAATAGCAGGTCATTGGAGGAGCGAAGAGGCCGGGCTGGAACATATCGACTGATTAGGGTGGAAGTACAAGCAGTGATGGAGAGCTTTGTAGTTTAGCAAGAGAACTCTGAAACAAACCCTAAACAAAACAGGATGTAGTGATGAGGTTGAGTAAATAACAGAGGCCAAGGTTGCAAAGGTCTGATCCTTCTTGTGTGAAAGCCCACACACTCTCTGCAGGGGGAGGAATATCCTGGAGTCATGACTGAGGAAGGATGGGGGTACATGCTACTACTGGTAAATTGTTGTCAGCATGCTACACACAGCATTGATATCACTAATGATGCTTCTGGATGTGGACACCTCAAGCAGCAGAATTTGTATCTCTGTATGTGCATTGTTTCAGTAAGTGGTTGTGTGCTTGGAGTAACCCTTTAAGTATTTTATGGTTATTAGTCGAAAGTTGCTATTGGTAACAACCGATATGTCCTGCACAATTAACATTTTTAAGTAAACATTTAGTGCTTTCCACTGATAGCAAATTAAAAGAATTACATTTTCAAACCATAATTTCACACACTAGTGTGTGTTCTACTTTCTGGTGCAAGTGTTACTATTGAGGTGAACGACCTCTTTTCTCTACATTAGATTATACCCCTGAACAAAACTTTGAAATTTAGAATATGTCTTTTTAAAACATCATTTTAATGTGATGTTCTGTTTTCTTTAAAATTTACATTAAAGGAACACAGACATATATTTCTGGCCCTATAGTGTTAAAAACCTTATCTACCCCACATTCAGATAACTGTTAAATACTGTAGTAGTGAGCGATTTTAAGATTTATGATTTTCATGGTCACTGGATGGTAACAAAAGTTTAAATAACTGTTTGGAGTAGTTTAGTTTTTGTATTGAAACTCTGTTTTACATATGTTTTAAGTGTTTGCTTAGTGAGAACTACAGCCAGCGGTGAGCTAGTTAAATAGCCTGAGTATTTTTGTGTATTGAGTCTGCCAGTTGCTTGCCTGATGTGATAAATCTGTGATATCACATACTCTTTTTGTAATACACTTTTTGTAATATCTGTATTGTCTTTATTGATCATTATTGCAATATCCTTTGAATTCTAGAAGATATATACATGTGTTTAATGTGTGTAATTTCTTTAGAAATTAACTGGGTGTTGCTGCATACTGTTTCACTAATAGCAAGTTGATTGTTTCATGTGTACTAAAATGTGTACTGTTACTTACTATGTGTACTGACCCATATTGATAGATCATTTCTGGAGTTGGCTACTAACCCCATCACTCTAAGACACAGGTGCCCAAAAGGTAGATCCCCAGATGTTTTAAAACTACAGCTTCCATGATGCTTTTTCATTTTAAAGGATTTGTAGTTCTACAATATCTGGGTTCTACCTTTGGGGATCTGGGGATCTAATACCAGGTACGTAACTAGAAACCACAGGGTCCCCGGTGCAAAAATTGTCCCTTACCCCGCCCCCCCTACATCTCCCTCCCAATCTCCCAAACCCTCCATGTGTCACATTTATGCCCCCAGCCCCTCCACGTGTTTCATTCATGTCCACATATTGAGTGTGGCATGGTTGGGGGGGATGAGTATGACAGAATTGGAGGGGCTCATGTGATAGGGTGTGTAATGAAGCTCCCTGTACCCCAACTGGGTACCTCCACCAAAGGACCGCGTCCTAGCTGGAACAGGGGACAAACCACAGCACTTCTGCCCACAGTTACCGTGGCTTAACCGGGGCCCTGGAACCGCTCCTTCCTTGAGTCGAATGGTGAATTAGCTCTAGTCCTTACAAGGACTTTCCCCATTGAATCCCCTGCAAGCTGGAACTGCAGACACAGAAGTAAATCTTCTTTCCCTCCAATAACAGGACGACACACGGTTTTGGAGTGTAAGTTGGAATAGCATTTAAATAGAGGCACACAAGCATTTTATGCAAGTTTCCCAACAAGGGCGACACCCAGATGGACCTTGTTGGGCACAAACCAATAAAAACAGAGATATACAGTAAGACACTCCCAACAACATATTCAAAATCACCCAGATCGGTTCAGGAATTTCCTGGAAGTCATAGTTTTGACCGACCGCAAGCAAGGTCCCATTCCCAAAACAGTTCCAGGGAAATCAGTGCTAACAGTCGGTCAAGTTCGGTAGTCTTTTACAGGTTTCCCTGCAGGGCCCATAGTCTGTGGGCAGGAGGCTGGCAAGCAGGCTTCTCAAGGAGCTCATGGCAAACTTGGGTAAAAAGGGGAGTTTGCCACAGGGTGAAAATGGGTGAGCGTGAAAGAATGATGGAGAATGAGTGTGATGCAATCATGTGACTTTGGCGTGACGCAATCATGTGACTTCCGGTTCGGCACGGTCACATCGGAAGTGGCGAAACCGGAACCGGAAGTCACATTGTTGCATCACGCCAAAAATGGCCACACCGCAAATGGATTCTAGCAACAGCTGGAACAGATTATGCCCATCAGGAGTGATAGTTAAACCCTGAAAACGGACCAGTCAGATAGCATTAAGGAAGGCCCCATCTAGAGCTGAAACGTGTTTGCTTTGGACTGGACACATTTTGGGACTTTTTCTGGTGGTATTTATTTGTTTCATTCTGCATATACACTGCTTCTACTGGCCATATTTGCGGTGTATTTATTTTGCCTTATTTTTTGTCCCTTATTATTTATATTTTTTAATAGAGTTTTAACAATATTTTGTCTTAATAAATTTGTATTAATACTCACAACTTTGTGGACATCGTGTTCCTCATTGAAGTACATTGATAGCCTGGACAGGCACCCAAGGGCTACATACATAGAGCCTGATATGGCAGACATAAACTTCAAGGAATAAATAAGACATAAATGTGGTTCTCATTTGTGTATGCCCACTGAAAATCTCTTGCAGTAGTAACAACACTGCAAATATGAGATTTCTGTGGGGAAATCGAGTTTTTTGGCTTAAGTGGTGTGTGCAGGTCTGTGTTTAACAATATATTTGCTATAGACAGGATAGTAGCCAAGACAATCGAGATGATATTGAAAAAGGTATCTAAACCACTGCAAATAAAAATAAACATAACGTCTAATGTACAAATTCTAGACGAGCGATAATATGTACCTTAAACTGTTAATGTTTAGGATAACGCGAGATTAAGGATTTGATAATGATTTAAATGGCTACTTTGACTTTTTCACAGTACAAGTCTAATACTTCTCAGCTTGTTAGCTTAGGTGCCCTCGAAGGCACAGTCAGGGTTTGGTGTCCATTTGCAGTTGTTTAGAAGCCTTTATAAATATCATCTTGGTTGCTGTGAACATCTCAAAGGTGGATCTTTTTGTTTCTACTCCTTTAATACATTTTATAAAGATTTCTAAATTTCAGCTGTCAGTGTTTCATTGTTATATGGTACTCGAGATTTGGAAAAACCCTCAATCTATCGAGTTCAACCTTTAAAACACATTGTATGGTGTCTCGCCAAAAGAAGGCAACAAATGACAATTTGAAGCAAGTAAATGTATATACAGGATGTTCCTGTCTCAACATTCAATTCTAGAGGATATCTGGAAATGGGAATTATTAACACACTTGTGTAATTAGGATATTTTAATAGTGTAAAGAGGGGTTTGTACACAATATTGTTTGCCTAATTAACACAATTTCTATGTTTTGTGTGCTTTATAACATTCAAATATATATTTAACCAAATTTGGCCTAATATAAACGCAGCTGGTGGTCTTGATTTGGCGGAGAGAGGGGACCAGACGGTAAGACAATAAGAACGTAGTGTCCCCAGTAACAGTACCTGCACGGACGGTCACTGCTTCTCCAATATTTGTTTCCTAGTCAATGCTGACTGAATGACTGGCATCCAGAAAGAAAGCAATCCAAAAACATCACAGGCTAGTGGGTTTAGTATGTTTTCAATATAGGAGATTAGCATTAAATCATGAGTATTTTGGACATTTACTAGATTTGGAAAGCCAAAAACCAAATTGAAGAGCAGGGGTCGGATATGCCCTGTGAATACATTTTAAGCAGCATCTCAAAAATGAGGCTGCAAGGAGGAATGTGTTCATTTTTACTGAGGTATATGTATATATTTATAGTGTAGATTGGATTAGCCGTATTTAAGTGTTAAACTCTATCAGATTGATCAGTATTGCTTCAGATATGAGGAAGAGATGAAAACTCTCGAAAGCTTCTCTTTGAAATATTATGTTAGTCCAATAAAAAAGGTATCATTGCATGCTGCAATACTCTGGTATTTTGGCATCTTATATCTATATGTGTGTGTGTGTGTGAATATATATTTGTGCTCAGAATGTAATATTAAATGGGACAGTAGAAGGGGTGGTAAGTTGGTAGTGTTGTGCCGATACCAACTTATGGGAAGGCCTGTATAAAGAGAGCCTACCAAGGAATAGAGGTGTAATAGTTGAGTTAAATTAAGGGACCAGTGGGTGAGGTCACTTGAATGAAAAAAGAGCACAGTTAAGCAGGGGAGATTGTGTTTTATAGGACAAACTCCTCTTACAAATTCAGGCCTTTGGCCTTCTGCTTGTGGTCAGAACTTAATAGTAAACAAGGCAGTAGAAAGGGTGGTAAGTTAATAGTGTTGTGCCGATTCCAACATACAGGTAGGCCTGTGTAAAGAGGGACAAAAAGGTATTGGTTAAAAACACACTTTAGCATGCTTAAAAAGATTAACTCGAATGATTCCATGAGTTCTTATTCAGGAAGCGGGGTCTAAGTATTGAATACATGGAATACCATCTATTCAATTTAATGAAATGGATTGGATAAGTGGATGCCCTTGAAGGGACTGCAACAGAGTTGGGTGGAAGCCTTTGCGTGTGGGTATGCATGTATCTAGTATTAACAGGGGTCTTAATTGCCATCTGTCAGGAATAGTGATATTGTGGTTGGATGGTTGGCCTGGATAGTTTGGAAATCTTTAAGGGTGAAAATGTAGGGGGCGATGTGTTTGACAAGGTCGGAGTTAATGTCATATTGGTGTAGCACTGTGATTTCTCAAGAAATTGTGGATGGCAATGTAAATTGCTACTAAAATAACTGCCTTATCTTTACTATCGAATAGTTTGGTATCCAATACATCAGAAAGGCTGCTGAATATATGTGCAGTTATGAGTAGGCTAATGGACGAAAGAGAATGGTCTGTTTGTGCCTTCGGGGACTGTTGTAATGAGTTATGAGGAAGGAAAAGGTGTATGATTGGGAAAATTAGTGAAGTGTTTTGTGCTATTTTGTAAATGGTAGAAAGGCCCAAAAGTCATCATGGTTTCACTAATTTCCAGTGGGGAGACTTTTCAAACTAAGCCTAGTGACATCTGTTTTCTAGCTATGCCTGGATTCAAGGTAACGCATGGACATGTGGTGAAAAATCTCGTGGAGAGAACCTGGGTTGGATTTACCATATTACCATTAGTCAGGGGCAGCCTTGCCGATGGAGGTGATGTGTGGCAGGTGCCTGCTCAGACCATTTAAACATGCAGGGTTTCCAAAGACTTGCCAGCTGTGAGGGATTGTGGAGCTTTCTATGCACATGTTGCACGATAATTTAAGCAGGCCCCAGCTTCTTGTTGCAATGCAGCTATTATTAATACCCTGAGGTGAGTGTTTTGGTTTTCATGGAATGAGTGTGATGAAAAAGTGACTGTGGGAGTAACATAAATCCAGAACCAGCTCTGTAAGTGCCAGGATTTTGGTTGGATGTATGTTGATGGTGGGTGTAAGTTGATGATTCTTGTCATTGAGATCGGGATAGTGCGTCTGCTGTGATGTTATCCCGTACGGGGCTTGATACTTGTCGAATTTGCCTGTAATGATTAACGTATATATCTTGGTAAACAAGATGGTCTCTAAGAGAAGACCTGGAAAGTACACACCTACAGAGATGGGACAACCAGATTACCATGAAGCGTGAATAGATAACAGGGAAAGTGGAAAGAAGGATGTAACTCCACTTACCCTCAGTAATAGATGTTGCACATATTTTGATTGTGAGGGAAGAGCCTGACTGTGACCTATGAGTAATATCATATATGTAAAATCTGATATCTATAAACGGAGGAAAAACTTATGAGAATACAGTATACCTGTGAAGATTAGGGAGAACAGGTAGGGTACTTCTACATAACGTAACAGACAACGTCACCGAAGTCAATTCCCCTTAGACATAAAACATAGACAAAGAACGTGATGAGCATGATTCCTAAATTGATGAAAACAGTTGAATGTATACTTGGCGTGAACCATGCGTTGGTCAAGTATAAAGTTTTGACGTTCTATGAATAAGGGTGAATAAGTGAGTAAACCTGTGGGGTTTTTTAAGTGCGTATCTGATAGGAGTGATAAGGCTGAGTGATACCTGATCGATTGAAACTAACCTGTCAAGATAATAATAATAATAATAATAATAATAATAGCAATGTATTTAACCAGGAAAGGTACATTCAGATTGCTCTTATTTCCAAGTACGTCTTGGGGATGTTACTTTTGCCCAACATCCAAGGGATGTTACTATTACCCAATTTAATAGTACTCGGAAGGATGAAGGGCTGAGTCAACCCTGCCGGTTGAAGGGCTGAGTCAACCCCGCCCAAGGGTTGAACAGATTCTACATATGATGCATTAGCCCACTGAGCTATGTCACCGTCATATATAAACATAGATATAATGAAGGACTGTAACAGAACTCCCCATACTCCAACCGAGTACCTTCCTTTGATGGACGCTTCCTAACCTGCGCCAAGGATCACAAGCACCGCACCGGACACCACAACCACTGCAGACTCCACAACCACCGTAGCTTGACTTGAGTCTCGCCATCACCCTTACACCCTGGATCAGCTTCTGTCCTCCAGGACCGTGTGGGAAAGACCTCTTCCTTCCACCCTGTATGAACCTCCAGCATCCAGGACTGTGTAGGGAAGATCTCTCCTCCAAGGAGAGTGTAACAGGGACAGCTCTTAAAAGAGCTAAGTGATTAAGGTTCAAGGGAGTATGCAGAGCATAGCAATCACCAGTGTGAGTATAGCTGCCCCCTCCAATCACGAGACAAGACTACGTGTTGAGGGTCAAGAAGAACTGAGGTTTAATGACACACGCTCTGCTTTTATGCAATTCTTTCATGCAAGGGACACACCCACAGACAATTATGGATTACCCAATCACACACTGGTTACATCCCACCCATCTCCTCCCCTTGGCCTGAGAGGTAACACAATTAGCCGTACAGTTTAAAACATACTTTTTACCCAACTTTCATAACTCCAAAACTATACAGCCAATATTAATAAAGTCACATGTTATTAATCAGCACCTTTCAAATATAAACATACAGAAAAATCATTTGAATCTGTTCAGCCGTTCGAGAGATAGATATAAGTCAAGTTTGACCGACAGCAAGCACATTTTCATGCCCAAAACAGTTCCAGAGAATCAGGCTGTGCGGTCGGTCTATTTCCCATCTTAAAGTCAGTTCAAACAGACGAACGACAACCATTCGAATTGATGAACTGTCGAATGAACTGTCGAACGGCGTTCGAACTGTCGAATGCATTGAATTCTGGAGAAGGTAAAACTTCAGCTGAATTAAAGATGGCCACCGCCACGTGTTCGTTTGTCGAATGGCGGCCCCCCCAATGTTCTGCAATTTACCTACAGCAGGCTCCCAGCCTGGGAGGTAAATTGCCTGCACACTTTCACTTCTGGGTGGTCCGTCTGTGTGGTACCTGGTTCAGTAAGCCCCATTTACTGAACCAAGTGGGAGAAAGCCAGGAACACAGTATATTAACAGTCTGGGGACACTGGGGACAAAGTTTTAAAGGGGCATTGTTCCCAAAAGTCACAGTATGTCCCCATATGGTTATTAAAGGGCCAGCAGCAGCATAATAAAATACAATATGCTCAAATACTGTATTTAATGGGCCAAATCTCCCAGGGACCATAGTCAGCAGGCAGGAGGCGGGCACACAGGCTTCTCCAATGCCCAGTGGCGAGGTTGGTCTCGCCACAAGGACCACTTACCTGTAACACGAATAGTATATAACGGTGAGACTTGGTGACAGCTGTGGTGACATTCTGTCATCAAACTAATATGGTGACCAGGGATCATGTGACCAAGCTCATGTGTGCCTTTCTTACAGTGGGATAAGCTTTACCCTTTGATATGGTAATTGGGTAATTCAATACCTTTACAAGTCAGGAAAGAGGTAACCACTTCCCCCTATCGTCATTCCTCTCTGTTCCTTCTTGGCTGTGCTAGTTAGTTTGTTGTTGCTGTTGTTGGTGGTGGTGGTATAGTTAGTTAGATTGTGTGTCATTATTTGTATGTTCACACAAAACAAATTAAGAATGTAGCGCTTATACAAAAACAAAATGAATTAATCACCTTTTGAGGTAAAATGTCACTGAAAAATCGACAAGGAAAGATGTAAATGGAGAGCTGTCGATTTAGCTCTAGTTTAAATGGCTTCTGAGTCTGTACGGGTGGCTCCAAACCCTTCTTACAATGTGTTCCTGGGGTCTGTAGATGAATAAAAATACACCAAATTGCGCAATATCGTTTGTAATGTTTCAGAGAAAATATATGTGATCTTTGTGTGGGTACTCACAAGTGTAGAGTCAAAATGTATTGACTCAATTTCATAGCATTGTGCAAATTCGGGACTGCACTCCCCATTCAATGAACCGATATCGGGAACCAGGATCATCCAAAAGTAAAAACGATTATTTATTTAATACACTCATATATATAAATAAAATAGCCACAATGTGCTTTAAAAATACCGGGACGCGTTTCGCCACTACCGACGTGGCTTCTTCAAACCGGATTGTAGAAAAGCAAAAGTGATCCTGGAACTCCTCTTCTTAAGTTTAAATATACAAAAACGGCGGGCAAATTCACAGCACCTTAACCGTCGCACATCAGTACCACCCACAGGTACGACGTGTGCGGTCCATGCCTCCCTTTCATATTAATATCGGGAGCGAAGATGCTTATATTCTTTCTTATCGTTCCCATTCGTCTTTGTTCTTCAATAGCTGATATATATATCTTAAAAGTTCATTGTTTAATATAAAAATTAAATCCTCTAATGTCCTCAAAAGTTCGTCCAGCAAAGAATAATATTTGTTCTCATATATAAAAAAAAAAAACAGGAAAGAAAACAAGAAATAGAAACAAAAGAATAAGGAACAGCATCAGTTTTCTTCTTGTTACAAATATTACGATCTCTTTCATCTGTAACATTTTGTTTTGTCAATTCTAATTCACAATAATATTGTAATGGATACATTATTATTCTTAGTTATTTATCGACGTTTTAACATTTCGATCTTAAAGCAATCAATAATAATAAAAAACCCCAAATAAAATTATAACGTTGTTACATATCCCCTTTCTGTTTTTAAAAAATATATACTGTGGATAGACAAAATAATAACTCATCTTTGTATTCTGTTCTTGAATATCCACAGTAATTAATAAATTGTTTCCTAAACAACAAATGAACTAGTTAAGATTAAAATATTATAAGATAATTGCTGTAAAGGCTATTATAATTATTATTGTTTGAACCCTGATCAATTTAATTAACAATATTAGCAAGGTAAATTTCCAATCCTTTTAACATACATGTTTATAAATTATTATAAATAAATTATTTAAACAGAATCTTCAAATCTTTATGTGCTTATATCATTATACATAAATCTACATGTCTATCTTATCTATATAATGACTTCTAAAATCCAATAATATATAAATAAATTACTTACATAAAATATTATAAAAAGTGACTGTATATGTTACCCTACCTAAAACTAAAAAAGGGGTTTATATAACTACTAACATAATACTTCTCCTTTTTATCATAAAAAATGGCACAACTCAAAGTCCGCGTTAAGACCATATGGAATTAGCGTATTTAATCTATAGATCCATTCCATCTCACGCTTACCTAAATCTCTTACGAAGTCCCCTCCTCTCCAATTTCTATTTATTTTATTAATCCCCACAAACTGTAAACCCTCTGATTTTTGGTCATGACAAAATTTAAAATGGCTCGAGACGCTATGTTGCTCGAAACCTGTCTGGATTTTGTATATGTGTTCTCTGATTCTAGTATGCAGTGGTCTTGTAGTCCTCCCCACATATTTCAGTCCACATGGACAGATTAAAAGATATACTACATTTTTAGTATAGCATGTTATGAATTGCTTGATCTGAATTTTTTTCCCCTTATCCGATGTTATATCTTTTATTATTCTTCGTTTACATCCTGCCTTTTTGCAGGCAGAACACTGACCACAACCATAAAATCCTTTCTCATTGTTAAATATAGTGGAGGTATGGTTTTGTTCCTTAAGAGAACTCCGAACCAGGCTATTCCTCAGATTTTTTGCACCCCTATAAATCATCCTGGGTTTTGCAGGAAGAATTTGTTTAAGTGCTGGATCCTGTAGTAGGATCGGCCAGTATTTCCTGATGATTCGGTTTATTTGATAGTTATTGTTGTTATAATTACAGATGAAGGGAATATCTTGTGTATTAGTAATAGTTTTAGTTTTATATACTAATAAATCCTTCCTCTCCCTATTTCTTATTTCATTTCTTGATTTCTCTAGTTTTTCTACATCATAGCCCTTCGTGGCAAAATCAGCTTTTATCCGTGATGATTGTTCATCATAGACTTCCAAATCGCTGCAGTTTCGTCTAATTCTAAGAAATTGTCCCTTAAGGGCATTTTCCAACCACGGAGAGTGGTGGCAGCTTATACTCTCTATAAAACTATTACAGTCAACTTTTTAAAAATGATTTTTAGTTTTAATTTTACCTCCTTCAATAAAAATATCAAGATCTAAAAAGGTTACTATTTCTTTACTCCAAGTGCTACTTAGCCTGATACCCCAATCGTTGGTATTTAAAAATTCTAAAAAGGAGACTAAGTCATTTTCTTCTCCCCTCCAAATCAATAAAATGTCATCAATGTATCGGCCATAGAAGGCCAAGTTTCCCCCCCCCCAGCCATGCCCCTCATAAACATAGGATTCTTCCCAAAAAGACATAAATAGGTTTGCATAGCTGGGGGCAAACTTGGTCCCCATGGCCGTCCCATTCGTTTGTAGGAAAAAGGTATCATTGTACCAAAAGAAATTATTATTTAAAATAAGTTTTATTCCTTCCACTATGTATTCTATCTGTTCCTGTTTAAATTCTTTCGATTCCATTAAAAAGTGTTTTGCTGCTCTACATCCATAGGAATGGGGAATGTTACTGTAAAGGGCCGCCACATCACAAGTGACTAAAATACAGTCATTATCCCAAGGCATATCTTCCAAAACTTGTAGGACTGTAATCGTATCTTTAATATGTGATCTAGTTTTCATGACTAAAGGTTGCAATTGAACATCTATATATTGTGATAGTCTGCTTGAAATGGAGTCTATGCCTGCTATAATGGGTATTCCTGGAGGTTTTTCTACATTTTTATGGACTTTAGGTAAAAAATAAAAAACTGGTATTTTGGGGAATTTAATGTTTAAAAACTGGAATTCTTTTAAACTTAAAATATTCTCATTAAACCCTTTGTTAAAAAAAGTTAAAAAAAGAGAATACTGTCACTTGGGTTCATCCCTAATTGTTGGTAAGTATTAGAATCTTTTAAAATGTTATTTGCTTCTGTATCATAAAACTGTTTAGACATAAGCACTATCCCCCCTCCCTTATCTGCCGGTTTAATAACTAAATTCTTATCTGTTTGAAGATCTTTAAGTGCCTTCTTTTCCAATATTGTCAAGTTATCTTTAAACTTATCTTTAGGGATAATTTTATTCATTTCTGTTGTAACCATAGTTTCAAATGTTATTATTTTGTCTGATAGCATTTGTTTGGGGTAGAAGGAGGATTTGTTTTTAAGGGAGGTATGTTTAAACCCAGATTCATCCTCTAGATTTATATTTTGGTTAATTTGTTCCCTATTAAGCGGGTCTCCCCAAAAAAAAATTTTCAAACATAAACTACGTTTAAAGCGGTTTAAATCTATATACATATCGAAATGATTTAATCCTGTGCTAGGGGCAAATTTTAACCCTTTATTGAGTACTGATTTATGATGATTGTCAAGAATTTTATCGCTTAAATTAAAAATGCCTTTTATTAATTCCGTAGATTCAGGTCCCTTCTTTTTGATCTGTATTCGTTTTCCTCCCCTTGTTCCTCTATATCTGAGGCTTTCCTTTTCCTGGAATTTGTTGAAATACTTTGCTCTTGGTCTAACTTGTGTCTGTCTTTGGTTTTGGATTGTCGAAAAACCTCTTCTTCCCTATAGTCTGACAGAGCTTCATATCTGTTATAAGTGGGGATTCTTTCCTGGTTGCTCTGATATTGTCTATATGGTCTCTGTTCTCTATAATTCTGAAAATCTTCCCTATTCCTATAGCTCCTTCTCTCTCCTTCTGAATTCTTCCTTATATTAGTATAATTATAATTATCCCTAGTAGTGTTCAATCTTGGTCTCCACTTCTCTCTTGTTTCGTTATGAAAAAATCTCCTAGGGTAATTGGATTTATAATGATTCCCCTTATATGTTCTATTTGTATGTTCTTCATTAATTTCCTCTAATTGATTATTATGCCTTAATCTCATAGGGGTGGTTTGTTTTGTCGCTTGATATTTTTGGGCATATTTGGAGAAAGATCTAACTTGTTTTTGTTCATAATCCTGTATATCTCTAAGATATTTATTCTTTTTCACTCCTATACTACTTCAAGTTTATCTAAATTTCTTTCAATATGGGAGGTGATATTTACAAATTGCTCCTCATTACTAGAGTTAAGTAAGATATCTTGACATTTATTGATCTCTTTATCCAGCTCTTTTAAATTTTCTTTCCTTCTTTTAATAATTAAATGCATACTAGTAAAAGAAAAGCCTTCTAACATTTCGTTCCATTCCTCCATAAAATTATCATTATCCCTACTAAAGATTTATTAGTATATAAAACTAAAACTATTACTAATACACAAGATATTCCCTTCATCTGTAATTATAACAACAATAACTATGAAATAAACCGAATCATCAGGAAATACTGGCCGATCCTACTACAGGATCCAGCACTTAAACAAATTCTTCCTGCAAAACCCAGGATGATTTATAGGGGTGCAAAAAATCTGAGGAATAGCCTGGTTCGGAGTTCTCTTAAGGAACAAAACCATACCTCCACTATATTTAACAATGAGAAAGGATTTTATGGTTGTGGTCAGTGTTCTGCCTGCAAAAAGGCAGGATGTAAACGAAGAATAATAAAAGATATAACATCGGATAAGGGGAAAAAAATTCAGATCAAGCAATTCATAACATGCTATACTAAAAATGTAGTATATCTTTTAATCTGTCCATGTGGACTGAAATATGTGGGGAGGACTACAAGACCACTGCATACTAGAATCAGAGAACACATATACAAAATCCAGACAGGTTTCGAGCAACATAGCGTCTCGAGCCATTTTAAATTTTGTCATGACCAAAAATCAGAGGGTTTACAGTTTGTGGGGATTAATAAAATAAATAGAAATTGGAGAGGAGGGGACTTCGTAAGAGATTTAGGTAAGCGTGAGATGGAATGGATCTATAGATTAAATACGCTAATTCCATATGGTCTTAACGCGGACTTTGAGTTGTGCCATTTTTTATGATAAAAAGGAGAAGTATTATGTTAGTAGTTATATAAACCCCTTTTTTAGTTTTAGGTAGGGTAACATATACAGTCACTTTTTATAATATTTTATGTAAGTAATTTATTTATATATTATTGGATTTTAGAAGTCATTATATAGATAAGATAGACATGTACGATTTATGTATAATGATATAAGCACATAAAGATTTGAAGATTCTGTTTAAATAATTTATTTATAATAATTTATAAACATGTATGTTAAAAGGATTGGAAATTTACCTTGCTAATATTGTTAATTAAATTGATCAGGGTTCAAACAATAATAATTATAATAGCCTTTACAGCAATTATCTTATAATATTTTAATCTTAACTAGTTCATTTGTTGTTTAGGAAACAATTTATTAATTACTGTGGATATTCAAGAACAGAATACAAAGATGAGTTATTATTTTGTCTATCCACAGTATATATTTTTTAAAAACAGAAAGGGGATATGTAACAACGTTATAATTTTATTTGGGGTTTTTTATTATTATTGATTGCTTTAAGATCGAAATGTTAAAACGTCGATAAATAACTAAGAATAACAATGTATCCATTACAATATTATTGTGAATTAGAATTGACAAAACGAAATGTTACAGATGAAAGAGATCGTAATATTTGTAACAAGAAGAAAACTGATGCTGTTCCTTATTCTTTTGTTTCTATTTCTTGTTTTCTTTCCTGTTTTTTTTTTTTTATATATGAGAACAAATATTATTCTTTGCTGGACGGACTTTTGAGGACATTAGAGGATTTAATTTTTATATTAAACAATGAACTTTTAAGATATATATATCAGCTATTGAAGAACAAAGACGAATGGGAACGATAAGAAAGAATATAAGCATCTTCGCTCCCGATATTAATATGAAAGGGAGGCATGGACCGCACACGTCGTACCTGTGGGTGGTACCGATGTGCGACGGTTAAGGTGCTGTGAATTTGCCCGCCGTTTTTGTATATTTAAACTTAAGAAGAGGAGTTCCAGGATCACTGTTGCTTTTCTACAATCCGGTTTGAAGAAGCCACGTCGGTAGTGGCGAAACGCGTCCCGGTATTTTAAAAGCACATTGTGGCTATTTTATTTATATATATGAGTGTATTAAATAAATAATCGTTTTTACTTTTGGATGATCCTGGTTCCCGATATCAGTTCATTGAATGGGGAGTGCAGTCCCGAATTTGCACAATGCTATGAAATTGAGTCAATACATTTTGACTCTACACTTGTGAGTACCCACACAAAGATCACATATATTTTCTCTGAAACATTACAAACGATATTGCGCAATTTGGTGTATTTTTATTCATCTACAGACCCCAGGAACACATTGTAAGAAGGGTTTGGAGCCACCCGTACAGACTCAGAAGCCATTTAAACTAGAGCTAAATCGACAGCTCTCCATTTACATCTTTCCTTGTCGATTTTTCAGTGACATTTTACCTCAAAAGGTGATTAATTCATTTTGTTTTTGTATAAGCGCTACATTCTTAATTTGTTTTGTGTGTCTATAGGAATCTTTGAATGTTTGGCAGCTATTGAGTATTACAAGTTATATTTATATTTAACATTAACTTTAACATATAAGCGCTGGTTCCATTGTCTATACCAATTATTTGTATGTTGTTGTTGTTTTGTCTCTGAATAAATATTTGTTAAAGTAGACGGACCAGAGTTTATATGTGTACATAATAATTTATAGAGTTTGGTGATACACCACATTTGGCGACCATGAATTTTAGACTTCTACAACAAATGTTTGTGAGACGCAATAACTACCATATTGATACATAATCTAAGAGAAAGAGACTTGATAGCATAGGATTAATTTTGTTGAATCAAATATACATATGTGTTTTGTTGACTGTTTTGAATTTGTGTATTGTGACTGACAGACTATATTTTGATGCAAATTGTAGCATTTATAGGTTTAACTTTGTTTCTGTACAGTTTTAAAGTATTTGTGATAAAAGGGGGAAATTGAATAGCATTGGAACCTTTTAATGTTTTGGCCATTTTTAATTGCCCATGTGCTGTATTGTCTCTCTCTTGTTGCAACTAACTAGAATGAAACTTAATCTATTTTAATTGTCTTCTTAGGTGTTAAATTGTGTGATTTCACTGCATTCTAAGTTAAAATAGCAAACGTTTTTTGTTGTTATCTTTTGCCTGTTTGAATCATTGAATTCAGGATGGGAGCATAATGTTTGTGCATTATGAATGACAGAACGTATTTTGTTGCAAATTGTAGCATTTATAGTTTAATTTTATTTATGCACAGTTTTAAAGTATTGGTGATTAAAGGGGAAGATTGAATAGTTGCACTGCATTGGTACTATAAAGCCTCTAAATTCATTCATTACAGTCAGGTGGGCCAAATTCCAAATAATTTTAGTTTTTATTAGTTTAGCACGCCTGCACTGCCAGCTATGTTTTATTTATTTTTTGATGCTGGATTAATAATTATAAATTCATAGATTAAGTGAATTGTTGCCAACGTGAGGCTTATATTTGATCACACTGGAGAGATGTGATAGCGTAACTTTTTGTTGGTTTACAACAGTAAAAACATTAAAAGCATTTTTTTTTTTTATATTTGGTTCCCAACAAATATAACCTCAAGTTGATTTTTGATTTTGATTTTTGAATAGCAACAGACAGTTTTCTATAGATTGCACGCTGCCAAACTGTGTAATGGTAGCATTCAATCTACTTTTTTTTCTTCTCTCTCCATCTTTGATGCTTTGTTATTTTTGTTTTGTTTTTTGTCATTAAGAATATAGGGAAATTAGATTGCTTTGAGTGAAGATGGCATAAATAATAAAGTGACAATGTATGCTATTTGTTCTATTTGGCTATCCGCAGGCGGTTAAATAGTTATGGGTATGAGAATTTGCACCTACGTTCAATTGCGAATACATTTTTCGCCCTTACATCTTTCCCACTCACGTTCATGTATAATAATTTTCGGTTTAAACTATGTACATTTTGTGATTATTGCACGTTTTCATCAGTAAATTATAAAATAACTAATATGGTTTTGTGTTCAACTCTCCATCAGGTGTGGAGTAAATGTCTAAATTAATCAAAATTTCAGGAGACATTTGTGGGTCTTTTACATACCTCTAAAATGTAAACATAGCCTTAAGACACCACAACCAAATAGATTTTATTAGACAAAACTAAATAAGCATTTGACACAAGACAATATGCTGATTACTGTTGTACATATTTCATTGTCTGTGTTTGATTCAAAGAACATTTTAATTGGAATGCCCAGAGAGGCGAAGGTAACTGACATGTCCTGTCACAGTTTACTATACAGATGAAGAAGTGCTGGGATTACCAAAACAAACTATTATCCTGAAAATGATTACTATTCAGATGAAGAGGTGCTGGGATTACACGTCAAACTATTATCCCGAAAATTTATACTATACAGATGAAGAAGTGCTGAGATTACCAAGTCAAACTATTAACACAGCCCAGAATGAGGGTAAAGTAACAGCAAGAAGCAGGAATTTGTGTCATTTCAAGGTGGTCATAGAATGAGTTTACCCTACACTCATGAACTTGCATGTGTCATTAAACCTACAAACCTCAAGCTTTGTAATGGATTGGCAAAGACAATATTCAAGGAGAGTTCATTCTAAAATCACAGCTATCAAGCACACAGATCAGTCACAGTCTTCAGATTCCAGTCCCAGGCGAAATTAAACATCATATTGTGTCATAAACTAGTAATAATTACTGTATGGGGTTGATTGCGTCTAGATATTACTACTTCACATGAACACATTACCATATAATATTAATGAACAACTACCTGGGTTCTTACCAACCCACATGGGCAGTGGTTAATTTAAAAACGGAACAACTGAAAACAATTGAAATTGGGGGAATGTGGGGTGATGCAACCCCTGTTTGACTATATTCTTTCTCTCACTTTTAAATGTGCTCAACATAAGAGAAAGAAAAGTGAGGGAATGTGGTGACATTCTGTCATCAAACTAATATGGTGACTACGGATCATGTCACCAAGCTCATGTGTGCCTTTCTTACAGTGTGATAAGCTTTACCCTTTGATATGGTAATTGGGTAATTCAATTCCTTTACAAGTCAGGAAAGAGGTAACCACTTCCCCCTATCTCCATTCCTCTCTGTTCCTTCTTGGCTGTGCTACTGAGCAGACCCTTAAGCAGACATGGCCTAATTTCTATCATGGTGAACTGTGAGTGGGATCTGGTGATTTTATAAGATGTAGTTGTTCTTGTTAGTTAGGTTGTTGTTGCTGTTGTTGTTGGTGGTGGTATAGTTAGTTAGATTGTGTGTAATTATTTGTATGTTGTTGTTGTTTTGTCTCTGAATAAATATTTGTTAAAGTAGACGGACCAGAGTTTATATTTGTATATGTACATAATAATTTATAGAGTTTGGTAATTTACCACAACAGAAAATTGATGGGAGACCACTAATGGTCCGAATTTCAAATACCTTATAATATGCAGGAGGAATACATTGTACATTGAAAAGCTGGTGTCTGCCAAACACGTGAACCATGCGAGGCCTAAGGTAAAATCATTGTAAACATATGAGTGACAAACCAACAAATATTTGGCAAATAATTTAGGGGTTAATACAGTAGTTGACTGAGGTAACACTGTTGAAAAAAGGAAGATTAGTATAAGTGACTAGAATTAACCAGGTGTCATGCATATTCTTAACAGCATACAACGTAAAATTATGTTAAACTCTAGAATGTATGTGAATTGTGAACCTGTAACGTGACCATACTTGTTGGCAGATAATTGCCAGATACATAGTCCCGAGTTGGACTAATATAAATTTGGGATAACCCAGAGACAGATGAGTGATGTACGTATCGAGTGATGAACCTAGCGAGGGCAACTTGCATATGAAATTTTTAACAGAGAGTGGAATAGGTTGAGAACCGGGAGAGTAGTGATATTGAAGAAAACAGAAATTGTGTAGATAATAAACTATGTCAACAAGAACATATGGTGAAAGTGATTAACTGGAACGTGAAACCTGGACAGGTAAGTTCAGCAGTATTGTAAACACACTTAAAAATGTTTTGGAAGTAAAGCAATACTAACAACCTTTTAGTAAAATAACTAAATTCTAAATAAAACCTGATTTAGCAGAAAAGTCTTAAGTAGGGCTTACTTTGAATGTGTACAGTGAAGGTTTATACCAGTTAAGATTCATGTCGTTTAACCATGTGTATAGGCCCAAGTTTGAGCCTGACATAAAATGTATATAGTTGCTGCGACATCTAGCCATGTTGGGGATTAAATAGCTTGTTCGGGGTATATACAGCCCTTCCAGACATGGCTGGGAAGATGGCACCTCCATGACTTTGTTTAACTGCCAAATTTAATAAAGGTGCAGACCTCAGGGCTTTGGGAGTGGCGGGGAAAAGGGGTTCTGCTGGGGGACTTGGGCTGACAGGTTTGGATTATTGTCTAGAGATAGAACGTCACCTGGAACTATTTCTGCAACATCCTGTAAGGAAATTAATAATGAGTTAACCATGCAAAATCTTCAATGCAAATTGATAATATCCCTTATGTAGAACTAGTGACTGATAACTAGTGATGATTGGCAAATATATTAACTACCCAGTGACAGATGTGGCCCTGCTAGTTTTCAAGTAGCTGTGAGAGGCTCTATCTATGATTTGGGCAGGAAAACAGATAGCATGACAGAAAGTCAATATTCCGTTGGATATTCTTGAAACGTAAAGGAACATTGTAAAACGTATTTTATATTGAATTGTGTAATGTATGATCGAATGTGTATGGAGGACCTTGCAAGGGTAAGGAATGCAGAGACAAGCCCCTTGTTAATGTAAGGGTTTCGAATTGTATTCGGTAGTCGTAACGAAGGCAGAGTGAGGCCTTGATATTTGATAGGAACATAAACGAAAAAAGTAATGTTTGAATACCTGAAAAAACTCTCAAACTCATAGAGAAACTCTTCTTTACCATATGTTTTAGTAGACGGGCTAATGGCTTTTTCCTGAATCATATTTATAGTGATTGACGTAGACGTGTTTGATTGGTAATCAAAGTATCTGAACGTCCCTAGTGATATTTTAACACCACATGACGTTTTCAAATGCAGTATTACTGTAACAGGAGGATGATCAGTACTGCAAAATGAATTGAGTAATGAAAGGGTTCACCTTAATGGATTATACATGAAAGATTACATTTTTAAGAAAGGGTATAATTAGAAACCGGATATACTTTAAACCCACGAATGGGTCACCAAAGTAATGAACAGTAAACCCAATTAATGACTTACCAGCGGAATTTAGTCGTTTGTAAGTGAACACATAAATTAACCTAATAGAACCTGTCACGTAACTGTTTAAGCGTAAATCTTCTACATTTAATTATATGCATTTCTGATTTACATATATGTGATTTTAAACTGGTTTATAGATAAAGCAGTAAGACGGATTCTAAACACAATTCTATTGCGGGGTAGGTGCTTTACTTCTGTACTCTATTTTCAAACAGAAAATCCACGAACGGTAAACCTCCTGAAATGTATTACAGAGTAAATGAGAATCGAGCATTCGTTGATTTAATGCGGTTCGTCTGCTTTGCCTTTTTCCATTCGGGAGTTATTGTATACAAACCTCCTCCATTCATCTCCAAAACTAGGACCACCACTATACCCCATTAGAACATTCACACAAGCAACCTAAGCGCGAAACACAAGGGAAGTAATTAATGTGTTCTTCCCCAGGATGGCCGGCATTTCGTATAACCGAATTCAGATGGTCCACAAAACAACGGGTGCCATTTTTTCTCCCGAATGTGGACAGCGGTACTTGGTCATTGAGTGCCTGGAACTCTTTTCAGCCAGGCAATAGCACAAACCCCGGTAAAGATTAGACCTCTGCCCATTCTACTTCCCGACCAACTATGCGAACGATGTTCGGGAGATGGAAACTACCGAACAGGGAGGGCATTCATACCCTGAAATAAAAACAACCCTTTGCATGGTTTTCGCACTGGAACTCCTGAACAGTGACAAGTAATAATATTTATACAAATTCAAGCAAATGACATGGTCAAATGTACGAATGATACCAGTAATATTTAAATGAATTCATGCAAATGACTTGATTGAATGAAACAAGTACAAGTGAATGACATGATCAAATGTACGGATGATGCAAGTGATATTTAAACAAATTCATGTGAATGACTTGATAAAGTGCACAAATGAAACAGGTAATAATATTTAAACGAATTCAAATGAATGCTATGATTAATTGTAACGAGTAAATATTTCAATGAAAGCAACTGAATAACATTTCAATATACTAATGCAATAAAACGAAAACGTGATAGGAGGGAGCCAATCCCCACGTTTTTAAGGCCCAGACATAGGAATAACCAAACATTTGTTCCCGACGTTTACATATGTATGTGTGTCAGGTCTCGCATCCGCAAGTTGCTGAAGTGGTGTCAGAGGTCGGGAATGACGAGGCTGGCCCGGAGTCGGTGTAGGCCGCAACAGGAGTGGAGACCGGTTAGCAGCGGCGTGGGACGGACCAGGCCGGAAGTGTAGGTTGACCGGAAGTGCAGGTTGCCATGGATACCGCGTCACTTGAATGAAAAAACGGCGCAGATTGCGTTTTACAGGACAAACTCCTCCCACGAATAAAGGGATTATGGCCTTCTACATATATAATAATTTATATCTAAATATGATAAATTCTACTTTTGTGTTTAAAATGTTTAAATACATTATTATGTTATTTAAAGTAAAGATTTGCAGTAAATATAGTTTGATCTTTATTTTTCACCTTTTCGCTTTAAAATAATTTGAATTATTGCTCCTTTAAACTGCTCATTTCTCAGACTGTATATAATGGGGTTTAATAACGGGGTCACAATAGTGTAAAGCACAGAAATCAGTTTTTGTAAACCAAAGTATTCTTCTTTAGATGGGACTAAATAATTAAATACCAGTGTCCCATAATATAGACATACAACAGTCAGGTGGGAGCTGCAGGTGGAGTAGGCTTTCTGTTTCCCAGTGGTGGTGGAGATCTGGATAATTACAAGAAAAATGTTAATATATGTCACAGTGATAAAAAGTATCGGGACAAATGTTAATGGAACAGACAATATAATGCTTACAAGTGTATTAGCTTCTGAGCCAGAACAAGATACTCTGAGAACTGGTATCAATTCACAGAAAAAATGGTTAACAACTTTTAACCCACAAAATGTCATTTGGCTTAAAATAACATTATGTGGTAATGCAGCTAGTATTCCAAGTCCCCAAGATAAAGCTACAAGAGAAGAACAAAGTTTCAAGTCCATGACAGAAGAATACCTCAGTGGGTTACAGATGGCCAAATATCGATCGTAGGACATTACAGTGAGAAGCAGGCACTCAGTAACGACTGATTGGATGAAGAAGAAAATTTGAGTGAAACAGCCAGCAAGGGACATGGTACCTTCTTCTCTTAATATAATATAAAGCATTTCAGGAACAATGTTTGTGATGATGATCATGTCATTGAAAGACAGATGGCCGAGGAAGAAGTACATGGGAGAGACAATGTATCTACACATAGATACCATTGAGATAACCATTATATTTGCAGATAATGTCACAAGATAAATTATCAGGAAAAAAATAAAGAGTAAAATTTTGACATTTTGGATGTTCTCAAATCCAATTATCAAGAACTCCTCTATATTTGACTTGTTCATGAAATTCTCCTACATTCACATAAACAAAAAATGAAATGCATTTAACACAAATATAGACAGACAATTTCAATCTATCAGATGTGGATAACACACTACAAGTTTTACTTATAACAAGAGATCTTTAAAGGAACACTATGAGATTAGGAGCACAAACATGTAATCCTAACCCTATTGTGTTAAAAACACTATCTTGCCCTGTGCACAGTACACCCCCACCAAACATAGTAAAACCATACCTTTATTTCGGTCTTCTGGTTCTGGCTTTGCCCCTATCCCGTCTCCTTGGCTGACATTATCGGAAGTGATGATATCACCAATCACAATGCTTCCCTATGCAAAGGCTTTGGATTGGCTGAGATTGTCAATTCTGATTATCTCACCAAAGAGAGGGGATGGGGCAGAGCCAAACACCACCCTGGCCAATCAGCATTTCCTCATAGAGATGCATTGAATCAATGCATCTCTTTGAGGAAAGTTCAGCGTCTTAATGCAGAGGGTGGAGATCCTCAATGTCGGTCACACTGTGCATCCAGGCCCCAGGAAGCACCTCTAGTAGCATCTGCTACCTACAGGGACTGACTATACTCACCAAAACAACTACATTAGGCTATAGTTGTTCGGGTGACTATAGTGTCCCTTTTATCACTGAGAGAATCACTCAGAAGAACTCACACTATTAATCATCTAACTCACATAGAAATAATTACCTGTTGATCCTGCTACCACAATGTTCTTTGCTAATATAATAAAATTACAACCCAAATCCAATTATTTAGCTTGCTTTTAAATTAGATAAATCTTTGTTAAATGATAGGATCAAAATATATTTTATAATAAATACTTTACATATTACTACACACATGTAACATTACATACAAACATTTTGCTCAGGGCTTACTAACAGGGTATGTATTTTATTTTAGCATTTCCCCTTTATTTCCTCTAGTCTTCCTTTTATTTTCTCTTTTCTTCTTTTGTATAGTATTGTCCGAGGTTATGTCTTTGCTTCTAATGTTATATTTTATCTATTATATATAGCCAGTCTTTATATATTACAGACAGATTTCTCTCTTGCCTTTAAGCTTAGCCAACCATATCCTTTTTCCATCTACACTTGATAACTTACTTGGTGTATAACCTCTTGTGTGGTAGGCATTATAATCTGTTTCCATTTTCTAGCTATTAATATCTTAGTAGCCGTCAACATGTGAATTATTAACACCAGGTATTTATCTGTCAGGTTTCTATCCATTATATGTAATAAAGTATAGTCTGGTTTGGTATTTACCAGTGAAACTCTTAATGTTCTTAAAAGTCAAAAGGAGATGTTCCAAAACTCTCTTACCCCCGGACACTCCCACCATATGTGCGTATATGATCCTTTATCTCACACCTCCAGCATATATTTGAACTTTGTGGAAATATTGCCTTTAATTGGGTGGGGACTAGATACCATCTGTTCATTACCTGATATATATTTTCTTGTAAACTTGCACAGTGAATATATCTATTAGTAATATTTAAAACATGGTGCCATGCTTCTAATGTAATATTGATTTTTAAGTCCTCTTTCCTTGTTTTAATTGCCACGATTTGTATTGTTTTTTGTGTTTATTTAAATATTTTATTACAAACGGAAAGTGCTTTGCTATCTTTGTCCCCCTAAATAAATATTTAATCTTTAATATTAAACTATCTCGTACCATGTTTAATGTGTTATTTAAATCATTTTTAACCTTTAAATATTTTTTAAAAACTCTTTATTCTGCATCTTGAATTCTTCAATTAAGTTGGCAAAGGTTTTTATATTTTGAACCTCCATTAATTTTTCAATTTTATCAATACCCCTCTCTGTCCAGCTTTTTAACATTATATCTTTCATATTGTCTGATATTGTTTAAATAGTTAATGTTTTAATAATTTAATTTTTTAATCCCAACTTAAATTTTAATTTATGCCACGATTTTAATAGAGTATATATAATTATATCTTGCATATTCTTTATATTAGATGGTCCCTGTATAATATTACTCCATATTAACTGTGTTTGTTTCGTCTTGCCTATTATTTCACATTCCATTTTATACCAGGGCTCTTGAAAGCTACCTTCATTGTGCATCATATACATATGGTATAAGGAGTTTGCCTCATATGTCTGTCTTATAAATTATTTAATTTATAATTTATACTCTTATTCTTATTTTTCTTATTTAAATATTAGCATGCATTAGGTATTGGTATTATTTAGTTTATGTTTGTATTATACTATTAGCAGGCTGTAAAAACTATGTGTAAGTAGTATATTTAAATAATGTAGTGCCATTTTGAGTGTATAACATCCCCCCCCCCCTCTTCTTTGCCTCCGGTCCACGCGTATCGAATTTGCTCGTTCCTGAGAGGAACATAGGAAAGAAACACATCATTTACGGCGTACTTCCGGGTTTCGACAGTGGAACGCATGGTGGAACGCATATGAGATTGACGGGCGCACAGGATGCCGTCACAGATACCGGACGCCGGACTGAAAATTGAAACACCTGGACTAAATGAAGAGTTATGTGGACATTGGGGGAGGTATAAAGGGTGTAGGAGGAAAGAGATTTTTATTGTTCATTTCTGGTCACTGAAGTCTCTGAGGAAGTCCTATACACGGACGAAACGCGTAGGACCCCTGGTGGGGACAGTGAGACTACATCCATTGTTTTATATTTTGATGTAAGTTATTAAATTATTTTTTCTACATTTTTAAATGTGCACTACAATTTTATTGTTTTTTTCTTTGAGCACACACCTTTCAGCCAATCCATGAGATATTGAATAGAGATGGAAGAATTATTTCTGGAAAGGCATTTATGCTGAAAAAGGAATTTATTCCAAAGGTCTTCTAATTCCAGCGAGAGTGTGAGTGGCCATTTGTGAATTGTACACTTGGCTTATTCATATACACAGTTATGCGCTATGTATTGTTCTTGTCATTGATTTAGCAGATTATCCCCTTTTTTTCTGTATACATTCTATTGAAAACAAGAGGAAGTCTTCTGGGAAGACTACCTGGTTCAGGGAGGTTTTTTTCTGCTATTTATCTACTGAGCACTTATTGCACTGTGGTTTGTGCACACATATATTGTTTTTTGTATCTTCTTTATACATGCTAGATTCTCTTCTTTTATTAGGAGTTTCTCATTTAATCTTCTATGTCTGTTTATATTATATTCCTTCCCATCCTTAATCGACCAAAATACTGCATTGTGGTCAGACCATATGGTTTCTTTAATAAAACTCTTTAGAATATTCAGTAATAATGAAAAATCAGTCCACACCATATCTATCCTTGCATACGAATAATGCACAGGGGAGAAATGTGTATAATCTCTTGCGTGTGCATTTATAATTCTCCATAAATCATAGAATTTATATTTTTTTGCTAGCAGTTCTAAAGAGTGTGCTGCTTTTCTCAATTTTTGGTTTATTATTTTATCTTGAGGTACCCTCTTATCCATCTTAATGTCCATGAGAGCATTAAAATCACCTGCTAGGATAAGCGATCCTTTATAGATTTTTTTTATTTTTTCCAACATTTTCTTAACAAAAAAGATCTGATTTACATTAGGTGCATAAATATTAAACATAGTGTAAAGCTTCCCCTCTATCCTACAAATCTGGATCACATTCTTGGTATATTATTTCCAAACTTAGTGTGTTAGAGATTAACCCCTTAAGGACTGGACTGTTTTTGCGATGTTGTACATTTGCGACCAGGAATATTTTTACACTTTTGTGGTGTTTGTGTTTGGCTGTAATTTTCCGCTTTCTCATTTACTGTTCCCATACAAATTATATATTGTTTTTTTCAGGACAAAAGGGGCTTTCTTTACATACCATTATTTATATAATCTCATGTATTTTAATTTAAAAAAAATAAAAAAATATGATGAAAAATTGAAAAAAATACATGTTTTTTGACTTTTACTTGAAAAATCTTTTACTCATCTACAAAAGCGAATGAAAAAACTGCTAAATAGATTCAAAATTTTGTCCTGAGTTTAAAAATACCCAGTGTTTACGTGCTTTTTTGCTTTTTTTTGTATGTTATAGGGCTATAGGTACAAGTAGGATATTGCGGTTTCAAAACATACATTTTTAAAATTTATCAATAGTGACATTGTAACACTATTATCTGTCATAAATCTCTGAATAACACCCCACATGTACATATTTTTTAAAGTAGACAACCCAGGGTATTCAATATGGGGTATGTCCAGTCTTTTTTAGTAGCCACTTAGTTGAAAACACTGGCCA
>OW240914.1:7742907-7764039 GCA_933207985.1 Pelobates cultripes | reverse complement strand
AATATCCAGAACACCAGTTTGGATTAAAACTGAATGTCTAGCATAAGGTGTCTAACTAAAGTGACCATAGCAATATTAATAAAATAACAGTTTGGAGCAAACTGAATGTTAAGCAATACATGTTTAACTAATGACAATTTTCAATATCAGTAAAACAGTTTGGAGCAAAATACTCTGACCTGTGTCTTGGCTGGAAGCAGCAAAGAAAGAGGAAGTCATGTGTCTGTCAGGGCTTTATATATGGATGGGATGCCTGTTACTGATTGGTTTAAAGTTTTTTCTGATTGACTTGTGCTGCTGGAGGCATAAAGTAAAGAAAGTTATGCAAAATATGAAGCCTCCTGTCATGTGATAAAATTATATACACTTTAAAGTCCAACTGTCTACAAGTATCCATTTTATGACACTTGATATATAAATACACTTATTTATTTTTGAGAAAATATCATATTCGTTTTTATCTGATTGAGCAGCCATGTTGGGTCAGACTGCAGCTCAGACTAATTTACCGTTGAACATACAGCAGCAGCAAGTTGGGTTGAGCAGCATGTGGACAGGTAAGCGTTAGACCCAACATGGCCACACTGCCAGATAAATGTAAATTTTTTATGAAAAAAATAAAATATAAACCCATTGTTTTATTAAGTATAATGAACATTTTAAGGTAAAATGTGATGACTGTTTGAAAAGTGCACAAACTTCTAACATTTCCTTGGTTTCCATGGTAACGATTATGTCGTTTCTATCAGCTGTTTGCTTAATGAATCTCCCTCCGTTTCGGCAAGGTGAGGAAGGGATAAAACTAACAGAAAGGGAAAGAAAGGGAAATGATTAAAGGGATTCTCCAGTGCCAGGAAACCACATTAGTTTTCCTGGCACTGCAGGACCCTCTAGTGCCCCTCTTCCTCTCACCCCCATCCCAAGTTACTGAAGGAGTAACCCCTTCAGTGACTTACTGGAGTCCAGCTCAGGCTCCGCCTTCGCTCCTCCCCTGCCGTCAGCTGGCGCGGAGACCGCATGCAGGGCCATGGGGATTTTGGCGACGCTGGAGGTCCTCACACTATGTCATTTTAAAACACTTTTTGTATTCTATGAACACGGAAGACTCCTCTAGTGGCTGTCTACTAGACAGCCACTAGAGGAGGACTTAACCCTGCAAGGTAAATATTGCAGTTTATGAAAACTGCAATAATTACACTTGCAGGGTTAAGGGTAGTGGGAGTTAACACCCAGACCACTCCAACGGGCAGAAGTGGTCTGGGTGCCTGGAGTATCCCTTTAAATTATGATTAAATGGAAAGATCCAGAGTCTTATTCACACAGTATTTCTCCTCCTGCCGGTTTTGCAAAAGAGAGGCTGGTAAACGCAGATAAATAACCTGTGGATCACCATTTACGTTTAATAGAAAGGGCAGTGAAACTGCCATTACCAAATGCATGAACAGCAGTCTAAAACAAGAAAAAACATGCTGCTAAACACGTCTGTACCAACAGCGACTGACCTATTTGGGGCCTCCTGTCCACGGTCCTGGGTTCCTCCCTGGTATCTCCAGTAAGTGTGTTATGGATGTAATTAGTGATAGTAAAATGTCTATTTACTATGTGCATCTTTTTTTTTATTAACTGTTCAAAATGGCTGCTAGAGCACCACTCCCATCAACTAAAGAATGTAAAGAATGTCATGTATTAAGATAGCGTCTCCTTCCAGAGATCTGCACCCAGAATGCTAATGATGTCACACCCTGGAGGATGTACAGTAGATAAGACACTTAGCATTTACCAATTAAAAAGATACTTTCCATGTTATCTCATGTTTTGCACATGATGTATTTCTGCCTTTATAAGGGGCTTGCAGCCGCCCCTGATTAAACATTCCGATGTTTTTCATCAACCTGATACCTCTGACTCAGTGGGATTTACTTCAGAGCGTGCACGCTTTCTATTTTTAAGCAATTTGGACAGGAGCAGATAATCAAACACTTGTTTTGATCCACAACATTTGGCGCTCAACGTGGGGCTCTGGGTTGCCGGTTAGCCATCCTAGAAGAAGCAGGGGGCAGACCTACAGTGACGGGACGGAGACTGATCACCTCTGCATATACGGTAATGACTGCTTCTGCACCTTGCCTATATATCCTGTCCCTGTGATTGGCCTGTCTCCGTGTCTATGTCGGCTGCTGGAGGGCACCAAAGACAGGTAAATAGCTTGCCCGGAGTCCCTTTGTATAGTACCTGTATATTAACTATCTGCCTCCTGGGTGTGAATGTATTTTTGCATAAGGGGAGGGTATTTCGCAGGCATTTTTATAGCTTTACCGCTACAGCGCCGTAAATTCGTGGCCGGGGAATTGCATTTTATAGGTTTACCACTACAGCGCCGTAAGCACGTGGCCTGGGAATTGCATTTTATAGCTTTACCGCTGTAGAGCTGTAAGCGCATGGCTGAGGAATTGCAGGATTTGTTGGCTTTACCGCTACAATGCCATTAGCACGTGGCCAGGGAATTGCATTTTATAACTTTACCGCTGTAGCGCCGTAAGCGCACAGCCGGGGAATTGCAGGATTTGTTGGCTTTACCGCTACAGTGCCGTAAGCGCACGGCCAGGGAATTGCAGGATTTGTTGGCTTTACCGCTACAGCGCCATAAGCGCGTGGCTGGGGAATTGCATTTTATAGCTTTACCGCTGTAGCGCCATAAGCGCACGGCCGGGGAATTGCAGGATTTATTGGATTTACCGCTTCAGCGCGGTAAGTGCACGGCAGGGGAATTTCATATTTGGGTTTATTGTTAGCTGTAGTGCAGCAAGCGTGCAGTGGGTTTATTGTTAACCTTAGCACAGTAAGGCACGTGGCATTGTTTTTGAATGATATATATAAATGTACAGTTAAGGGGGGTTTGTGTTTTGTTTGCATATATATTCTGGGTTTGTGGGGGGTTTGTGTTTTGTTTGCATTTATATTCTGGGTTTGTGTTTTGTTTGCATTTATTGTAAAGGATTTGTGGTTTGATTGTATCTGTATTTTGAACCTTCTGGTGTATATGTCTCTTTGTTTGCAATACATGTAACGTGCAAGTCTCTGTCTTTCTATCTTGTTGCTCTCCTCTTATGCTTTGATGAGAGAAATTTGAATACTTAAGTATAGTTTAGACACTGATAGTGTTAGAGAATTTAATTTGGATTTTCAGTTTGGTATTTTATTTAGTATTTCATTTTGCAAAGGTTATTGCTTATTTGGCTTATTTCATCAGCTATAGTACATGTAATGTTGAAGGTACATGCCAGCCGCCGCCCTATGATGGCGCCTGGCACGAAGGGAAGGAGGTCGGCTCAACTCCTGTGACCTCCACCCAATTACCACTACCCACAGTCACTGCCCCTTAGCCCCTGACCTTATGTACCCCGTCCTTGGGGCGGACGGTTCATTGCATTTCCCTGCTCCCACCCCTGCCCCTGGTACGCCTTCTCTACCTGCCCCTGGTACGCCTTCCCTCTCCGCCTCTATTGCTCCCACCCCAGTCATGCCTACTCCTAACGTATGCACTCCCGTCACTTCCACCCCTGCTATGCCCTCACCTCCTGCCTCTTCATTTCCCGTGCAAGTCATGAACGTCACTTCCTTTCCCGCCCCTGTCATTGCTGCCCCCATCATGAGGCCTACCCCTGTTATGCCTGTCCTCGCGGATGAACCTTTATTGTCCCTGGGAGACCCACCGGTCCTCGTGCCCCAGGGGGGAGTCCAGGTGATGCCCACCTCCCTTCAACCCATCTACCCCCTTCCCTGTATGGTACCAATGTAGCGGCACAGGCCCCTAGTTCCTTTGACGCCGCCAGCTTCCATGGGTATCAGATTCCCCCTGATGGCGGCCCTCCTTAGTATATATCTCATTCACCCGTCCCAGGCCACAACCCTGGTGAGCTCTCTCCTAGACCCAGAGAAACAACCCACGCTTGTCTAGGCCCAAGATAAACTAGCTGATCAGGCTACCTGTATTAACGATGTCATACATAAAGATGTAAATCTGCGGCCTTCGTAGCGGTCCTCAAAGAATCTATTTGCAAAGGCCTGAATGCTGCCATTTACCCTACAGCTGGTCACCCTGCCCAAGCTAGTCATCCTGCAGTCAGTCACTCTGCTGCAGTCAGCCGTGCCTATACTGGCCCAGACTGAGCTCAACTAGATCTCCTGCAACAGGTAACTGGCAAACCTGTGTCACCTACCCCTGTCATGTCAGTGTTTTTAGGGGATAAAGGGGGGCCCCTAGCCATGGTGGTCCTGCCTGTAGAAGGCCACCCGACCACCTTCTTAGTTGACAGCGTCCTTAGAGACTGCCTGACTCCTCTTTCCTGTCTAATATCGATGTCTCTTGCGTAGGTGTAGATGGCACTTTACGGAGTAGCCCGTTAACTAAACCTTTGCTGATTGGCACCTACCCTGATCTCCTGGACCGATTTTTGTTAGGTTCCACTGTCCTCACCCCATCTGTTGCCGATACTTTGGCCCTCTGCTCCTTACCTCTTCTGCTCCACATGGAGAAACCTGACCAGGATGTAAGGGTCCTAGACAGTTCCCACAATGCCTTTGCCAGAATACCTGCCAAGCTGTGGTCCACAGGCCCTGAAGATTTTGGGTGCCTCCATGTTCCCCCAGTTCTGGTGAAGTTGCTCCCAGGTGCTTGCCTATCCCGTAAACCTGTCCTCTGAGACCTGCCCAGGCCCTTGCTATCTCCAAGCAAGTTGAAAGCCTGTTATCAAATGGTGCCCTGGTCCCCTGTGACTCTCCCTGCAGTACTCCACTGTTCCCTGTGAAGAAGAAAACTGAAAAGGCTTAGCCTGACAAAATACTGAATGGTACAAGACCTCAGAGCTGTCAGTGTAGCAACTGTTCTGGATGCCCCTATTGTGCTTAACCCTTAACCCTCCTGTCAGGAGTGCCACCGACATCAAGGTGCTTTACAGTGGTGGATGTGGCTAATGCCTTCTTCAGTGTTCCTCTACACTCTCCCTGTCAGTATCTGTTTGCATTCACTCATGACTGTCAGCAATACACCTGGACTGTCATGCCTCAAGGAGCACAAAATACACCAAGTCAATTTGCAAAAGCTATGTCTTTCATTCTGGAATCATGGCAAAAGACTCACACTGATGGGGTCCTCCTCCAATATGTGGATGACCTCCTCCTCTGTGCTGATGACCTCCCTACGGCTGAGCGTATCTCAGAAGATTTACTCTGCTACCTTGCTGAATAAGGATGCAAGGCCTCCAAGAAGAAGCTGCAATGGTGCCAGCCCTCCGTGGTCTTCATGGGACATTGTCTCTCCCATGGTACCCGTCACCTCACCTAGGACCGGGTGAGAGGAATCTCTGCTATCTGTCCTCCCACAGCACACAAGTCCCTCCATGCTTTCTTGGGCCTAATTTTCTTACTGCAGAGCCGGTATACCAGAGGCCTCCATCCTCATGCACCCACTCTATGATGCCACCTAATGACTGAACCATTTTTCTCTGTCCCCTGAGGCCTTGTCCAGCTTCTTTGCCTTGCAACATGCTATCCCCACTACCCCAGCTCTGGGCCTCACAGACTACCAGAAACCTTTCAAGTTTTTCATGTGCGAAAGGCTGGGTCATGCCTCTGGAGTCCTCACACAGTCCCATGGTTCCCGCCAACGCTTTTTTTGGCTAATACTCATGCCAGCTAGACCCAGTGGCTTGAGGAGGCCCCTCTTGTCTTTGAGCAGTTTTTGCAGCAAAGGCCAGCCCATAAATCTCTCAGCTGCCCGCCACCTCTGCTTACAATGCTCTCTTCTGCTGCCAGGCAACGACGCCCTGCAGCGGTGCTACTTCCTCAACCCGGCCACTCTTCTGCCACTTCCCAGGGGGGAAATTCCCCACTACTAGTACAGCCTTGATATAGACCCAGACTCCATGCTTCTTCTGAATGTGGGTTTGCCTTTCCCTTTTTCTCATTGAACCTTGTGGTACAGAAATACTCCAGGACCCGAACCCCACTGTGACGGACCACTGACACTCCGACTGAGTACCTCTGCCAATCGATGCGCCTAGTGCTCGCTGAGGACTCCAACCGACACCATCAACACTGCAGACCCCACTTCCAGCGATGCAGCTGCGCCAGGGTCTCGCCGTCTCCACCCCCCAGCTTCCAGTGGGGAACCTCTCTTTCCTCAGAGAGCAGAAACAGGAACAAGCTCTTAGCAGAGCTTAGTGATCATACCCTGGGGAGTATAGTGATTATAGCAATCCCCAGAGTGTAGTTTTCTAATTCCCCAAACATGAGCCAAGGCTTCAAGAAAGGTATAAGATGATCTGACTTTTAATGACCACATACTGGCTTTTATGCAAGTCCCCATACAAGGGGACATCCCACAGGGTTGGACACAGTACAACCAATCGCACAATGGTTACATCCCACATATCTCCTCCCCTTAGCCTGAGAGGTAACCCAATTATCCATACATTTTAAAACACACTTTTTACCTTACTTTCATAACTCTACAACCATACATCCAATATTAATATTGGTTCAAAAGTTAGTTAGAAGTCCTTTGTGACCAAATGCAGCATGGCTTTTCTGCCTAAAACCAGTTCCACAGAGTCTTCTATCCTGGAGATAATTGGGAAGTAATCCAATTATCTCCCAGGACAGAGGCAAAACTCAATTGAACACATGGTTGCAAAAAGACATAAAATTACACAATGTTACAATTACTACATAAAACATATACATGCAACATATCCCCAGATAGTTTAGATCTGAGCGCACATTATTATGAAATGGCGCTCAGATCACATACATACAGTTCAATCGCCATGGAGCCAAAGTCTTTTGTTACACAAATAGGCTCCATGGCATAGCTATCTAGGATAGTACTACTACCATACTGAAAGTCCAGAACGCCCTGGCAGAAATACACAGATAAACCTTTTTGCAGGGGAAAATGCAGCTAGCAGCACATGGACCATAGTCGGAAGGCAGGAGGCTGGCAAGTAGTCCCCTCCAGGCACAAGTGGCGAAGGGCACTTCGTCACACCCACTCTGAAGAAGACCTATTCAAGTTGGTGGAGGTATGACTCATCATAACACATCTGTTCTGTGATCCTAAAGGCAATTAGTCCAACTGCCTCTGGAGGTAAATCACCTATACCACCACTGGGACTTAGCTGTTCCTCACATCTCTCTCTTCAAGTCCCCACAGACTTCATGGAAAGAACTTGGCCCTATCCCCGATTCCACACAGAAACATGCACTGAAACCGCACCCACAGACCAAGATCCAGAAGCACCTCATGATTGTTTTGAAGAGATGAAAATGGAAACACCACATCTCCCAACTGTGCATGAAGCTGCCCTAAAAGAGCCTGACCTCACCCTGTTTGTGGATTGCTCCAGATATGCTGATGAACAAAGAAGATACCATACTGGATTTATTATTATCATTACTATTATGATATTTATAGAGCACCGTCAAATTCCGCAGCGCTTTACAATGCGTGGACGAACAGACATGTAGTTGTAACCAGATAAGTTGGACACACAGGAACAGAGGGGTTGAGGCCCTGCTCAATGAGCTTACATGCTAGAGGGAGTGGGGTAAAATGACACAAAAAGGTAAGGATAGTTTTAGACTAGTGACAGTTGCAGAAGAGGAATCAGTCAGGAGCTATTAACAGTTTAATTGATACGCTTTTATGAAGAAGTGGGTTTTTAACGATTTTTTGAAGGAGTGGAAACTGGGTGAGCATCTAACGGAGGACGGAAGCGAGTTCCACAGTAACGGTGCAGCCCTGGAGAAATCTTGAAGGCGAGCATCAGAGGTGAGAGTACGGACAGAAGATACACGTAAGTCTTCAGCAGATTGTAAGGGCCTAGACGGGACATACTTGTGTATAAGGGAGGATAGATAGGTGGGAGCAGAATTATGTAGAGATTTGAAAGCAAGAACCAGAATTTTAAATTGAGCTCTATATTTTATAGGAAGCCAATGTAGGGACTGACAGAAGGGTGAGGCATGGGAAGTGCGGGCGGACAGAAAGATGAGCCTCGCCGCCACATTCATTATAGACTGTAACGGCGCAAGTTGGGAGCACGTAAGACCACTGAGAAGTGGGGAGAGATCAGGAGAGGACAGGTAGATTTGCGTGTCATCTGCATAGAAATGATATTGGAAGCCAAAGGAGCTAATGAGTTTACCAAGGGAGGCAGGATAGATGGAGAACAGTAACAATATAACGAGTCCTTGTAACAAAGGACAATGGAAATATACCAGAGGAGAGAGAGAGATTGAAAATTTTAGTGAGAGGTGTAGAAAGAGAAGAAAACAGAGTACGGATGAGATGCAAGGGAATTGGATCTAGGGAGCAGGTGGTGGGGCGGGAGGACTGGAGCAGAGCAGAACCCTCTTCCAATGTGGCGGGTGCGAATGAACATAGAACAGCAGAGGGAGTGAAGTTAGGGGAAGTATTGTAAGGGGAAGAAGAAAGATGAGAGATCTCTCTCTGATTGTAGAGATCTTGCCAGTGAAGTGAGTTGCAAAGTCTGAGGCGGTCAAGTTAGTAGGTGGAGGAGGAACAGCAGGGCGAAGAAGAGAGTTAAATGTGTGAAATAGTCGTTTGGGTTCGCGGGAGAGTGTGGTTATGAGGGTATTGAAGTAATTAACTTTTGCAGAGGAAAGAGCCAAGCTGTATGAGCTCAGCATAAATTTATAGTGGAGAAAGTCAGATGCACAGTGAGACTTTCTCCAACAGCGTTCAGCAGTTCTGGAGCATTTTTGGAGGTATCGAGTGAGCTTGGTGTGCCAGGGTTGTTGTTGGGGGGGCCTGCGGCGTTTAAATGTACAAGGTGCCATGATGTCTAGTTGAGAGGAGAGGGTGGATTTGCTATCACCACAATGGATAAGTGCTTCAAGCATCCCCACTCCCCTCATCCATGTCTGCTCAAGAAGCTGAGCTATAGGCTCTCACCACAGCATGCAAGATCTCTGAAGAAAAGTGCGCCAATATCTACACAGACTTGAGATATGCACTAGGCATGGCACATGGTTTTGGACTAATCTGGAATGCGAGAGGATTTCTCACAACAACTTGCACACCAGTCAAGCACAGCACGGCTATCAAAGAGCTGATGGACGCCCTAATCCTCCCTGAAGAAGTGGCCATACTGAAGGTAAAGGCTCATGGAAGACTGAACTCGGAGGAAGCACAAGGCAACTGTGAAGAAATCCCTATTTATTCACCTTATTTCACCTTTATTCATTCAGTAGATTTAACTACCAAACAAAGACCACCCCCCTGGCTCATTAAGCTTCAAAGGATTCGTCATTTAACCCCTCTATCTGTGTGGCCAGAGTTCGTACTACCGAATGCCACGTGGCTGAGAAAACACCGGCCATCTTTTTTTCAGTCGAACAAAGGCAGCGGGACTTGGTCGTCGAGTGTCTGGAACTAAAATCGGACACTCGACCTCCCGAACACCGGTCTCCAACAGATGAACGCTGGAACTATATTTTCTGAATAGCTAGAAGAGCGTTATTCGGTACTTTTGTGCATTCGACAGAGGGGAACAATCGCTGCTGAGAGCCAGGTACTTTATTCGTTTTTTCCCCTTTACTGAAGTGACCGGCAAAACCACCCAAACTCGTGTAACTATTTTGGGCAGTCAGCCCACGGTCATAGAAGACTTCCACCTTTTTTGAGAACCCCTGAACCGATCTGGGTGAAATTTGAATATGTTCGTCCCCCAGATCGGAGCTATCAGGGGACAAATTATTTGTGGGGATATCTCGTGTATAAAGGGGTGTTCCAGATATTGGAGAAAAATTAGATTTTTCTGCCTGGAGATAATCAAGTTATTACTTTATCAGACTTGATTATCTCCAGGGCTAGGGTAGGGAATTGTATGTGTGTACTGGGTGTGTTTTATGTTCTTACTGTGACAGATTGGTTAAACTCTGTCCCTCCCTGTGGGATGTCCCCTTGCATGGGGACTTGCATAAAAGCCTGTGTATGATCATTAAAGCTGAGTTCAGTTGTACCCTTCTTCTTGACTTCGGCTGATGTTTGGGGATTCGTGTGCTTTATTAAGGGAATTATCTTATGAAGCTATTTGGATTACTATACAGTTCGTCTATTTCAGCTACCGAACGGAGAGCTATAGTCACTGATGCTCTTGCGGTTCGGGAGGAAACTACCGAATGAGGATTATATATACCAGGTTTCCTTACAGCAACTAACCTGTGGATCACCATTTACCTTTAATAGAAAGAGCAGTGAAACTGCCGTTACCAAATTCACGAACAGCAGTCTATAACAAGAAAAACTTCCATGCTGCTAAACACGTCCGTCCCAACAGCACCTGACTTTGCATGACAGCTCCTATTTGGGGCCTCCTGTCCACAGTCCTGGGTTCCTCCCTGGTATCTCCAGTAAGTGCAATTCCATTCTTAGATGGAGACTAGTGTGGATTCACCCAAAGCTGGTGTGACCATACCTTGCTGCATTATGACATGTTCCCTCGACACCCACCACACCTGGGTCCAAGCTGCAGCCTGATTTCACAGAGGACTATTTTATCCACACATTAATAGCTCTATTACAGAGTCCAAGGCCATGTATATCAGGTTTCTCAGGAAGAATCACCCGAATAAGGAGAAGCTAGGTATAGCAAGATAGTTGGATAGATTATGACTAAGTATTATATCTTAATTTAAAGGGACACTATAGTCAACCAGACCACTTCAGCTCAATGAAGTGGTCTGGGTGCCAGGTCCCCCAGGTTTTAACCCTTCAGATATAAACATAGCAGTTTCAAAGAAACTGCAATGTTTACATTGCAAGGTTAATCCAGCCTCTATTGGCTGTCTTCCTGACAGACGCTAGAGGCGCTTCTGCGACGTTGGATGCAATAATTGCATTCAGCGTGCAGAAAGTCCATAGGAAAGCTGACGTCAGCTGGGGAAGAGAGGTGCCCGGCGCTGAATTAAGGTAAGTGGCTGAAGGGGTTTTAACCTCTTCAGCCCAGCGGAAGGGGGACCCTGAGGGTGGGGGGACCTAAGGGTTATATAGTATCAGGAAAATGTTTGTTTTCCTGACACTATAGTGATCCTTTAATGTATGATTCCTTTGTAAACAATGCTCTAGCCTCAGTGTCTTACTTTCATATACAGTGCGCAATGTAGATTCTCCAGAACGCCAATACAAAGATATTATTTGTACTGGGGATTAAAACTAATCCTGTATTAGTCTTTTTGAAATATCTGCTCTATTTAATGCATGCTAAAGGTGTGTGGAATGGCTTATATGTGCTGCTCATCATAGGATTAGGTGTTGTAGCAAAAAAAATGCGAAAATTTGAAAACTGGTAAAAGTTCAACCTGCTTTCAGACAATCCTCGTTTAGGTCTCAAACATGTTTTTGCTCACAAAGAGTACCTATACCATTTGCAAATCAGACTGATCCCACCCATAAGGCAGCTCAGATCTCAAATGCCGGCAAGTTCTCTCTGGATGAGAGACAGCAACCTTGGTCGATTGTTTTGGCCTCCTTTGGGCCTCACCTGTGAGGTGTAGCTGACACCCCTCTAGGCACAGTGAGCACGGGGTCCATGTCTGGATTACCCTTGAGATTTAAGTAGAGCCCAAGCAAATGCATTGTAACACACTGTATGTGTTGCATTTCTTAGCATTATATCGGGAGGTAATTTTCCAATATTTTGTTCAAATTTGTGCTTTTAATTAAATTTAATTAAAGAGGTTCACTAAGCGCCATAAACAGTAAAGCCTGCTGTAGCGGCTATGGTCCCAGAAGTCACCTGACACCATCCGTGGAACAGAGCCAAAATGCTCTTTAATGGACTGACAATTGTGTGGTTTTCCTGGATGATCCAGCCAATTTTACCAATATCACTAAAGCATTAGCGATATGAATTCCATCTGTCTTTGGACTGAATTCATTGAGATTATCAACTAATGCTCTGGTCCAGTGAATTTCATCCAATGTTTTACAAAACTGATATTGCTAAAGGAGAAATGGGAATTATTTATCACATTCCTCTAGGTCTTTTTATATTAATACTCTGGAATAATAAAAACTGAGTCAAATATAGAAATGCAGGTTTTCTCAACATTTCTCTGAATCCTGAGCAAAACCACACATTTTTAGATTTCTTGTTAATGATGGCATAGAATGGCTTATTTTCTAGGCTCACGCAGTTCTTTCTTCACTTTGAATGACTGAGAGAGTAACAAGATGCCACGCTGTGAAAGGATAAGGACTACAGGACAATACAAACTATCCACAGGAAGTATGCTGGGACAAATAGCTCATAGTGCTTCACTGAAATGTAACCCAGAAAGTGTGTTAGAAAGCATTCAGAAGAATAAAAAAAAAAAATATATTTTTTTTTATTATTTTGTAGCAAATTGTAACTGCACCATGGTCATTAAGAATTTGTATCAAAGACTTATTTTTTTCTGTTACATTATAGAATAGTCCAGTAACAGTTCTTAAATAGCTTGTAGCGGAGTAGAGGTATAACCCACGATATCTCAGCTGGTAGACGTAGTCAGCATACAAAATCCAAGTAGCGTAGTGATTCCAATCCCTTTTTCCCAATAACTGGAGGACACACAGTTTGGGACTCAACTGAACTTTTATTGCACCACAGCTGGTTTTATACACATCCCCATGCAAGGGGTTTCCATAATTACATTCCAGGGGTTTTCCCCTGGTGGGCTGTGTGGGAAGCTTTGTGCACAATAATATTTCCCATTATCCTTTTCTGTACTGAAGAGATAATTGCGTAAAAGTACACCTTTAATTACATTATCTCTCCGTACAGAAGATCACACAATATTGATCAAAAATACATAACTTGCAAAATATGTGTCTAAACTCCACAATCTGTTGAATTACTGCTCAGATCCGTTTGTTAGAATAGAAAAGCCATTCGAATGAAGTTATGGACCGGTCAGCCACGAGACGTGAGCCCCAAAATAGTTTCAGGCAATTGCAGGCTTTGACTGGTCTCCTTTCGGGTGTTCCTACGAATTAACCATTGAAAACACACATTAATATACTGGCTAGTTGGGTATGGAAAGTTTGTGGGTTTCAATTAGCCGAACGCTGTTCTGTTTAGACAAACAGGTCTGTCTGCACGAATGGCATGGAAGTCCAGTGGTGTTTGCGAGGTTGAGTAGCTGATTTTAGTTCCAGGCACTCAATGACCAAACACCGCTGGGCATTCGTGAGCAAAGATGGCCGCTGCCACGTGTTCGTTCATACGAATGGCGACCACACATTAAACCATTAGAGTTTTGCGGTTTACACTGTGTTGCCATTTGTTAATTGGAGACACACTACTCCCTTGTGTGGTCTTCCATTCATCAGTTTATTCATTTTCATGAACAGTACATCCCTATTGTATTCGTGAAGTTGACATACGAATGCCCCTAGTCTGTACAGATTGAAATACGCGAATGAACATAGTTCTTGAAAACTGAAGTGGCTAGTTTTGCCATATAGCTGAACTTAATTTAATTCGACATGGCTGGAGCCCTGTGATGAGATTTAAACTCTCATCTCCTTTTGTTGAAAGTAGGGTCATTGAGGTCATAAATATTGGTGTAATTAAGTTGAATCACTAACAGCAGAGGTTTTTCTGGTATTGTATAGAAAATACACAGTAGTATTGTTATTGCCATTCAAAAGGACTAAAAGAACACACATTGTTTTGTCTCTCATTTGTTAATATCATAAAGCAATCTGCAGAGCAACTTAATTTTACGTTCCTGGATTTCATCTTCTAAGTGATTTTATTTTTGTTCACCATGTAAAGATCTCAGCAGTACTCGATTTGCTTCAAGCCCCTTGGACAGCATAAGAGTTGTTCTAAGTGACATTTGGATCTTTTAAAGCATTTTCTCCGAAACATTTTATGACTTTTCTAGTATATGTTTCATCCTGATATCTCCTGATATCTCATTCAGGACCAATGCTACTGAAGCAGGTCAGAATATTCCTGTATGCCAGGGGGGGGGTCGAGGGTATTGCGGGTGGCTAGGGTGCCCTTCCACTCCCTTTTATCCTTGCTTGAAGGCTCACAGGAGGGGTTTCAATAGCCATTGAATGCATGTGGCAGCCATCTTGAATCTCGCTAGATTCTTGGTGGCTATTTTTGGCCCAGATCAGGATTCACTGTGATATGGCCTTAAATGAGCCGCAATTCATCCTCTAGCATTATGGATTTCTTCAATGCATGCCAGATATTTACTATATTGGATTCGCATTTCCGCTATACCTACAGAAAACATATGGAATTATGACCTCATTTTATATTTGGCTTTTGATTCTGGAAGTACCCGTGACATATCCATACAGCCCTGTTGCAGACAGCCTGGTGTGACCCCCAAATATACTTGACCACACCATTGGTAGCTAGTCTAGTACTTGTAGGGGGAAGAGCCCAAACAAGGTATCTGCATGGACACTGGTCTTAAGGAATTGTGAATTCTGCATCAGTATTTGTCTATGATACACACAGATGTGCTCCTCTGCTGTGAACGTGGTGTGAGCCTCCAGTATTATCACCTCACCGCTCTGCTGGCAACAGGTGTAACAGTGAGCCCTTTACTGTTACCTTCTCTGTCTGGATGAGAGTCATAGGAGTGAGCCCCTGACATTGAGACCTCATTGTCTCTGTATGTTTGTAAGCTACTTGTTATTGACTACTCATACCGGTTCTTTACTAAGGGTGAGCCCCTCTATCACTGATGTTTACCTGACCTCCTGTGGAAGATACAAGCTATTGGAGTTTTTGGAGATAAATCATTTGAAAAGTTTATCCTAAAATATGAAATCATTTGAAAATCATATTCATAAATATTACATTGAGGCCAATGTCAGAGTTTGGTCACAGAGAGAGGCTGAAATCAAAATACAGTCAAGTTTATAGTTTGTAGAAAAAAAAACCATACATTTAGAGCATTCAGCTATTTTTTTTATAAAACAGTTATTTGTGCCACATTTTCTACATTTACATCGTAATTGATACATTTGAGAAAACATCTTCTAGAAGTCCCTTGAAGATAACTAGTTTGTGATTATCTTTTGGGGCTGCTTCATGTAAACATGGAAGTCTCTCGGGATTTCCTTTATCCTGAGATAGAAATATAATCTGCAGGCAATTTCCAACCAGGACACACATTTCAACCAGTCGCCGCAAATTCACTATGAAAAATTTCAAAATAAGAAAGAAAACACGTTGTGACCAGCAATAGTCAAAATTCCAGATTTAGGAGAATGTTTTGACAGAAACAGAATATCGAGAAAGACTTAAAGACATGGTAACATTCTTCACATTTTATCTTGATCTAATACTTTCAGAACACAAATTTAAATGAAAAGATTTTATAAAGATTTTATCAAATATAGTGATATATTAACATATAATAATTATGTTGATGTTTTTCACCTTTACTGAAATATACATAACTGTACTAAATTGATTATTAATTAAGTTAGAATCTATCAGGAATTCAAAGTAAGTTACAAAATTTTAGATCACAATAGCTAAATCTTGTTCTTAGTTTGGCTGTTTTGGGCTAAACATTTTAATTTAATTTCTGTCATTTCAACCTTTAGTAAATGAACACTGTCAGAACATTTCAATAAAATGACTCCTTCGTAATTCAAGAATGAATCAGAATCACATTATTTTTAGTGTAAATATTAATATTGTTATAATATTAATATTTTATATGAAAACATTCACATAATAGAGTTCTGTTCTTATTTACTAAGCAGTGAGTTGAGATACTGTCTGCTGTACCTTTCCCATTGCAGCTGAGTCCGCTCTCACACTGAAACAAGCTTTATTACGGTGTTCTGCTGATGTTTTAAAATAATTTTGTGATAAAAGAGTGAGTTACTAAACTAAGAAGGCTTTTCATGGCTTATGCCACATATAAATGCCATATATAATTTGAATACCTGTTTGTGGGTGAGATGTATTTACTAAACTGAAAATTCAAGGTGAATTAAAAGTGAATTTAAAATTTAAGGCCAGAGTAGAATGAATGGAAAATATTCACTGACTGAGGGAATTTTTCCAGTTCTGATATTTTGAAATTACAATTGAAATTCACTTTGAAATCTCCTTAAATTCTATTTCTAGTGAACAACCCTGTAACCACTGTAATACTGATAAAATAAATCCTCACACAAATTGCTAGTTAATGTGAACAACTGGCTATTATTTTTGGTCTTGATTTGCTGTTTTTGGATATGCTTTTTTCAAATTATCAAAATCTATTAGTAAAACGTTTCAAATAACTTATCGACAGAAATATCCCCACAGACTTTATTTATGTCTTCCGTAGATAGATATATAATTTGAAAAGTGTTTTCTTTTTTCTTTTTTTAATTTGAAAAGCTCAAAAATATTAAACCAAGGCCATTGTTTGAGAAAGGAACAATCTGATTAAATACAGCAATATGGGTCAGATCAATTAAATGAAATTCCTGAAATAATGTTTGATTATGAAATTATATTTATTCAGCTATTTCTTATAGCAAACACTTCATTTTAAAGCATGCATTTGTGCAATATAATAATAATTATAACAAAGTATTTAACCAGGAAAGGTACATTGAGATTTGGTTTGGTTTTCAAGTACGTCCTGGGGATGTTACCTTAGTCCAACATCCAGGGGTTGTTACTATTACCCAATTAAATGGTACAATAATGTTCTGTATGATTGGTTCTATAACTCTTTCAATAAGGAATTTGCAAAAAAAATAACAACAAAATAAAAGGAGACATCAGAATCATATTTTTATTCCATAAATTAATGTGAATTTTCATGTTTTCATATTTTTCACATGATTTTGCATACAAAGCACATCAATTAAAGCATTACTCCAATCACCTAGATGTTGGGGTACACAGATGATTTAATGACACCTACACACCATACTGGAATGTTACACATGTATATATATATATATATACACAGACAATGCAGAGACAAACTAGCATCCACAGGTATATGAACACAAAATAGTGTTTTTTTCTGAAAAAGAAACAAATAGCTTTTTCTTTCAGATTTTGTATTTTCCTTAATTTTTTTTTTTTCAATAGTATAATCTAAAGAACCAAACAGACGTTGTGGAATTCTGGATAGTTGGGTTTGAAAATGTCCAGCACTTTAAAACTGCACTCTTTATACTATTTCTGATGATTTACATTTTAACAGTTACTGCAAATGTCATGATTATTTTATTGGTGGCATCTTCCAGGTATATTCGCTTCCCTATGTACTTCTTCCTCAGTCATTTGTCTTGCAGTGATCTCATCCTCACAACCACTATTGTACCTGAATTGCTCCACGTCATAGGAAGAGAAGGAAGTACCATCCCATTTTATGGGTGCTTCGCCCAGTTTTACTTCTTCTGCTTGTCAGGTATGTCTGAGTGCTTGCTCCTGGCGGTAATGTCCTACGATCGATACTTGGCCATTTGTAACCCATTGCGTTATTCCTCCATTATGGACATGAAGCTTTGTGTTTATCTTGTGATCCCACCGTGGACATTTGGGATACTTTTGGCTTCACCACATATTATATTGTTAAACCAGTTATCATTTTGTGATTCAAACATCATTCATCATTTTTTCTGCGATCTGGTTCCACTTCTTAATCTTTCTTGTTCTGACACATCGATAAATCACATAGTACTCATGGTTATGTCTTTGCCTTTTTTATTTCTTCCATTCATTTTTATTACTATAACTTACATAAACATCACTATTGCCATCTTAAGGATCTCCACCACCACCGGGAGACGAAAAGCCTTCTCCACCTGCAGCTCTCACCTGACTGTTGTATGTCTATATTACGGGACACTGATAATTAATTACCTCGTCCCATCTAACAAAGAATATTTGGGGTTGCAAAATCTAGTTTCTGTGCTTTTTACCATAGTAACTCCTTTGCTGAATCCTATTTCGTATGGACTGAGGAATGAACAGATTAGAGGAGCATTAATAAAGTTTATCTTAAAGAGAACGAGAACAATGAAAAACAAACTGTAGAGACATCAAGATGGAATAGGTGGCCATCTTTATTGTAGTCTAAATTTATGTTACAAAGACTTGTTATAGCACAACTGTAATTGTAATAGTCTGCTTCACTCTGTTATCTCATCCTTGTATTATACTTGCTATTTTATTGTCAAACCTTGTAATTCTCAAATAAAAAAAAATGGTTGAAAAAAAATATGAGGTGGGCTCACATATAAACATGAATGGCTCCACCAAATGTTGATGTGTCTCACTGAAAATACATATTTTACATTTTTCAAAGCTACATGAAACACTTTAAATTAATGAAATATGCCATTATTTTGGCACTGTGCTACAGATCCAGGTTATAGGTGTCCTAATACTTTTTAAACACACCACCACTCCATTTGTGCCCTGTTAAAGGTTAATTCATTTGTATGGGTTTCAGGGAATTCCTTATTTTGTCTCAATTATATTGCCTTTTACCTGGAAGTGACAAGGGGAATTGTTAGCGTAGGACTCACATAAAGGCATTGCATTGCTGTTGGCAGGTGAGATTGCACCTGAATGGCCATTGCAGCGGTGCTAACAATCTCTGTTATTTAAATGTAAAAAGGGATCTAGGTTAGTGTGCAGCTACCTTTTTTGTTTGTCTTGTTTCTGTTTTCTATGTTTAAGCTGAGGAATACTATAGTCATTGCTCCCGCCCAAAAACAATGGGAGTTTGAACGCAGAATTTATTGGGGTTTTATGGGAGCTGACGTAGTTAAAACGCCTATTAGTACACTGATATTGGGAAGCAATGCTCCAAGCATGCATTGTGAAATAGTGAACATTCAGCCACGGCTAAAGATTTCAACTTCATTAGTGATTTTATTGGTTGTATTGATATTATTGCTGTAGGCTGCAACAAATTGGGGAAAAAAATCCTTCTTGATCCCAGAATGGCAGCCAGATCTTTCCTTTGATCAAGAAGCTGTTACCCCACAAATTAAAAATGATATCCCTGAATATTATGTTTTTGCAAGTATTTATCAAGTTGCAGTTTAAACCTCTATACAGACTCTGATAAAACCACTTCTTCAGGCAGAGAATTCCACATCCTTATTGTTCTTACTGTGAAAAACTCTTCCTTAGACTAAATCTCCTTTCTTCCAGTGTAAATATGTGACATCGTGTCCTATGTAAACTCCAGTTTGTGAATAGATTTCTAGACAATGGTTTGTATAAGCCCTGAATATATTTGTATAATGTTATCATATCACCTCTGAGATGCTGTTTTTCTAAACTAAACAGATTTACATTTGTTAAACTTTCATGAACTAAAATGTTCCTTTTCTTTTATCAATTTTGTAGCTCGGCTCTGCACATTTTCAATATACATCTAAAGAACAGGTGCCCAAAATTGCACAGCATATTTAAGATGTGGCCTTGCCATTGATTTATAGAGAGGCAAAATTATATTTTCATCTTAAAAATCATATCCCTTCGCAGCAAAGTAATATCCTGCTAACATTGTATCACTTTACAGAGTTTGTGAAATCTGCAAACATTAAAACATGACTTGCAATGCCTAACTCAAGAACATTTATAAATATGTTAAATAGAAGATTCAGTACATCTGTAAAGGGGACAAGTTGTATGTGTATAAATAGATTGTGAGTTCCTCTAACTTATTTATAACTTGCAATATTATCCCTCTCCTTTAACCCCCTTAAGGATGGTGGGCATTCTATGCCGTCCTTTTTGGGGCGGTCCTACACGCATACGGACGCATAGATTGTCCCCGCCGTTCTTTATACTTACCGGCGGTCGCGATCATGGGGTCTGTCTGGGAGCTCAGGCAGACCCCCCTGTGCCCGATTTGCCACCCCCCCGGCCATGTGATAGCGGGGTCCTTATGCAGTGCCTGCAGGAGGCCAGCTTGAACTATCAGGCAGTCCCCCTCATGCCTGTAAAAAAGATTTTCAAAGTAAAAAAAAAAGTTATGAAACAGTTTTTGAATTAAATAAAAAGTACTTAGATCATATATAAATATATATATATATATATATGATCTACGTACTTTTATATACACATACACATACATACATCATTAATAAAAGTGTATTTTAATATTACTATATATATTAATATAAAAATACACTTAGAATGATGTTAATTATATATATATATATATATATATATAAAATAAATAATCAATAAATAAATTGAAAAAAATGAAAAAAATAAAAATAAATTAAAAAATGATATATTGGTTTTCATTTGTTCTAACTGTATTTTGATATTACTATACATATATCTTAAATTCAAAATACATTTAAAATGATGTTATAAATACATATATGTATCTATATAACTATCTATAGGCTGCCAAAATACCAGAGTATTGCAGTAGGATATCTTTTTTATTACTAGATAAGAGAATGAGAGAACGTGATCTGTCCTAATAGTATCACTGATATAAAAAGAGGACAAATGTAAACTGTAACCGATCGCCTGGCACCCCGACTGGGTACCTCCGTTGAAGAATGCTCCTAGCGCTTCCTGAGGACTCCAAGCACTGCAGCAGACACCACAACCACCGAACCGTAGGAGCATATGAATGCTCTCAAGCATTTGAATATCGTATACAGCCGAATAGGTAAAACCATGCGAATAGGTTTACACTCCTAACAGTCAAACTGGAACAGCATACAATAAATCCTCCCCCAATAATGAAACAACACTTCACTTTGAGGGTTAAGCAGGAACTGACTGGACTGGCACATACAGCCTCTTTTATTCCCAATCCACAAACATAGTACAGCCCACAGGGTTTTACAGAACAACCAATCAATCTGTACAATACACCCAGACACTCCCACACAAAATCCTCCCCTCTGCCTGTGATATGATTACTGAACAGAATGGGTAATCTAATTATCACAGCCAGAGACATACAGTTTCATAAAACACATCACAGGGACCCCAAAACATGCAATAACCTCATAAAAAATCCTTGGAACCGGGGGATCTGGGTGAACCACATATCCAAAATTCACCCAGATCCGTTCAGTAC
>OW240914.1:7673436-7742807 GCA_933207985.1 Pelobates cultripes | reverse complement strand
GATCTTATGTTCCGAAAGGAATCTTTTGAATAATGTGAAAGCCCTGTTGTATGTTTTGTGCATATTTTTTGACAGTGCCAATTGGGACAGTGCCCTGCTATGATGCATGATGGCGTCTAGTCCAGTATTAGTTGTTGAAATGTTGGAGTGGTAGTGGCTGTGAGCGCAGCTGACGGGAGTGCTTGATGAAATGCCTGAAATTTAAAACGAGACAAACTGTCAGCAGCTGTGTTACATATACCTGGAACATGGAAACAATACAGGAAGAAATGACAGGCCGCCAACCAAGTGAGTTTCCTCAGAAATCTCATGATCGTAAGGGATTTGGAACGACCTTTGTTGATGATGTGACAGGTTGCCTGGTTATCTGAGTAGCAACGTACTGGCATGTTTGCCCATAAATGACCCCATGCCAGTGGCGTCTCTAGGATTCATTTTTCGGGGGGGCACATGGAGGGCCAGTGACAAAAGTAGGGGGGCACATTTAACCCCACCCTCGCCGCAGTTTGACCCCGCCCCTGTCACATGTTAAGCCATGCCCCCGACACAATGTGTTTTGTTTTTTAAATAATACCTGGTGGAGGAATCATGATTTTCCACCAGGGATTATTAAAAAAACAAACACATTATCCTTGATACAGTGCCATAGTTGCCAACATTTGAAAAAAAATTTCCAAGGACATTTTGCAGCACAGCTATCAATTACTGTCTGGGTATAATATCCCTGGACAGTCAGTGCTCTCTGTATAATACAGGGTTGTGTGTATAATAAATTGGGACACTCAGTGCTCCCTGTATAGTGCTGCTCTCTGTATAATCCCAAGACAGAGAGCAGCACTATACAGGAAGCACTGACTATCCCGGGATATTTTATACACACAGATCTGTATTATACAGATAGCTGAGCATATACCCCAATCTCTAGACTACTAGTACCTGTCAACAGCAGCTCCCAGACGCGTGTAACAGGGCTAAAGTGTGCGGCAGCTCACACAGATTATTCAGCGGTAAAGTGCACTCGCTGGCAGAGCCAAACTGGGAATCCCTGGGAATCCAAAGCAGCCCTGGAAAAAAAACGTATGCCATTCCTACAAGTCAAAATATATATATATATATATATATATATAGTACAGTAAGCACACAAGCTCACTGACATGCGCAAACAGGCTTACTGACAGACAAAACTCTCTGACTCACACACAAGCTTACTACAGACACTCACTTGTATAAACAGAAGGCTCACTACAAAGAAGTTCAGGGACACACACACAAGCTCACTAAAGACAAGCTCACTGACACACACATGCTCACTAAATAGAAGCTCACTGACACACACAAGCAGTACACATTTTAACAGAGTTAAGGGCCCCTGGGCAAAGCAATACACTGGGGCCCTTCCTACACAACAACTCACAGGAATTTTAATTATTGATAGACTGCGGAGTCCATACACACGCACAGACTGCTGAGTCCATACACACACACACACTGCTGAGTCCATACACACACACACACAGATTGCTGAGTCCATACACACACACACACAGAGACTGCTGAGTCCATACACACACTGCTAAGTCCATACACACATATACACACACACACAGACTGCTGAGTCCATGCACACACAGACTGCCAAGTCCATACACACTCACAGACTCCTGAGTAAATACACACACACACACACACACACAGACTGCTGAGCAGTGGCTGATCCAGAGCCTGATCTCGGGAGGGGCACTTGATTATTTAAAGAAATAATCCAGACACAATCACCACTACAGCTCAGTGTAGTGGTTATGGTGTCAATAGTGCCGGGACCCCCTCCTAGAGTAAGTAGTCAAACCGTTTAAGAACAGTTTGACAACTTACCTGAGGTCTGCTGGGAAATGGGGCTGTAGTAGGGCATAGGAGCAGTGGTGTGTGTGAGTGGTGCAATGTGTAAGGGGTGCAGTGTGTGTGTGTGTGTGTGTGTGTGTGTGTGAGGGGGACAGTGTGTGCGCAGTGTGTGTGTTTGAAGGTTGTAGTGTGTGAGTGAGGGCGGCAGTGTATGTCAGGGATGCAGTGTATGTGTGGGACAGTATGTGTGTGTAACAGTTGTAGTGTGTGTGTGTATGGGGTGGCAGTGTTTGGGGAGCAGTGTGTGTGTATGGGGATAGTGTATGTGTGTAGAGTGTGTGTGTATGGGGGGAGCAGTGTGTGTGTATAGGGGAGCAGTGTGTGTGTAGGGGAGCAGTGTGTGTGTGTGTGTGTGTAGGGGAGCAGTGTGTTTATGTAGGGGAGCAGTGTGTGTGTATGGGGACAGTGTGTGTATGGGGGGCAGTGTGTGTGTGTGTGTATGGGGGCAGTGTGTATGTGTGTATGGGGACAGTATGTGTGTATGGGGGACAGTATGTGTGTGTATGGGGGCAGTATGTGTGTAGGGGAAATATGTGTGTATGGGGGCAGCCTGTGTGTATGGGGGGCAGCATGTGTGTATGGGGGGCAGTGTGTGTGTATGTGGGGCAATGTGTGTGTATGGGGGGGCAGTGTGTGTGTATGGGGGGCAGTGGGTGTGTGTGAACACCCCCCCAGCCTACCTGTCACTGGAGTCTGATGCTGGGGGTCAGGCAGCCATCTTCTGCAGCAGCATGGTCTGCTGCTTTACGGCGGGAGCGGGGCTTATGTGCGGGAGGCGGTGCTTCGTTTGGGGGTGGGGTCTGTGCCGGGGAGCCAATCAGTGCTCTCTCCAGCCACAGACAGCCCAAAGCCCGAGGGAATAGAAGCCCATGGCCAGCAAGTTGCCGGCATTTGGGGGGGCCCAAGAGGGGGGGCACAGCATGATGTAGGGGAGGCCATGGCCCCCTTTGGCCCCCCCCTAGCGACGCCACTGAATAAACATTAGGACTTAAGCAAGAACTCAGTGGCTCTGAGGCAAACCTGCAGGACTACGGCATAGAAGAACCACAGTTAAAACCCCCTGTTGGGCACTTCTGGGGCAACCACGTCTGGCTGTTTGGATGTCATGGTGAGAGCCGTGACAGTTTGGAGTTTAGGCAGTTTGTGTTGATGACCTTTGAACTGGAAGAAAATCATGACCTGAAACAGAACGAGGGGTGGTAAGGTTTTTATAGGACAAACTCCTCCCACAAATACAGGCTTTTGGCCTCAAGACATATATATATATATATATATATGTAACCATGCCCCGCAATCATGTATAAACAGTTAGCATAATTGCTAATTAAATTTGTTTATTGCAAATTCATTTAGTTTGCAAATTATGCCATAACAACAGTCAGAGAGCTCACAACGCAGGGGCACAGGGAGCGGCAACACGGCAAGCCTCTGAACAATGAATAGAGACTCTGAACAATGAATACAGACTCTGAACAATGAATAGAGACTAGCTATATTCATTGTTCATATAGGCTGTATAGCCGTCAATATAACTACATACTAACTACATAACTTTATACACACAATGCAATTCACATTTTTCTCACTTCCGGTGTAAGCGGGGGCTCATGAGTTTCACCTAAGGCCTTACAAAGTCTAGAGCCACCACTGGGTAGATCACTGCGTTACAGATCTCGTTGTTGGTGAGAAGAGGAAGAGCATGGCTGTCCTGATTTGGTGCACTCTGGCAGATTTACCCGTTTTAATGAAGATGTTTATATTATAATATTTAGCTGGAGGCAGGGCCTGCTGGGGGCACCCACTGTGATATTTCCTGGTGGGCTCCCCTGTCTGGGTCCGCAGCACTGGGTGAGCGGCTCTTGAGCCACCTCTCCCCAGCGCCTGGCCGATCCTCCAGGCGCTCGATAGTGGAGGTGCCCAGAGAAGCCCTGTCACAGATGGCCCAGGGCGCCACCGAAGCAGTGTTAGGTAAGGCAGAGCAGGCACCTGCTTACCTTGATGGCAGGTGCCTGCTCTGCCAACAAATGTCAGTGACCGGGGGAAAGGGAATGGAGAAGGCAGGCGGCGAGGGAGGCTCTTCTTGCAGCTTCCCAATCCTCCCTCACCCTCTGTGATGCCGGGAGCCGGAATATGATGTCATTCCATACTAAACAGCGAGCTGGAGGAGTGAGGAGCTACCCCACACTGGAACGCGGGGAGGTAAGGAGGCTGGATGTCTGCATCTGTGTGTCAGTGAGTGTGGGAGTGTTTGACTGTCAGTGAGTGTGTGTGTGTCTGTCAGGTGCCATGATGGATTGCACCTGAATGGAAGAGGGTCTGTTCTGATAATGGTTGGAAGATGGTTGGAAGAGAATTTAAGCGAGGAATGGGGGGGGGGGGGCATTGAAGACTTTTAAATGTAGATTGAATAGAGAGGAGATGGGAATAAGCTGAGTTAAAAGAAGATATCAGTGTAGTGTCGATATATTATAAAGATAAATTAAACACTGTACCAACAACAGATGATACCATATTAGTTTGCGAATGTTATGAGCCTGAATAACAAAATGTCGATTGTCCCGTCATTTTGGCTTGTCTACCATATATTCTTTTACCTTCATAAAACCCAGTCACCTCTAATGGCTCTTTGGTCTTTGGTCTATAACTGAGGCTATACTCTGCATGTTTGGGTTTACATCCCTGACTTTACCCAGACATAAATTGGGACAGAGGAACTAGGGTTTCAGTGAGAGGAAACCGGTTTATGAAATTGTCCATTGACACCTGCCTGTCTCAATTAGTAGAAGCACCAACTACAATGTATGGCTGTCTGGATCTGGCTGTAAGGAATAATGTTCACATTTAATAAAACATTCGTGTAAAGCAGCACTTAGGAAATAGTAACCATAAAATGACCAATTAAAAACATTTTTTTTATTGGGTTTACTAAAACATATAGTTTTTGAAAAGATATTTTTAATAATATAAGGATAAAAACTCATTTAATGCAAAAACACTTTTTTAAAGTGTTAACCTTATTAGGTTTGCTAAATGAATATAGTTTCTCCAGCTGGTAGAAATGGTTAAAAACATAAAATGTGCATGGTAAACTACAGCTGAAAATAACACATAAAAATAAACATTACAGATATAATGGAGAGCACATTATTCTACATTTTTATATCCTCCTTCTACAAGAATTTAAGTATAATTTTACAATTAGTATTACTATAACTATAATGATTGTAGTTTGTCCTATAGCATATGATTGTATAATAAATACAGCGATATACATTTTATTTTGTTAATTCCATTAAACATTGTATACTTTTTTGCCTTTTCCACCAGTCGACGTAATGATTCATTTAGCAAACCTCACCGGAACTCTTCCACCTCTACCATTCTACCATTGCTTCCCTCTGGATACTGTCATTGTTTACAATATTAATTCCCACACACATATAGTTCTGCACAATGAATATTTATTTTAAGTCAGATTTGTGTATTTAGTTTGTAGGTTTTATTTTTAATAGTTTAAATATAATTATCATTAATTTTTTTTCACATCAACTTAGCAGATAGTGGTTTCTGCATCAAGTCCCTCGATTTTCACACTGCATTTAGATAAACCACATCTTTCATTGTTTTATAAATAGAACGTGTATCTGCACAATCTCTGTACAATTCCAACTTGAATTGTACACCCATTAGCAGCATAGAATATTAGGGGTTATTGTTCCGTGTGTTCATACAAGTTAAGGAATGCGGTTCCTGCCTTTTATCCATTTGAACACAATGCATCAGACTTTATTTTGTTCACAGTTGACAAAGCGTCCACATAGACGCCAACCACATGCAGCTGCTTTTTTTTGTATTTTCTGTCCCCTCCCATTCCTTGAAGCAAGGTGGTAACTATCTTTTATTATAATCAAAATCCATATTTATATCGCTCTCTTCTCTTCCTTGAATTCATTAATCAATCTTCCAATAAAAATCACTTTATTTATGCAGTTTCCAGATGACTTCGACCCAGTCGTTTATTTTTCCTGGCTTTAGAATGTAACTTGAACGGAGGAACAAGCACAGCTGAGATCTTTGCCTAATGAAGTGAGTTGTCTTAGATTTCTTCTCTTTTGTTGTAACTGTGGGTGCAGCATAGTTATGGTTATTCTATATTGATCCACTTTCTCCTCCGTAACTGGAAAACCTAGAATGGATACCTGAATACGCAGAAAGCTGGAGGAGGGGTAAGGGCATCCCAAAAAAGTTTATTTGACTTAGAATGCCGACTAGAAGAGCCGTCATTAGAAAGTATATAACTAGAAACCTGCAAAATATAAAAGAAAGAAGTGAATTCTGGGATCTGAAATTATCGAATAGCCTACGTTTGGGTGTGTTAACTTCTACCTTGTTGGCAAATAGGGAATCTGTTTTGTTCATATAATTATATAATAACAACGATTTGCCCTTCTAGTCCATCTAGAGATGTCGGCTGACTTTAACCCCTTAAGGACACAACTTCTGGAATAAAAGGGAATCATGATGGAATATTTCCGTCATGTGTCCTTAAGGTGTTAACTCTTTTTTATGGATGTCTAGTGGCTTGCAGTTGACAGAGTATCAGCACTAGCATCCTGTTTAAAGTTTGACATTCACGTTTCCACAGGAAATTTAACATTCTTGTCTTGTGTTTTTGTTTTTGAAGAGAACGCGATTGAACCAGTTGGTCATGTATAACGATTGGCAGAATTAATTGCAGAGGGTGAGAACCTGTCCTGAGCGATTTCAACATACTTTATTATGAAGAAAAGCAGAATGTATCCTCAAAGACAAAGGGTTAGAAAAAAAACTAGTTAGAAAGGATAAAGATAGTTATATGATGCTATGCAGAACAATGGAAGATGACGTGATTAGACAAGCAAGGTGGGAAATCGAGACTAAGTCTATTTTAAAATATGTTTAGTGTGGGGCTGAATAAATTGTAAAATCTCAGTCAGGTGGATGTTGCAACCAACCTTGGTTCCTCATGGTACACTTGTAGGGTTTTGAGTAGAATAAAATTTCCTACGATGGAAACTACAACAAAAAGGATACAGTGCTGACGCTGAGGACAGCAAACCCTGAAGCTAGGGTACCCTAAATCCCAACGTAAGTAGACAATACACAGAAGAAACATGAACAGGTTGTGTCTAGTGGTAGACCAAATAAATGTATAATAGAAAATCAACACTATATAATAAGAAAATATATATACCTAAAACGTGTAAATTATACATATAGGTAGTCCCAAACTAAATCTTGATGGTACAAAATTCTTGATGATTCAAATGGCAATCTAGTATTCTCACCTAATCAAAGGCATGAAGATATAAAATGACAATAAACACAAAGAAAAATCACATGACAGGAGGCTTCATATTTTGCATAAACTTCCTTTACTTACTCCATATCAGTAAAAAGTAGAAAAAACAAAAAACAATCAGATGTAATAATAAGGTATAAGAAGCCTCTCCCCTTAAGGCACTTCCTCTTTCTTTGCTGCTCCATCACAAGTCAGGTCAGGGTAGTTTGTTCTTACATTATCTTAGACTTGGCTATTGTATTTCATAATTTTTTTCTATTGCTTGGTTGGCTGCATTCGCGACAGGCGTTCGGCAGTTTCTACTCCGTTCGCATACGTCCACCAAATGTTCGGTACCTGATTCTCATTTTTCATTCGTATCTGTGTAAGAACCGTTCGCATGTTTCGTTAGTGTTCGGTTCTTTTCGTTCCCGAAAGACATCGCAAAACAATACATATACATCAATATAGGGTTATGCATAAACAGGCATGTAAACTGTGTACAAGGCATTTTTACAATCGTGTGATAGGTAAACAGTCCTGTTCGCCCATATCCCGTAACTAGATACCTCTAATTGAGTTTACATTTCAACAGTTCTCATCTCTATGTATAGTGAGATATCCCACCTGGTTTTTTATAGTATATAAAAACAATTAACAGAGAACATATAATATGTAAAATAATATATGCCGACCGCACATGTGTTTGCATACGCAGATATACTCGAAAAAGAAAAAAGGGGGGGGGAAGAACAGCTAAGAGTAATATACGAGAATGCGTTTGCTCACGAGTCACTATTGCCTCGCGCGTGTATTCCCTCCATGTACGGTCGGTTCCCGGAAATTTTGCGGGCTTTCCGGTGGCCATCTTAGATCTCATATTGTGAGATCTAGACGGCCATTTTTTGTACGGAATTTCTCTGATAATGTGTTAGGACATTTATTTATTTATTTATTTTTGCAGCTCCTACACTTTACAATGATTACAGTGAACCTTTTATTTCAACTGTATCTGTTATCAGCCTCTTGTCAACATACTGTCTCCAGGGACCAGTTATGGTTGGTGATAACTACCTTTGAGTGTGGGATGGCCGGTTAGGTTACAATACCCAGTAACCCGGCCTGGGGTGAGCCCCCATAATTAGTGCTGCCGAACGGGAATTGTCTATGCAATCTCCCTCTTATCTGGGTGAGCCCCAAAGTGTCACATACTAGACCTGTATACATATTTGGCTGACTAGTGCCATGGTGTCCCTCCTACCGGTCCCTAAGTCTCATCTGCATAGAACCAAACGCTAGCTCCCTGGTGGCCGTTCGCATTGGACCATAACTGCTAATAGACCTCAGGGGGACTTAGCTGCTAAAGCCCTGGAACTATTTTCGGGATGAAGACTTTGTGGTTCCCGGTCTGTCCCCAGCGGCACTTATGTGTTGTCCCTCTGTTGAGGTAGGTTAAAGTCCCTTCTGTTTTGGTGAGGAATGGTGTCCCTCTGTTGAGGTAGGTTAAAGTCCCCTCTATTTTGGTGATTGTTGGTGTCCCATTGTTGAGGTAGGTTAAAGTCCCCTCTATTTTGGTGATAGTTGGTGTCCCATTGTTGAGGTAGGTTAAAGTCCCCCTCTGTTTTGGTGAGGGTTGGTGTCCCTCTGTTGAGGTGGGTTAAAGTCCCCCTCTGTTGTAGTAATAGGTGTCTAAGATTTTAATGAATTAAATATTCCAGCGAGGTCTCACACCCACCCCTAATAACATCTTAGTTCCTAGGACTCTTTAGCATCACTATTTTGCATCCTTAAACCATTTGCTTTGCTATGGACTTTTGCATTCACTTGAATTGTAGAATCTTTAATTTATAGAAATGCAGTGTGTAAGTCAGACAATGAATGTGCAATATATGTTCTGCTTACTCATTGTATAAGCAGAATGAACATAGATATGTCTGGAATGTATGTGAGCAAACATAGAGTCACTCCCCTCCTGGCATTTAAATAAATATTCCATTAACAGTTCACTTTATCAAGGAACCAAAACCTGGTACCCCAGAATGTATGTGAAGACAAAGGCGAAAGGATTTGAGACGTCATAAAGAATGGCTTTGTAACGTTTCCAGAGGACAAACCAGGCTGGATGTTTGTGAAGGGATATTAATGGAGGTAGTTTTTAATATCATGAGAGAATCTGTGTTGATGTTTTATAAAGAGAATGTTTTATAATGTTAATTAATGGAAGTAGCATAACCAAGTAAATAGCAACCTTTAATATTAATATGTAACAATATAGATAGTTTATTGGCCTTACTACTAGTTGAAAATTTTTCTAATTAAATGTGAAAATAACTACCTGTCCCACAAAGTTCAGCAAAATGTTATAATTGAGATAAAAGATTAACAAAATGTGGTATAATATTGTTATAGCCTCTAATAGGAAACGCTTAATGGTTGCACTCACAAATCTGATGTGTCACGTTGCCTCCCCTGTTGTTATGGTGGAGGGGGGATATAGCCCACTCCTGGGGGCGATCCCAATCTGGAAGCCAGAAACTTCACAAACTCCAAATTGATATTGAAGTACAAAATAATTTATTGGCATTTATTAAAATAAATAAATAAATATAAAACAAAAAGAACTGTCCATTACGTTTCGTCCTCTGTGGAGGACTTGCTCAGGGACCAATATAAAAAATGTATATACTAAAACAGAAAATGCCCAGTAAAGCCTAATACCTCCCTCCCAAAGTCCCCTTTAAATATGGTTAGTCCCAGAAGTTCATTGGTGGTATAGTAGGTGTTGTTCCAAGCTTCTATTTAATTGGGTGTCTAATGGGTCTCCCAACCTATCCCTCTGTTTCATCTGTTGACTTCTCTTATCTCAGCTGTTCATCTTTGCTGGTAATCTATTCGTAGTGAGACAAGCTTTTTCTCATGATGACGCATTTCTGTGCGTTCCATCTCTGATTTTATACAAAATGGCCCTGCGTTCCATCTCTGATTCTATACAAAATGGCCGTGCGATTCATTGCGGCCAGATACCAACTTTATTCGATCACCTCTTGTGTTCGCCAGGGGTATCGCCATAATGTCCATGGATTGAGTCAGACTAAAAATTGACTCCAGAATCAAATGCAAGAGGAGACATAATTCATCACAAGTTTGCTCTCACTTCATTTCACTCATCAACATGGCTTTTCTTTCTAAAGGTTTCCAATTCAATATTTCATTGGTAAATACAATTTACTTATAAGGAAATATATATATATATTTGTGTACGGCACATTTAGAGGAATGTATGGTATGATATAACTAAAGTTTAGTAAGTCGGTTGAGATGTGCCGAAACCGACGTGAGGTTAGACCTGTAAAAAGAGGGCCTACCTAGATAATATGAAATAATAAAGGGCGCGGTTGGAGGGGAACTTCCGAGATCGTTGATGACAGGTAAGCAGGGGCTCACTGGGTTTAAATAGGACTAATAGACCCTCCCACAATTACAGGCCAAGCCTTCCATTTGTGTACGGCATATTTAGAGGAACATATGGTATGATATAACAAAAGTTTAGTAAGAACAAAGTTGGTTGAGGTGTGCCAAAACCAACGTGAGGTTAGACCTGTAAAAAGAGGGCAAAAATTTAAGAAAACGATTTCTTATGTCCAACATATTTTATTTGGCAATACATTATTTAGACATTTCATGGAAAGCTAATCTAATTTCTTTCTCTGGATTAGGAATGTACCTGTTGTATGCGGAAGATTTCCAACGTCCCATATTTTTAATGATATGTGTTGGTATGTGATTACCGGAAGCTGCTGTGGCCGCCCCAATACGGAATGAATGGCCAGAGAATGAATGTGGGTTGTGTACTAGCCTGAGTAACAATGTACGAATGTAAAGAATGAACTGTTTGGTGGTTAGAGGTTTCCCTTGAATGGCTAATAGTGGGGATTCAGGGTCAGTTGTAAACTGTGTCTTAACTAGATTATCCAATATGTGGATTGGACACCACTTGGTAGAGGTAGGGTAATATTAATCTCTACTGGTGGGCCAGTCTGGCTCGTTTTGTATGAGAGATTGACAGGATATAGTGGTCTTGTGTTTTAGTTAGGTGTTTTTCTTAAGGCATGACTTAAAGTCAGATGCCTTCTCCACAGAAAATTATTTAGGTCTCAAGAAACCGTAGAAAGCTATGTAGGCTGCGAATTTGATTATCGCATTAGTGACCTTCTCAAATGGGATCTCGTATAGTAAATCGGAGATGTTCCTAAACAGGATACTATCTATTGGAAGTCTTTTAATGGGATTATGAACTGTTAGTCTCTGAATGCCTGTAAGGACACTTTTGACTGGGTAAGATGCTAGAAATGGAGCTTTGTCTGGATAACTAGTTAACATATAGTGTTGTATGCCTGTTAAGTAAAGTTTGATTGTTTTAATTTTAGAGACATGTGGCAAAAAGTTGTGAATGCGACCATGATTTCTATGGAAAAAACATTTATTATGTAGTAATCACGTATAAAATTTTTTAACAAATCATATGCTCTGGAATAGGCTTATTTGGTATTGAGTGACAACCCAGCCTGTGCGAGCGACCTACTATGACTTAACAGGGTATTTAGAGCATTACAAGGTCTGTGAATTTTGGAGGTTTTCTTGGTTGCAAGTTTGCTGTCAGATGGACTCTGAAAAATTCCTGCAAATTAGAACATGAGAGTGCGTCAGCTGCGTTATTCTGAATACCTGGAACGTGAATACAATTTATATAGAATTGTAGATTTGGCGCTAGCCAGGTAAGTTTTCTTACTAAGTTCATAATAGTAAGGGACTGAGAGCGGCCTTTATTTATGATGTTACATGCTGCCAGGTTTTCTGAAAACCCCCTCACTGATTGACCTCTCCATTCTTTACCCCATATGTGTGCAGCAGGTACAATTGGAAAGATTTCAAATAGTGCTGAGGTGGTGATGAAATTTCTAGTGAGGTAGTCTCTGGTGCCCAAGAGTCGTATACCCAGTCATTACCAAAAATCGCTGCATAACCTATGGCACCTGATGCGTCAGTCCAAATTACCGGGGATCGTCAGAAATGGGGGGAACGAATAATGACCTGCCATTCCAAGAGGATAGGAATAGATGCCACATTTTTAAATCTGCTCTAGCTGGTTCGTCTAAGTTAGTTGTGGAATCGTTGTCGGGAAGACCATGCAAGAGAGAGAGAATTCTGGAAATAAATTACCTCCCCTGTGGAATTATCCTCATCGCGAAATTGAGTGACTGTAGCTCTTTCCTGGTGCAAGAGCCTTGTGAGGTGCAGATATCGATGTATGCTAGAATTCTGTCTACTTTCTCTCGAGCAGGCTAGCCTGCATAGAAACTGAATTAATTGTTATCCCCAGGAAGATAATATCGGTGTTGGGACCTTCTGTTTTGTCCGGACAGAGACAGCATTTGATGTAGACTGCTTGGTGTGATGTGGTGTGGTTCAATAGAGAGAAAAATTGTTCAAATAGTGAATGATTACTAGACATCTGCATATATTAAGTAGGAGCCAGGTCAAAGTTTCAGCGAAAATATCAAAAATCTTGGGGCTACTTTTGGAGCCGAAAGTTAGTCTGGTAGCGAAATAGTACTTGTTTTCCCACTTAACGCCATGCAGGTGCCAGAGTGACTGATGTATTGGTAGTAGTTTGAATGCATTTGTGATATCTGTTTTACTTAACCATGCAGCCTTGCCGGAGTGAATGATAGCTTGTATGGTATTGTCAATTCTTGCGTATTGGAGAGAGAAATCCTCGGATGGTATTAGTGCATTTAGGCTAGGTGTCGTGGAAGAGTAAGGAGCTGAAAAATCGATTTTGAGTCCCTTTTTATTATTAAATTTCCCTGTAGCTATGCCTAGAGGGTTTGTTCTCCAGGAGGTGAAAGGTGGGGTTGTGAAAGGCCCTATCATGAAACCGTTGTTGATTTCTTTATAAAGGAGTTATTGTAGACTACTAGGGTCTGTGAGTGCTGACTGTATGTGGGGGCATTCCAGAAGGCATTCCAGAGTGCAACAAAACCTTTGTGAAACCTGTTAGAAAACCCAGATGTGAGAAATTCTACCAGATGTAAAGAAGGATAATTAGACAGGTCTTATCCCTTTAAAAGACCCGGTCTTTTAAAGGGATAAGACACGTCTCCAAAGCAATGCTACACCCAATTTTGTGACATCAGAGGGACGGAGGCTGCATACATACAATTGCAAAGCCCAAAGTCAAAATACGGATCGTTAAAGGTAAGTATAAGCGATAGATTCTATCTACATCTGACGTTCGATTATCTCTTGGGGATTCAACTGAATGATGCATTGCTTTGGAGCCGTGTCTTAACCCTAAAAAGAACGGGTGGGTACCCAGCATGGAAACACTACTGAAAAAGGCGCCCTAGAGTACCGAAACGCGCGTCGAGTTAAACGTTCTTTTTAAAACTAGGCTAGGTCTCTGATGCAGCCTGATACTCTCTTGCCGATTTGGGGATGACTTTATGTTAGTGTACGTGACTATAGTTTTAGCTAGCGCACTTGGTTACAGCCTTAGAGATTCCAGATTTAGAATCGGCTATATCTCTCTAAATAGCCTCCTGGACAGGAAGGCTATTACTTGTCTAAGTAGCCTGTTTGTGTGTGCTAGCTGCACCCTCAGTACCTATCTAGGCAGCCCATTTACATTGTGACAGCTATACCTTTAGTACCCATGTAGGTAGCGTACTGGGTTTGATCGCTACATTTATTTTTCGCCTTTCTATTGAACTCAACACCTTTATAGATGGGACTTGTATTCTTTTGAGGGGGATTCCCTGTTTTTCGCTTGATTAGTTTCAGATTTTGATCTCAGACTTTCTCTGATCTCTGTAGTCTGACTTACAACAGACTATATACTGAAGGTTTGCCTATTATACTTTGAGGCTTTTAAGGTTACATATTGGGTCACTGTATGCATTAATACTGAGGAATTTATCTAGTAGCATTATATTGCAAGTGATTTTATCCTGCCCTCGCATGTATGTTAGCTACAGCTACCCTAGTAACCTACCCTCTAAATAGCATTACCTGTTACTAATAAATAGTAAGTGGGTTTAGTTTATTTACTTTTTATGCTAAACCTTATACTATCAAATTAGTAGGCAGTGACTATCTGAACTAAGCCTCATCTACCTATTCTGAGCTAAATATACACCGGCTGTAGCGTTCTGAGTTCTTACCATTACGTTTACCATTACGTTTTTGGACTCCCTCATAATTTAGCTAAACTGCCCCCAATTAGATGCCACTTAGCTATCGTTTTGACGGTATAGGCCAATTTATTACCATTGACCTATTTACATATAAATATATGCAAGAGACTATTTGAGCTGCATCGAGCCTTTCCTTTTTAATCTCACTAGCACGTTTGTGTGTTCCACCATTATTATTATTTTTTTTTGTATTATATTTTTTGGTTTAGAGATGTCCAAAGACATTATAGAATAGAACTTAATAAAGATATGTTTAAATTTTAGTCCATACTCTATACTGTGTACCCCTTGAGTCACCTCTATCGCTGTGGGTATAACTGGGGGGATTTTCAGAGGAACGGCTGGTTGCCCTTTACTCTTTTAATCCTCTAAGGCTTTTTTCTTTATAATTAATCAATTCAAGGTTTATGACCGCTACTACCCACATAGTTCTTTTGCTTGCTGACTTTAGGGCCAAGTTGTAACTAACCCCTAAGTTTGCATTTCTCATCTCAAATTCTATTTAAGTGTAACAAAGATTAAATATTTTATTTTTCAGTTTAACTCATGGATGGCATTGTGTCTCAGGGCTCTTTTGATCACTCAAAACAATCTCGGACACCTGTGATAATTAGATTGCCAGGTGAGCCCAATTTAAGAAAAAACTACTAAAGGAGGGTGTTCAAAATTATTAAGCAGAGCACCATTTTCATGCAATATGGGGAAGAAAAATGATCTCTCTGCAAAATAGTTCAATGCCTTGGACGAGGTATGAAAACATTAGATATTTCACGAAAACTTAAGCGTGATCATCGCACTATTAAGAGATTTGTGGCTGATTCAGAGCACAGATGGGTTTGTGCAGATAAAGGCACATTGAGGAAGATTTCTGCCAGATCCATGCATCGGATCAAGAGAGCAGCGGCTAAAATACCATTACATAGCAGCAAACAGATATTTGAAGCTGCTTGTGCCTCTGCAGTCCCACGGACATCAAGGTGTAGAGTCCTCCAGAGTCTTGCAACTGTGCATAAACCTTCTATTCGGCCACCACTAACCAATGCTCACAAGCAGAAACAGCTGCATTAGGCAGAAAAATACATGAAGACTAATTTTCAAACAGTCCTGTTCACTGATGAGTGCCATGCAACCCTGGATGGTCCATTTGGATGGAGTAGTGGATGGTTGGTGGACGGCAAACCTGTTCCAACAAGGCTGCGACGTCAGCAAGGCGGTGGTGGAGTCATGTTTTGGGCCGGAATTATGGGAAGAGAACTGGTCGGCCCCTTTAGGGTCCTCGAAGGTGTAAAGATGACCTCTGCAAAGTATGTGGAGTTTATTTAATGAACGTTTGCTTTACTTCTATTCTCTAGAACTACTGTTAAGGATAAGGGAGGACATGAACGATGGTTAGAAAAGTATATTTGTTACTAGAATATTTTGAGAAAATGGTTTGTGGTTATTTATTAGCTATTGTGTCTGTTTCTATTTTTCACTCTGATATCAAGAACAGTTAAGGAAACGGTTTAATTTAGAGTTTGTGTGACCAGAATCCAGCTTTTATCCCATGACGTATCACCGAAGATTTTCTATGTACCCGTGTATCGATGTATTGTCATGGGAGAACACCATTGAATTCTACCTGCTGATCATGGGTTTATTCATGAATGGTGTTCTAGAATAAACCCATGATCAGCAGGTAGAATTCAATGGTGTTCTCCCATGACAATACATCGATACACGGGTACATAGAAAATCTTCGGTGATACGTCATGGGATAAAAGCTGGATTCTGGTCACACAAACTCTAAATTAAACCGTTCATGGGGAAAATTTTCGGTTTGGTTCGGCATTCCGAAATTCGGGACTTCGGCAATTCGGGAATTCGGCACTTCGACACTTGGGAATTTTGGAACTTCAGCATTTCGGAATTTCGGGACTTCGGGACTTCTCTTGCAGCCGCTTACTAGATAACTCCCTAATTCCCACAGTATTAGGGAGTTATCTACCAAAAAATTATAGTATTAGTAAATTTTGCCCCTACTCGCTATACCGCGAGTAGGAGCATGTCTATTAAACAGTGAGCAGCAAAAGGTCCCCCCCTCCCGAGCCCTATTGCCCCCCCACCCTAAAGTAAAATAATGGGGGGTACCTATTGTCCTACCCCCTAGCCCCAACCTATGAGCGGTGGGTGGGGGCCCTAAATTATAATAAGCAGGGGGACCTAATGTCCTCCCGTGTGGCCCCCACCCCTGAGCAGTGGGTGGGGACCCTAAATTATAATAAGGAGGACCTAATGTCCTCCCCCCTACCTCTGGTCTGACTTTTTGGCTTCGAAGAAATCTAACAGAAGAACAAAAATTTATGTAGAAATCCAACCCTCTTTATCCTAAAAGTAGCAACTTCATCTGTTCTGCACAGAGAGAACTTATAGAGAGAATGATAAATGAAATATGTTTTTATATTTCTCCTTTTCATTAGCAATGTGTGCCCTGCTGTGCCTTGTCTGAACTGGATTGTGAGGAATTTATAAATTCATCAGAAAACATAGCTTTGCCTGAAAAAAATATTTGACACAGGTTATAGATGATTTTCAAACCTTTATTTAAAGGTGTGAATTCTAGCGAAAGGACAGACCTGCATAGGAAATTTCTCAGTGGCCACAATAGGTCAGGGCTGTGAAACTTCTGATGCCAGTGATTTTATTTAAATATTAATCATCTACACTCTGAAAGAGTGGTGGGAAGGAGTCATGAAAAGGGACACTTTGACAATTTTAGCCTAAATTTTTCAATTCAGATTTATAATTGTAAAACTTCATAGTTTTGTGAATAACACTGCCTGTCTCCCTCTCCGTTTTGTCCTGGTGCCCTATAATTTATCCAATGAAGAAAGCAGTCACAGGATTTCATAATAAATTAAATAATTTCTTTATTTTAATCGGACGTGAAGCAGCGTACAAAGTTTCAGTCCCATTACCGGACTTTTCTCAGGACGGCACGGTAATGGGTCTGAAATGCTGTCTGTAACATGTAACATGTCTGCTTAGAATAAAGCAGCTCTTCTGTTTGTTTGAAGTACTATGAATGCACACCTTTAAAAAAGAGAAATAATTTTCAGGGTTAAATGTTTTCCCATCAGTATATGTATGCAATGCATTGTAAATCTTTTATTTTAGGGCAGATTTTTATTTCCTGTGTGGTCCTGGCCATAATGCAAGAAAAAGGACACCATTGGCCATCACAGTAATTTTATTAATATTAAACAGAAAATTAAAACATTGAAATTGGACAAATTTATATTATTATATTTTTTTATGTATCTGTAAAGTCCTGATTTCAAGGTTATTTCACAACTTACATAAAGCATAGCGTGAGTGCATCATTAGACAAACTTGTGCTATGCTCAAGGTACTATGACTGAAACAGTGGACCATGCATGATCTGCCCTTGGTGAGGCCTGTTTGATTGGGTCCACCAGTAATATTACTAGCCTGACCTCTTTTATCCCACCAATCAGTGTTCTATTTTATGCCACAATGTGGAGGGTGGGGATGTGGTTGGTGGGTGGGAGGGGTATGATCTTATCTATTTCTGCTTTCAAATATGTTTGTATAAAGACTATTGCAAAAAATATTTTTTCTGGAGTAATTAGTTGTGAATAATTTTAAAATGATTTATTTTATATTTTGTTACAGAATATCATGAGACATCAGTTGATCTACACACTATTTATTGTCTTTGTTTTAACCTGTATTATATTGATTACATCTATACTATCAACATATGGAAATTTGAAATATTGGAATAAGAAATTACATTTCAATTCACTTCTGACACTGGGAATGCACCCTCATCTAAAACTGGGAACAGTGAATCTCACTGATGGAGTCTATACTTACAACCTGAACATTAATGAGTTCTGGACTGAATTCCCGTACCTACAAAGTTATCAGTGCTCACTCAAACTCACGCCACATGGCCAGTATGAGAAGATGACCACTCGACCACTCTTAATCCTGGCTATTAAATCCCACCCAGCCTTCAGCACAAGACGAGCGATGCTGAGACAAACATGGGCTACAGAGAGGGAGGTCAATGGGTACTGGGTGAAACCCATCTTTCTTACAGCACAAGCTGACAATCCCAGACAGATGGAACTCATGAAGTCAGAGAGTCGCGAGTTTGGAGACATTCTACAGTGGAACTTCACTGAAAGTCATAATAACCTTTCCCTAAAGGAACGCTGCTTCCTGGAATGGCTTCACTATCACATCCCTTGGGTGGAATTTATATTCAAAGGTCTGACAGTTTCCAAAAATTAACTCTTAAGTATATACTAAATATAAAATGGGTGTTAATCTTTGAAGAGCTTTTTTATCTAACCCTATAAATTATAGGAATCCCTGTGTGTGAGACGCTCTCTTATCCCATCAGAGGGGACGTCACTGACCCTATAACTTATAGGAATCCCTGTGTGTGGGACGCTCTCTTATCCCATCAGAGGGGACGTCACTGACCCTATAACTTATAGGAATCCCTGTGTGTGAGACGCTCTCTTATCCCATCAGAGGGGGAGACACTGACCCTATAACTTATAGGAATCCCTGTGTGTGAGATGCTATCTTATCCCATCAGAGGGGGCGTCACTGACCCCATAACTTATAGGAATCCCTGTGTGAGACTCTCTCTTATCCCATCAGAGGGAGCGTCACTGACCCCATAACTTATAGGAATCTCTGTGTGTGAGACGCTCTCTTATCCCATCAGAGGGGGAGTCACTGACCCTATAACTTATAGGAATCCCTGTGTGTGAGACGCTCTCTTATCCCATCAGAGGGAGCGTCACTGACCCTATAACTTATAGGAATCCCTGTGTGTGAGACACTCTCTTATCCCATCAGAGGGGGCGTCACTGACCCTATAACTTATAGGAATCCCTGTGTGTGAGACGCTATCTTATCCCATCAGACGGGGCGTCACTGACCCTATAACTTACAGGAATCCCTGTGTGTGAGACGCTATCTTATCCCATCAGACGGGGCGTCACTGACCCTATAATTTATAGGAATCCCTGTGTGTGAGACGCTCTCTTATCCCATCAGAGGGAGCGTCACTGACCCTATAACTTATAGGAATCCCTGTGTGTGGGATGCTCTCTTATCCCATCAGAGGGGGCGACACTGACCCTATAACTTATAGGAATCCCTGTGTGTGAGACACTCACTTATCCCATCAGAGGGGACGTCACTGACCCTATAACTTATAGGAATCCCTGTGTGTGAGACACTCACTTATCCCATCAGAGGGGGCGTCACTGACCCTATAACTTATAGGAATCCCTGTGTGTGAGACGCTATCTTATCCCATCAGACGGGGCGTCACTGACCCTATAACTTACAGGAATCCCTGTGTGTGAGACGCTCTCTTATCCCATCAGAGGGGACGTCACTGACCCTATAACTTATAGGAATCCCTGTGTGAGAGACGCTCTCTTATCCCATCAGAGGGGGAGTCACTGACCCTATAACTTATAGGAATTCCTGTGTGTGAGACGCTCTTATCCCATCAGAGGGGTGTCACTGTCCCTATAACTTATAGGAATCCCTGTGTGAGAGACGCTCTCTTATCCCATCAGAGGGGGAGTCACTGACCCTATAACTTATAGGAATCCCTGTGTGTGAGATGCTCTCTTATCCCATCAGAGGGGGCGTCACTGACCCTATAACTTATAGGAATCCCTGTGTGTGAGACGCTCTCTTATCCCATCAGAGGGGGCGTCACTGACCATATAACTTATAGGAATCCCTGTGTGTGAGACGCTCTCTTATCCCATCAGAGGGGGCGTCACTGACCCTATAACTTATAGGAATCCCTGTGTGTGAGACACTCTCTTATTCCATCAGAGGGGGCATCACTGACCCTATAACTTATAGGAATCCCCGTGTGTGAGACGCTCTCTTATCCCATCAGAGGGGGCGTCACTGACCCTATAACTTATAGGAATCCCTGTGTGTGAGACGCTCTCTTATCCCATCAGAGGGGACGTCAGTGACCCTATAACTTATAGGAATCCCTGTGTGTGAGACGCTCTCTTATCCCATCAGAGGGAGCGTCACTGTCCCTATAACTTATAGGAACCCCTGTGTGTGAGACGCTCTCTTATCCCATCAGTGGGGACGTCACTGACCCTATAACTTAGAGGAACCCCTGTGTGTGAGACGCTCTCTTATCCCATCAGTGGGGACGTCACTGACCCTATAACTTATAGGAATCCTTCTTAGGTTTCATTCCAGCATCAGAGTGAGCCAGCCACCGACCCCTATAACTTATAGAACCCCGTGTGACTTTTATCCCACGAGGGCGCACACTGACCCCTATAACTTATAGGAATCCCTGTGTGTGAGACGCTCTCTTATCCCATCAGAGGGGGCGTCACTGACCTTATAACCTTTAGGAATCCCTGTGTGTGAGACTCTCTCTTATCCCATCAGTGGGGGCGTCACTGACCCTATAACTTATAGGAATCCCTGTGTGTGAGACGCTCTCTTATCCCATCAGAGGGGGCGTCACTGACCCTATAACTTATAGGAATCCCTGTGTGTGAGATGCTCTCTTATCCCATCAGAGGGAGCGTCACTGTCCCTATAACTTATAGGAACCCGTGTGTGAGACGCTCTCTTATCCCATCAGAAGGGGTGTCACTGACCCTATAACTTAGAGGAATCCCTGTGTGTGAGACGCTCTCTTATCCCATCAGAGGGAGCGTCACTGACCCTATAACTTATAGGAATCCCTGTGTGTGAGATGCTCTCTTATCCCATCAGAGGGGGCGTCACTGACCCTATAACTTATAGGAATCCCTGTGTGTGAGATGCTCTCTTATCCCATCAGTGGGGACGTCACTGACCCTATAACTTATAGGAATCCCTGTGTGTGAGACGCTCTCTTATCCCATCAGAGGGGGCGTCACTGACCCTATAACTTATAGGAATCCCTGTGTGTGAGATGCTCTCTTATCCCATCAGAGGGAGCGTCACTGTCCCTATAACTTATAGGAACCCCTGTGTGTGAGACGCTCTCTTATCCCATCAGTGGGGACGTCACTGACCCTATAACTTAGAGGAACCCCTGTGTGTGAGACGCTCTCTTATCCCATCAGTGGGGACGTCACTGACCCTATAACTTATAGGAATCCCTGTGTGTGAGACGCTCTCTTATCCCATCAGAGGAAAGGCCACTGACCTATAACTTATAGGAACTCTGTGTGTGAGAGACGCCTTATCCCATCAGAGGGCGCCACTGACCCTATATAACTTATAGGAATCCCCTGTGTGTGGGATGCTCTCATCCCATCAGTGGGGCCACCGACCCTATATAACTTATAGAACTCTGTGTGTGAGACGCCTTTATTCCATCAGACGGGGCGTCATCGACCCTATAACTTATAGGAATCCCTGTGTGTGAGACGCTCTCTTATCCCATCAGAGGGAACGTCACTGACCCTATAACTTATAGGAATCCCTGTGTGAGACGCTCTCTTATCCCATCAGAGGGGGCGTCACTGACCCTATAACTTATAGGAATCCCTGTGTGTGAGATGCTCTCTTATCCCATCAGAGGGAGCGTCACTGTCCCTATAACTTATAGGAACCCCTGTGTGTGAGACGCTCTCTTATCCCATCAGTGGGGACGTCACTGACCCTATAACTTAGAGGAATCCCTGTGTGTGAGACGCTCTCTTATCCCATCAGAGGGAGCGTCACTGACCCTATAACTTATAGGAACCCCTGTGTGTGAGACGCTCTCTTATCCCATCAGTGGGGACGTCACTGACCCTATAACTTATAGGAATCCCTGTGTGTGACGCCTTCATCCCATCATCAGGAAGCAGCCACCGACCCTAACTTATAGGAATCCCTGTGTGTGAGACGCTCTCTTATCCCATCAGAGGGGCGTCACTGACCCTATAACTTATAGGAATCCCTGTGTGTGAGACGCTCTCTTATCCCATCAGTGGGGCGTCACTGACCCTATAACTTATAGGAATCCCTGTGTGTGAGACGCTCTCTTATCCCATCAGAGGGAGCGTCACTGACCCTATAACTTATAGGAATCCCTGTGTGTGAGACGCTCTCTTATCCCATCAGAGGGGGCGTCACTGACCCTATAACTTATAGGAATCCCTGTGTGTGAGACGCTCTCTTATCCCATCAGAGGGGGCGTCACTGACCCTATAACTTATAGGAATCCCTGTGTGTGAGACGCTCTCTTATCCCATCAGAGGGGGCGTCACTGACCCTATAACTTATAGGAATCCCTGTGTGTGAGACGCTCTCTTATCCCATCAGAGGGGACGTCACTGACCCTATAACTTATAGGAATCCCTGTGTGTGAGACGCTCTCTTATCCCATCAGAGGGGACGTCACTGACCCTATAACTTATAGGAATCCCTGTGTGTAAGACGCTCTCTTATCCCATCAGAGGGGACGTCACTGACCCTATAATTTATAGGAATCCCTGTGTGTGAGACGCTCTCTTATCCCATCAGAGGGGGCGTCACTGACCCTATAACTTATAGGAATCCCTGTGTGTGAGACACTCTCTTATTCCATCAGACCAAGTGCCAGTGATTTCATTTCTGAAAGTTGTAAAAACTAGGTATATATGTGAATAAAGTGTTAAAATACTTACAATTCTGGGGAACCACGTTAGTTATGACATGGAATAATGTTAGTGGGTAGGTGAGAAGTGCAGCAATGGGATTGTCTAAAGGCAGACCTCTCCAGTTGTAATACTCCTGCCATGTCACTAGAGGGAAAAGGAGAGAAAATCAAAGGATACTAGGAACCAGCTATTATAGAAGCAGAATGTATCAATGATACAATTTACTCAGTGCATGCAGAGCTGCTCTGCTTATTGGAGCAACATAAATTAATACACAAAAATATTAATTGTGTTGGCACTATTACTGGGTGGTGCAGGTATTAGAGGTATTCCCCATGAAGACTTTAATAATATATACAAAAATCTATTAATTTAATACCGCACTCATATGCATTACTATATGCATAAAAAAGAAGGATCACAGTTTAAATATGCAAAAAAAGAATTAATTTATTATACACTGATTATATACAAATTCACAAGTATCAAGAAGAATACCTACTGTATTTTGATGATCTCTCTATCAATTCATCCATAGTACACACGACAGGAATTCATAGCATATATACATCCCAGAATATATACCGCTATATACAGACCATAGACACCACATATATGAAGTTTTGATAGGTCATAAATGTTCAGGTGGATCCACCACTTAATAATTCTCTGTTTGAAAAATAAAGCAGAAAAATATACGTACAAAAGTGAAAAACAAACAGCCTAGCAGTGATACATGCCCAGCAATAATACGTGACCCAGGGAGATTTGGGACTACGAGTGCTGTCCGGACTGCAGTAGGATTACATCATGTCTTCCAGGCTAAGGGACACTGTTGATATACTCCACACACCTAACAGCTATTGGACATCTTGCTGTCAGTGAATAATTCGAGCCCCATGGTGGAAATCTTCAAGTGGTGAGATCCAACCAGTTCTCTACTACTTATATAGTGAACATTCCATTATTATTTTAACTTATTTTTTCTATATATTTTTCCAATTTTGAACTTTTTTCCTGTTTTTTTCAGTTTTGTACGTATATTTTTCTGCTTTATTTTTCAAACAGAGAATTATTAAGTGGTGGATCCACCTGAACATTTATGACCTATCAAAACTTCATATATGTGGTGTCTATGGTCTGTATATAGCGGTATATATTCTGGGATGTATATGCTATGAATTCCTGTCGTGTGTACTATGGATGAATTGATAGCGAGATCATCAAAATACAGCAGTGATTCTTCTTGATACTTGTGAATTTGTATATAATCAGTGTATAATAAATTAATTCTTTTTTTGCATATTTAAACAGCGATCCTTTTTTATGCATATAGTAATGCATATGAGTGCAACATAAATTAATGACAATAATTAAATCACTGTGTAGAACAGACCATGTAACATTTGGGGACACGATCACCATTAATTAGTTAAGGACATTCTATGTGGTCAGACCCAGTGTAGAGGATATGTGACCTCCAAATTGGACCCAGCCTTCGAGGTTCCTCTATGTTTCTTTATTTTACAGTATTTTAAAAAAAAACTATATTTTATTTTATAGTACTGCAACCTGATCTTCTCTGTACTGAATTTGACAATAGACCATGTGCCAGTCCCAGTGGTACCAAAACAATACATTATGGGTCAGTACTACTGGCTCCAGAACAATGCATTATGAGCCAGACCTAGTATTTCCAGTATAATACATTATGGGCCAGACCTAGTATTTGCAGAACAATACATTATGGTCCAATACTAGTGGTTCCAGAACAATGCATTATGGGACAGTCCTAGTGGTCCCAGAACAATGCATTGTGGGTCAGTCCTAGTGGTCACAGAACAATGCATTATAGGTCACTCCTAGTGGTCCCAGAACAATGCATTATGGGCCAGTCCTAGTGGTTCCAGAACAGTGCATAATGGGCCAGTCCTAGTATTTCCAGAACAATGCATTATGAACCAGTACTACTCGTTCCAGAACAATGTATAATAGGCCAGTCCTAGTGGTCCCAGAACAATACATTATGGTCCAATACTAATGGAGCAGTCTTAGTGTTTCCAGAACAATAAATTATGGGCCAGTCCTAGTGGTACCAGAACAATGAATTATTGGCCAGACTTAGTGGTACCAGAACAATCAATTATGAGCCAGTACTACTGGTTCCAGAACAGTGCATAAAGTGCCAGTCTTAGTGGTACCACAACAATACATTATGGTCCAGTACTAATGGTCCCAGAACAGTGCATTATGGAGCAGTCCTAGTATTTCCAGAACAGTCCTAGAGATACGGTTCCAAGCTTGTTGTAGAGCAATATTCGCTGTTTCAGGTTGGTATGTTACACTAGCAGCACACCCTCTCTTACCCAATGGGCTTTTCCATCCCGCTGCAGGAAATTTCTGTAAGATGGCTTCCACATCCGCTGGTAAGGGTTCGTTACCCTCTCTGCCGCCTGTAATACACACGGGGTGACAGTCAATGAAACATAACTTCAAATTTTAAAAAAATAATTAAAAACTAGTGGTTCCAGAACAATGCATTTTGAGTCAGCCCTAACTGTTCCAGAATAATGCATTATTAGCCAGTCCCAGTAGTCCCAGAACAATGCATTATGGGTCAGCATTAGTGGTTCCAGAACAATGCATTATGGGCCAGTTTTAGTGGTACTAGTACAATGCATTATGGGCCAGTTTTAGTGGTACTAGAACAATGCATTACGGGCCAGTCCTACTGTTTCCAGAACAATGCATTATAGGCCAGTACTAATGGTTCCAGAACAGTGCATTATCAGCCAGTACTAATTAGAAAGTTTGACTAAATTGCAATTCTCTTATAATTTCTCTACATTTCCCAGCGCTGAACCCACTATCACGTAGATCTAAGGTAGAAACATTGAATGGGGGACATCATACTATGGCTGCGGTGACATTACATTAACATGGAAAGCAGTGTCTGTTTATAGAGTAAGACACATCGACATTACATTAACATGGTAAGCAGTGTCTGTTTATAGAGTAAGACAGTGACATTACATTAACATGGAAAGCAGTGTCTGTTTATAGAGTAAGAGACAGCGACATTACATTAACATGGAAAGAAGTGTCTGTTTATAGAGTAAGAGACAGCGACATTACATTAACATGGAAAGCAGTGTCTGTTTATAGACACATAGACATTACATTAACATGGAAAGCAGTGTCTGTTTATAGAGTAAGACACAACGACATTACATTAACATGGAAAGCAGTGTCTGTTTATAGAGTAAGAGACAGCGACATTACATTAACATGGAAAGCAGTGTCTGTTTATAGACACATAGACATTACATTAACATGGAAAACAGTGTCTGTTTATAGAGTAAGACACATCGACATTACATTAACATGGAAAGCAGTGTCTGTTTATAGAGTAAGACACAACGACATTACATTAACATGGAAAGCAGTGTCTGTTTATAGAGTAAGAGACAGCGACATTACATTAACATGGAAAGCAGTGTCTGTTTATAGACACATAGACATTACATTAACATGGAAAGCAGTGTCTGTTTATAGAGTAAGACACAACGACATTACATTAACATGGAAAGCAGTGTCTGTTTATAGAGTAAGAGACAGCGACATTACATTAACATGGGAAAGCAGTGTCTGTTTATAGAGTAAAGACACATCGACATTACATTAACATGGAAAGCAGTGTCTGTTTATAGAGTAAGACACAACGACATTACATTAACATGGAAAGCAGTGTCTGTTTATAGAGTAAGAGACAGTGACATTACATTAACATGGAAAGCAGTGTCTGTTTATAGAGTAAGAGACATCGACATTACATTAACATGGAAAGCAGTGTCTGTTTATAGAGTAAGACACATCGACATTACATTAACATGGAAAGCAGTGTCTGTTTATAGAGTAAGACACATCGACATTACATTAACATGGAAAGCAGTGTCTGTTTATAGAGTAGGACACATCGACATTACATTAACATGGATAGCAGTGTCTGTTTATAGAGTAAGACACATCGACATTACATTAACATGGAAAGCAGTGTCTGTTTATAGAGTAAGACACATCGACATTACATTAACATGGAAAGCAGTGTCTGTTTATAGAGTAAGACACATCGACATTACATTAATATGGAAAGCAGTGTCTGTTTATAGAGTAAGAGACAGCGACATTACATTAACATGGAAAGCAGTGTCTGTTTATAGAGTAAGAGACAGCGACATTACATTAACATGGAAAGCAGTGTCTGTTTATAGAGTAAGACACATCAACATTACATTAACATGGAAAGCAGTGTCTGTTTATAGAGTAAGAGACAGCGACATTACATTAACATGGAAAGCAGTGTCTGTTTATAGAGTAAGAGACATCGACATTACATTAACATGGAAAGCAGTGTCTGTTTATAGAGTAAGACACATCGACATTACATTAACATGGAAAGCAGTGTCTGTTTATAGAGTAGGACACATCGACATTACATTAACATGGATAGCAGTGTCTGTTTATAGAGTAAGACACATCGACATTACATTAACATGGAAAGCAGTGTCTGTTTATAGAGTAAGACACATCGACATTACATTAACATGGAAAGCAGTGTCTGTTTATAGAGTAAGAGACAGCGACATTACATTAACATGGAAAGCAGTGTCTGTTTATAGAGTAAGACACAGTGGACATTACATTAACATGGAAAGCAGTGTCTGTTTATAGAGTAAGAGACAGCGACATTACATTAACATGGAAAGCAGTGTCTGTTTATAGACACATAGACATTACATTAACATGGAAAACAGTGTCTGTTTATAGAGTAAGACACATCGACATTACATTAACATGGAAAGCAGTGTCTGTTTATAGAGTAAGACACAACGACATTACATTAACATGGAAAGCAGTGTCTGTTTATAGAGTAAGAGACAGCGACATTACATTAACATGGAAAGCAGTGTCTGTTTATAGACACAGTGACATTACATTAACATGGAAAGCAGTGTCTGTTTATAGAGTAAGACACAGCGACATTACATTAACATGGAAAGCAGTGTCTGTTTATAGAGTAAGAGACATCGACATTACATTAACATGGAAAGCAGTGTCTGTTTATAGAGTAAGACACATCGACATTACATTAACATGGAAAGCAGTGTCTGTTTATAGAGTAAGACACATCGACATTACATTAACATGGAAAGCAGTGTCTGTTTATAGAGTAGGACACATCGACATTACATTAACATGGATAGCAGTGTCTGTTTATAGAGTAAGACACATCGACATTACATTAACATGGAAAGCAGTGTCTGTTTATAGAGTAAGACACATCGACATTACATTAACATGGAAAGCAGTGTCTGTTTATAGAGTAAGACACATCGACATTACATTAATATGGAAAGCAGTGTCTGTTTATAGAGTAAGAGACAGCGACATTACATTAACATGGAAAGCAGTGTCTGTTTATAGAGTAAGAGACAGCGACATTACATTAACATGGAAAGCAGTGTCTGTTTATAGAGTAAGACACATCAACATTACATTAACATGGAAAGCAGTGTCTGTTTATAGAGTAAGAGACAGCGACATTACATTAACATGGAAAGCAGTGTCTGTTTATAGAGTAAGAGACATCGACATTACATTAACATGGAAAGCAGTGTCTGTTTATAGAGTAAGACACATCGACATTACATTAACATGGAAAGCAGTGTCTGTTTATAGAGTAGGACACATCGACATTACATTAACATGGATAGCAGTGTCTGTTTATAGAGTAAGACACATCGACATTACATTAACATGGAAAGCAGTGTCTGTTTATAGAGTAAGACACATCGACATTACATTAACATGGAAAGCAGTGTCTGTTTATAGAGTAAGAGACAGCGACATTACATTAACATGGAAAGCAGTGTCTGTTTATAGAGTAAGAGACAGTGACATTACATTAACATGGAAAGCAGTGCACACCTTGCTCTGGATTAACCCATTCAATGCCTGGAGAGTGGAGAATCTTGCACTCCTTGCTCTGGATTAACCCATTCAATGACTGAGAACTGGAGAACCTTGCACTCCTTGCTCTGGATTAACCCATTCAATGCGTGGAGCATGAAGAACCCTGCACTCCTTGCTCTGGATTAATCTATTAAATCCCTGGAGAGTGGAGAACCTTGCACTCCATGCTTTGGATTAACCCATTAAATCCATGGAGAGTGGAGAACCTTTCACTCCATGCTTTGGATTAACCCATTAAATCCCTGGAGAGTGGAGAACCTTGCACTCCTTGCTTTGGATTAACACATTCAATGCCTGGAAACTGGTATATCAGACACACTCACCATCCAGGTCCCAGGCAGGTCTCTTGAGAAGCAGGCGTTGGGAATGATAATGAATACTCTCAGCCAGCCAGTAGCCTTCGGTAATCCGATGGGCAGACAGGAAACGCTCCTTGTCAAACGATGGGCTAGTTACTTCTGTCGAGAACAAAATAGAAAGTGTTAGGAAACATTAAAACTCCTATGATCTTCAGCTGCATGGAGATTTATCAGGTGCTGCAGGTGTTATGTTGCCTGGTTCAGCACGGTTTGTGCACATTGCCATAGGCGTGCGCACGGGGTGTGCCTGGGCACACCCTAATCCCTGCGGCACGCCTATGGAGTTAGACCGGAAGGGGAGATCTCAGGATCCCCCCTGTCGGCTCATGCAGAACTGGTGCTATCCGTACGCCGGCTCTGCTCACAGCCTCACTCCCAACCAGCCCACATGCAGGCAGGGAGGCAGAAGAGGACCCGGGGAGCTCAACCAGCAGCTCAGCCGGGTTCCTCTCGCGAGGTCGTAGCGTTGCCATGGCAATGCTCAGATCTTGCGAGAGTGAACTCTAGCCCCTGAGGCTAGAGTTCACTCTCCACTGGACCACCAGGGATGGCAGCAGCAGGATCCCCCCTCCCTTCATAAGGTAATATGGGCGGGGTTTATTAAGTAATGTACCCCAACCTCCACCCCCCACAATCACCCACACACACAGCAAACACAGCACCTACACATACAGCACACACACACAGCACACACACAGCACACACATACACACAGCACCCTCTCACACACAAACAGCACCCTCACAAACACACAAACAGCACCCTCACAAACACACACACAGCACACTAACAGGACCCTAACAAACACACACACAGCACCCTCACACAAACATCACACTAACAGCACCCTCACACACAGCACCCTTACACACACAACACCCTCAAACCACCCTCACACAGCACACACACAGCAGTGTATATATATATATATATATATATATATACACACACACACACATAGACATACATATACACGCGGCGTGTATTTGTGCTTTATGGTGCACACCCTAATGCAATAGGCTGCGCACGCCTATGCACATTGCCACAATTCATGCAGAGGTAGAGCAGTTTATAACAGAAGTCAAATACACCCTAACTAAATAAAAAGATAAAGAGATTGGTGATCAGCCGACAGCCCCAGGGCCACCATAAAAAACTCAGGGCAGGAAAGTAAATTACACCAAAAATGATGGGACCAAATGTTAAACCATGCAGGGCCTGGAGGCTGACCCCAGGAAGTTGGAGTTATTATACCAAGCAGGAGATGCTTCATCCAAACCTGTGTCCTATAGAGGCATCTTACAACCCTCTCCTGGGTACACCCTCCTCCAAAATATTTAAAGTTGAAATCTCTAAATTTGTATGTAAGTGGAATAATGTCTATTCTACCCTTAAAAAAGAAAAGAGAAATTAATTAAATACAATAATGTTACTCCTACATTGCCCGAGACTTAAACTCCTGACTTCGTCTGCACTTGGAAATACGATAAATTATATGAAGCAAAACCTATTGTATGTTATTCACAGAAAGGTTCTCCTTTCAAGTCTGTCCTGTTTGCTCGGAGCTCCAGGGACCCATTTCTATTTTATTTTCCAACGTTGGGTCCGATTGTAGGGACCCTCTAGTAATATCAAGTTTTCAGTCTCTGTTAGTATTGGTGTTTGTGTCGTCATGGAGAGCAATGGATTGAAGCTCCCCACTTAGTGTAATGATAATTTGGATATAGACAGATCATACATGTACTGTGAGAGCATGGACTTAGGTACTGCTATTTAACCAAAAAATTAGCAGATTGCACTTACCAACATCAGAGGGTACAGCGGCTCGAGTCCGGCACACGGTCAACCAACTCCTCATTGTCACTGAAGACTTGTGTCTCACAGAGACTTTCTGAGACCACGGCTGCCCCTTATGAATCACTAGCTTCAACTTTAAACTCTAGTTCAATACAAGTGAGGCTGGTAACCCTCTCTGACAGCTACAAGCTGGCAATAGCGGGATTTATATAAAGGCCATCACTGCAAGCTGGAGTGCTTTATGGGACTGAAGTATCCGTTTAAGGGATTGGAAGCAAATATAAAAGTGTAGCTGCACTTTCAAAAATATGATAAAAGCCAAGTATAGTATCCTATAATAAAAGCAAGTATAGTATACTATAATAAAAGCCAAGTATAGTACACTATAATAAAAGCCAAGTATAGTATACTATAATAAAAGCCAAGTATAGTACACTATAATAAAAGTAAGTATAGTATACTATAATAAAAGCCAAGTATACTACACTATAATAAAAGTAAGTATAGTACACTATAATAAAAGCCAAGTATAATATACTGTAATAAAAGCAAGTATAGTATACTATAATAAAAGTAAGTATAGTATACTATAATAAAAGCCAAGTATAATATACTATAATAAAAGCAAGTATAGTATACTATAATAAAAGCCAAGTATAGTATACTATAATAAAAGCCAAGTATAGTATCCTATAATAAAAGCCAAGTATAATATACTGTAATAAAAGTAAGTATAGTACACTATAATAAAAGCCAAGTACAGTATCCTATAATAAAAGCCAAGTATAATATACTGTAATAAAAGCAAGTATAGTATACTATAATAAAAGCAAGTATAGTATACTATAATAAAAGTAAGTATAGTATACTATAATAAAAGCCAAGTATAATATACTGTAATAAAAGCAAGTATAGTATACTATAATAAAAGCAAGTATAGTATACTATAATAAAAGTAAGTATAGTATACTGTAATAAAAGCCAAGTATAGTATACTATAATAAAAGCAAGTATAGTATACTATAATAAAAGCAAGTATAGTATACTGTAATAAAAGCCAAGTATAGTATCCTATAATAAAAGCAAGTATAGTACACTATAATAAAAGCAAGTATAGTATACTGTAATAAAAGCCAAGTATAATATACTGTAATAAAAGCAAGTATAGTACACTATAATAAAAGCAAGTATAGTATACTGTAATAAAAGCAAGTATAGTATACTGTAATAAAAGCCAAGTATAATATACTGTAATAAAAGCAAGTATAGTACACTATAATAAAAGCAAGTATAGTATACTGTAATAAAAGCCAAGTATAATATACTGTAATAAAAGCAAGTATAGTACACTATAATAAAAGCAAGTATAGTATACTATAATAAAAGCCAAGTATAATATACTGTAATAAAAGCCACGTATAGTATACTATAACAAAAGTAAGTATAATATAATATAATAAAAGCCAAGTATAGTATACAATAATAAAAGCAAATATATACTAAAACTAGAAAAGCTACAATTTCTGGGAAAATTGTGTGAAGTGTTCTTGCCTCCACCAGTAGTCTACAACTGGAGTGGGCGGAGTAACTGGGTGGAGTGGCTTGAGTAACTGTTGTGTGGTTGGAGTGGCTGGAGTAAATGTGGAAAGGTTGGACTGGGCAGAGTAACATTATGGACTGGGCAGAGTAACTGTGTGGAGTGTTTGGAGTGAGTAAAGATAGTAAACATTACACTAACCAATTGATTGATCAAATTTAAAAAGTGACTGTAGAAGAAGAGCAGGGGTTAATCCAATAGCTCTCTGCTGGGAACAAAGATTCAGCATACAAAATCACAGGAACACAGCATAATCCACCTCCCCAAGGACTAGACGACACATAGTCTGGGAGTCAACTGTCAGCTTTATTCACAGGTTTGCTTTTATGCATTTCTCCCATGCAAGGGAGGTAACTTTCAGAATCAGTACAGTAACCAATTGTAACCCGGTCACCTCCCCTCCCTCTCCTCCCCTTAGATTAACAGTTAAACAGATTAGTGGGGACAGAGTTTTCCCCACTTTCTGGATGTCCCCTAAATACAGAGGGTACAGGGACAAATAAAAAAAAGGTCTGATCTGGGTGAGCAACATACTTGAAATTCACCCAGATCGGACCAGGGGTTTGGGAGTTACAGACTGTTAAAGATTTGACCGACCGCAAGGACTCAGTAGCCGAAAACAGTTCCATGAATTCTGGCCCTGCGGTCGGTCTATTTTAGTGAATCACAAATACCGAACAGTTAGCCATCCCTGCGATTGCTACCATTCGTAGGATTCCCCTCGTTTAGGGGAATCTATCTACCGAACGCCGGGGCGTTCGTGTGTTGGATTCGTATTGTCGGAGCATGCTGGAGGTCTTAGCGGTGCTTGGTTAGTCGAATGCCGGTTTGCGTTCCAGGCGTTCGACAACCAAGTACCGCTGTTCGTGCGTAAGATGGCCGCCGCCACGTGTTCGGTAGGGGAAATGGCGGCCACACATACAGATACTTAATTCCCTTCGCAACAATGTATCACTCCGTTAATGGGAAACACACGACCAACCCGGGGTGGTCTCCCGATTGGTATTTTCAGACATTCGAATAAAAACATTACAATAACATGAAAGTCCATTCGTGTGGTTATTCCCTTGGTGAAATGCACCTATTCACACAGAATAATTAGTCCAAGTGGCAGGGTTTGCCACAATGCTCCCCCAGAACCAAGCCGGCATACACAGTCTGATCCCAACGGATCGGCTTGGGGATGTTCGGGAGAGTGCTCACAGATCATTTTTCTAGTTCTGTCTGTCGGGACAACCCGTCGGCGTTACCATTTTGTTTCTCCGGGCGATACTGGATGTTGAAATCAAAGGGCTGCAGCACCAAGCTCCATCTCAGCAGTCTAGCGTTGTCTCCTGACACCCGGTTTAGCCACACCAACGGGTTGTGATCTGTGAGCAAGGCAAATTGTTGTCCATATAAGTAGGGCTGTAGTTTCTTGAGGGCCCACACTACCACCAAGCATTCCTTCTCGATGGCGGCATAGCTTACTTGAATGGGTAGTAGTTTCCGACTTAAGTAAGCGATTGGATGTTCGCCGCCATCGGCCCCGACCTGGCTCAGCACTGCTCCCAATCCAAACATAGAAGCGTCTGTATGAACGAGAAAGCGTTTAGTTGGATCGGGAGCGGCAAGTACAGGTGCATGAATTAGGGCAGTTTTCAGTTCTTGGAATGCCTTCTCACACTCTGGGCTCCAGGTCACTACTTTGGGCAGGTTCTTCTTGGTGAGGTCAGTAAGGGGCTTTGCTAGGGCACTATAACTGGGCACAAATTTACGGTAATAACCGGCAGTCCCTAAAAAAGCTAAAACCTGGGTTTTCGTGCAAGGGGTCGGCCACTTAGCAGGTTCTGGCTTTTGCTGCCCACTGCCTACCCTGTGGCTCAAGTACTGCACTTCAGCCATCCCTGCATGGCACTTGCTGGGTTTTAAGGTGAGACCTGCCTCCCTAATGCGGTCGAGGATGGCTCCTATATGAGTTAAATGTTCGTCCCAGGAGTTGCTAAAGATCGCTATATCATCCAAATAGGCACAAGCGTACTCCTGGGATCCGTCCAATAGCCGATCTACCATCCACTGAAAGGTAGCCAGCGCATTCTTCATCCCGAATGACATCACCTTAAATTGGTACAGCCCAAACGGGGTGACGAATGCGGACTTTGGGATGGCATCCTCGGCTAATGGGATCTGCCAGTATCCTTTGCACAAGTCTATTGTGGTGAGATACTGGCCCTGGGCCATTTTATCTAGGAGCTCATCGATTCTAGGCATAGGGTAGGCATCAGAAATCGTTTTATCGTTAAGTTTCCGGTAGTCGATGCTGAAGCGGGTGGTTCCGTCCCGCTTCGGCACCAGCACTACCGGAGAGGCCCATGGGCTATCTGAGTGTTCTATCACTCCTAGCTGCAGCATTTCGTCAATCTCCTTCCGCATATGATCTTTTACAGATTCGGGTATGCGGTAGGGGGTTTGCCGAAGAGGGTGTTGCCCTGGGGTTTCTACCCTGTGGGTAGCCAGGGGGGTATATCCGGGCTGATTGGAAAAGGTATCCCCTTTCTCTCTGATCATCTCTAGTATTTGAGCTCGCTCTCTAGTACTCAGCCTGTCTCCTAGCTGTACTTCCCCTAATTCTGTGTCAGGCCCCCCTTTTTCTAATAGGTCCGGTAGCGGTAAGTTGTCTGGGTCCTCGGCAGCCGAAGCACATATGGCAGTTACTTCCTCGGTCCGCTTGTGATACGGTTTCAACATGTTAACGTGGAGCATGCGTTTACCGCCTGCTCCCGTATATGGGGCAATTATATAGGTGGTGTCACATACCTGTTCAACCACTTTATAAGGGCCCTGCCATGAGGCCTGCAGTTTGTCATTTTGGACCGGCTTCAATATTAGCACCTTTTGCCCTATTTGAAAACTGCAGGCCCTGGCTCCCCTATCGTACCATCTGCGCTGTCGTTGCTGGGCCGCCTGGATATTGGACCGTACCGTCTGGATTAGGGTCTCCAAGTGCTCCCTGAATTCTAGCACATATGGGACGATAGGGGTACCATTACAGGTGACAGTTCCTTCCCAGTGTTCCCTAATGAGGTCCAAAGGATCCCGCACTCTCCTTCCGAATAGTAATTTGAATGGCGAGAACCCTGTGGACTCCTGGGGTACCTCTCGGTAAGCGAAGAGCAGATGGGGAAGAAACCTTTCCCAGTCCTTCTGGGTATTCATGAACGTACGGAGCATTTGCTTTAATGTTCCGTTGAAACGTTCACAGAGCCCATTGGACTGAGGGTGATACGCTGAGTTTACAATAGGTTTCACCCCACATGTTCTCCATAACTGGTGAGTGACTTCGGCCATGAATTGGGTACCCCGATCCGAGATAATCTCCTTAGGAAACCCCATTCTGGAGAATATCCGGATCAGGGCATCCACTATAGTTTCGGCATGGATATTAGTTAGGGCCACTGCCTCTGGGTACCGGGTAGCATAGTCTACTACTGTTAGGATGTACTTTTTCCCGGACAGACTGGGTTTTGCAAGAGGTCCAATTATATCAATGGCCACCCTACTAAAGGGCTCATCTATTATGGGAAGGGAGTGCATTTTTGCCTTGTATCGGTCTCCTCTCTTCCCTACCCTCTGGCACGTATCGCAAGTTTGGCAATACTGCCGGATATCTTTGGAGACCTGTCAGGGTATTTATATCGGCAGACATTATGTGCTATGATAGAAATTAAAAGTGTATATTCTGAGTCACTCTGAACAGACCAGACTCCATTTTGTTATTTTCAAGTTAACAAAAAGACACAAGATTTCTATCTGTAAAACTAACCACTTTGCCAGAACTAAAGGAATGCATAGTATAAACAAACCAAGCGATAAGGAGAACGGGGGTTGGATAGACTGTCTAAAATGCTAATGGAATAGATCAATTCTAAACCCAGACATTTGTGACAGAGAAGATTAAATAATTTAATTTTACTTTCTATATGTATAAGGTACCATTGTACGGAAAAGGATAAACTTAGTTCATGATCTGCCATATCAGAAATTATAGCAGGAATTGCGGACACTAAGTCTGGACAAAACTTAAAGAAACTGTTTGAAGTGACAGCAAATCTGAGTTATGGCTACTATAAAGATAGGCCAAAATGACGTCAAAATGGCCACCAAGAAAAGTTAACTCTTTCCTGGATAGGTATGTTTAGTGGGACAAGACTGCCCTCTATAGACCAAATACCTAAATTGCGATCCCTAGGTAAGCACACCTCTAGTGCTTCTATTGGGTTATCAACTGATGACGTACAGAGAGTCTGGCCCTTTAAAAGTTAGGACAAAGGGAAGACAGGGGGTATGCAAAGGAGAAGGAAAAAGAGGAGAGAGGAATTGGAAGTTTGGGGACTGCAACCTCCATGCAGAGAAACCCAGGACAACATCTGAGACTAACACTCTACTCTTAAAACTCTAACACTTAGAATTTTACTGACTTTCTAACCAACACCACCTTTCACCATAACTCATCCAGAGAGACATCCAAATAAGTTCCTGAGACTATCTACCAATCGGATGAAATATCTACTCAACTGGTAATTATACTGGTTTCATTTAATTAATTAAATTAATTAAAATTTACTAATAGCATGATATATATGACTGGATAAAGCACGGTCAGATTTCCATATTTAGAAATCTTAGTTAACTAAAGAATATATAGTTATAAACATTCCATTCTGCAGGTGGAATTAAGAATAATTATATATTAATGTGATATATCACGTGTTAGCATACCGCTGTTTTTATCCAGGTGTATTGATTTGCTCTAATATAAGATAAGATATCTTTTTAGGCGAATTAAAATTCTGCTTTTGTAAAAATCATGGTAGATTCTCTTATTGGATGGTTCCAGGAAATGACTAATGAACTGGTTTAAATGTTATTTTATTTAAAATTACATAAGAATAGATCTTAACTACCTAGGAGATCTAGCCAGCATTGAAAGGGTTATTCTAACTGTTAATTTACGACCTTACGCTGTGAAAATTTTTCCTGTGAAACTTTTTCTCTCTGTGAAAGATACCTCATAAATCGTGTAAGACTTGACAGAAAATGCTGTTTAGCCATTGAAACGTGTATAGCCATTCCTTTGTATTGCATACCATTTTATACTGGATATTCATTGATTATTGTCACGCATGTTACATATTATTATTATTAATTAATTTGTTATTATAAAATAAAATCAATTTTTATAACATTGTGATTTATTTATATGAAATACTTCTCACTTACGATAATGATCTTTGGGTCTGAGAATTTAATTAGTGGGCAATTCTCACTGTTTACTATTATTATCCCATAAATATCCCCACATATTGGAGGCACGCTGCTGAGATCGTTTAAGTTGAAATTATATTTCATATATAATAATATTGGTGTAATTCATGCAATTTAATCTTGATATAGAAAAGAGTTTTGTATTGAGATTAAATCAGTATATAGAAATATGGCTGAATCTAGCGCTTCATCTCAATCAGAGAATGGGAAGAAGTTAGCGGAAATACAAGGTTTTCCCTTAAGCATCTTATATCAGTATCTAAATATTAAAGTTGATTATCCAGAGTGGATACTCCAAATAAAAAAAACAGGTTGATGATTCGATTCATGATAGATTGGCTGATTCACCTATGGTTAAATATCTTAGCCATATAGATGAAGAGTCTACAATGCGATCTGTTACCAAATCATGCCCGTTTTTCATATTTGGTTATTCTATTATGTTAAAAAAGCATAATGAGATAGAACTTAAATTGGACGAGTGTAAGAAAGACCTGGTGCTCGAACAAAGCAGGTTCAACACTTTGTCTGATGAAAATAATCTCCTTCAGGCTCTAAACTCTGACCTTTTTAATAAACTGGAAAGAATGAGCAAAATGGTGGATGATTATGATCAACAGATAAAACAGATACAGATGCAGCTAGATGAATATCAAAAGGGAAGTGAAAAATTACTGGGAAAAGACCCAAGTGATTCTTCTCAATTCCATGATATTCACACACCAGACCAGGTTTTCATAAAACAGTCTCTAAGAAAAGAGGTGAGTAATTCTGAGGAAACACCTGTAGGTTCTTGGCAATCATGGGCAGAACAGTTTGAAAAGACTGTCCTGGCCATGCTTGACAGAGGGAATCAGATTCAAGGTGATAGGAATGAAAACAGACATGGTTCTGTTCACTGGCAGAATTCTGATGCTGATCGGAATTGTGACAGTGAACAAGAAGCTCAGAGTGATGGGAGTGAAAGTGATTGCACTGTCCACTCTGAAGGCCATGTAACTGATATGCCATCTGCACTGTTGTACGGGTCTAATTCCTCTTCAGCAGACAGATCGCATAGACGTTTACCCAAACACAGAAACAGTGGTCGTAAATCAACGATGCCTGTTTATGAGACACCAAAGGTTATTAAATTCCTTAGAGAGACTGTCCCACAATTTTCTAGAGGTTCAGGAAACATATCTGAACATCTGGAAAATTATGATAGAGCAATGAATTCATTGGGCATGTATGATGACATTCATAAGAAATAGTTCATTACATGGACCTTTGATTCAATGTGTTGTGTTTATCTAGAAAGTCTTCAAGCTATACAGTTAATGTCCTGGTCCAAGATGAAATATGAAATAATCATGGAGTATGGTAAATATAAAACCATTGCCTCTGCTAAGAAGGCGCTTTATAACTTAAAGTGCCGTCCAGATCAAAGCCCCAGAGAATTTTTTGTAATTCTTAAAAACGCATACTCCGTGGCCCAAAGGAAACCCAGGTATGAAAGCACAGACTTCAAAGATCTGTATTTTCATGCCATGCCGGTAAACATACAAATGAATCTCGCAAGAGATTACGATTGTAAGTTACCATTAGAATGGCTAGTCAGTCAGTGCATGAAATTGTATACGATACACCATGCACATGACGAAAATCAGCCAAAGGTTAAGAAACCTGGTGATAAAATGGTGTCAGAGACTAAAATGCAGTTAGGTTTAGAAACCCAACAGAAAAAGAGGACCTATTCCGAGGTTTTGAAAACACCAAAACCTCAGAAACAGGAAAACGCAGGAAGCAATTCTGCAAATTCCTCTAATAACTCTGAAAAATCCAATGCCAATGGGAATAAACGCCCCTGGGTTAATAAGAAGCAAGGCAATTCCCAATGGAGAAGGAATCCTCAGGGAAATAGGAGATATGGAAACAGAAATAACCAATCTGCTTCCAATAACTCCCAACAGTCTCAGCCACCCCAGCCAAATTCTAATGGGCAAAGACAAAACGGCAATGGGGGAAATAATTTGCGTCGTCAGGTTGGTCAATTGACAGACCAGATGGGCAAATTAATGGAGGAAATGACAAAGATTAACGAAGTCTTTGCCAGAAATCCTTTTTTAGGGACTGCTCCAATTGCAGAGCCACCTGTGCAGCAACAACAACAGGTTCCGCAGCAATAATAGCCACTGTGACTAAACAGGCTAGCTTGTCAGTAGATGTAATGCCTAACCCTGTTTCCTTTCCAGGTAATAATAGTCAAACAAACAATAGTTGTGTAAGGAAACCTATTGCCTATCCCGTCACTTCACTTCCGGGTGAAGGAGGCGCAACGTGTTCCTCTGTTTTTTCATTTCAGCCAAAGGCTAAAATAGCCCCAGCAACCACTAGTTTCCAGGATCCAGACCTGAAAGGGTTAACTGATAAGATGCCGACCACTAGTTCCCGCTTGACAGTTCAAGATATTCCTAAAAAGGATGGGCCTGTGGGTAAGACTGAGCATTCCTCAGTACAGGTAGAAACTACTGCTGTGACCGGTAATGTATGGAAAACAAGTAATATGTTGACACATTCTAAATTCTTATGTGAATTAGAAGAACATGAAGGAAGGTACTACATGTCTGTAGAAATACAGGATTCGCTACCCCAGCCTTTCAAAGGGTTAATAGATACTGGTTCACAAGCCACTATCTTATCCAATACCTACTTCCAGCACGTAATGGACTTAGCAGCGGATAAGCCGAAGCTAAGAGGTTTCCCCAATGCTCTGTTGAGTGTAGGAGGAAATGCCCTTCATGTTATTGGCAATATCTGGTTAAAGTTTAAAATAGGTAACAAAACCTTTAGACACCCGGTGATAGTGGTAGATCTCCCCTATGACCGACTGATTCTGGGTATAGACATACTCAGAAGACTTAACACAATTATTGACTGTGTAAATGGAATTGTATGGTCACAAGCTAAGGTTCCCATAACCTATGAGAAATCACATGTACAATCTGATTGTAACTGCCATGTGATAGAAGAAAGACCTGACTCGATAGAGGTACATTTTAGAAATAGTCAGTCACCTGACGTGACTATCCTGCAGGTGAATGATGCAATCGCACCTGTAGATGAGCATTCCATAAGAATTGCTCCAGAGAGGATCCAGAATGTCTCTCTGGAAGGTGATGTTTTAACCATTTCTCTCCACAGGGACTATGTTGAATCTGTAGATCTGGCAGGTCATGCTCAATTCCTTGCCAGAATTGAAAGGGTTAATAACAATTTATTCTTTCCTATTCAAATAAATGACTTAGGAAGAAGAAGGAATGCAAAGCTGGACTTACAGAGTGAGAACAGCTATATTCGCAAAAGTCTGTTAAAGCAGATCGCTAATCCTAAAATGATCAGGTACGCTTCCCCACATGACAGGTGGATCCAGAACCTGGATGGCGAATCAGAGAGTCACAATGTGATAGCAAAATGTTTACTATCTATTTCCATCGGAAATAAGACCGTTAAACATTTATTCCCAGTGATAAACGAACCTCGCTATCAGGTTTACGTTGGCAATGATGTCATACATCGTTTTGCCATACACCTTGACCTGATTAATTCCAACTTGTGGACAAGGTTAAAAGGTAATCCTTGTGGATACCTACACGAGGAAAACGCCCTGAAATCAGGACAAATACTCCCATATGCGGTAAGTATCCAAGTTCCTGATGACATAACCATTTTGTAATAGTATTTATTAATTAATGACTTTTTGTCATAAAAAAAGCATAATGAGCTTAATGCTTTAGACACACCACTAGATGTCAGTAAAGCATATTTAGTGTAATGCTTTGGGGGCACCATTAGGGGGAGTGTGTAGGAAGACCTGTGCTTCTGGCAGTGACATCACAGGCCAGCCTACTTACACTGAATAAAAACCCAGATGTGAGGAGAAGCTAGCTCTCTGTTTGCCTGTACCTGACTGATCATGTAGCACCAGCTCTGACTTAGCCCCAGCCCTTTGGCTGGGGCCTTGTAAGTAATATGTTTGTATTGTAACCGTTAGCAATTGTAATAGCCTTAGCAACCAATAGTGTTTTGTGTAGTATTGTATTGTATAATTATTGAAATTGACATTCCGCTAGCATCTGTTTATTTATTATAGTTATATTAAATATACATTTAATATTACAACGTTTTGTGTATTTTCTATCCACATATTCGACCATAATACCATGAATTATAAAAATATTAATGTTGTTCCGTATTGCTTAATTATTATGTATTAAGAGATTAATATTCATATTTAGGTCACGACCACAACATTTGGCGTAGTCGGCAGGATTATGCTTGAATATTGGGGAAAATATAAATGTTATGCATTTTGCTTAAATCATACTGTAAATTGTCTGTCTGTATACAAATGAATAAATGAATGATGATTTGGTTTTAATGGAATGAATGCAGATAGCAGATAGGGATTAGATATTTGTTTTTTAAGGTATCTCTTGTTGTAGAACATAGTGATGAATTATTGTGTTGCTTGTTACGTTTTACCAACCTTTGGTCATTTTTATATATAAAACAAAAAACAATTTTACTTTTTGTCTGACCATGTGGATTTTAATCCACCATTGACCACATGGTGTGAATGAGTTGAGGCCTAGTTTCATTGTTTGCTACCATTTGCATAGGAAAAGACTTTTCACTAAACAAGTTCACCAGGTTTTATTGCTAAATTTGACCCTGTTTGTGTACTAATTTACATTTGTTTGGCATTCATGGATTTGTCTAGTTGAAAAGAGATTTGGACAAATGTATTAAATTAGTAGTTAAGAAAAAGATACGTTTAGTAAAGCAGATTCAGTGAATAATAGATTTATGTGTGCGTATACACAGAATATTAGTATAAATATATATATGATTTTGACTCATGAAGGAGAGACCACCTTTTTAACAGCTGTGTGACCATGCTTTTCAGCTACAGCTGGGGGAGAATTTGTCCTTGTTGGGGGTGGGTAGTCTTGCTGTATGAGAAAAAATAAACTGCATTGTTTTGTAAATGTAATTGCCTAAACTAATCAATTTGTGTAGTGTTTTTCAGCTTTATTATCCAGGACTAAGGAATTACTGGACATATGCAGGAACTGGTAACAAATGAACTGAAAAAATGGTAAAATAATTCCTTTGTCCTATTTAGTCTGAATATTTTAACAAGTTAGCATTTTTAACAAAGTAAGTGTAGGGGCTCAGATTAAGATTTATATTATTTTAGAAGCCATCTATAACTGATTTTAATATTTCCATGCTTTGAATTAGGGTGTATCTGCCTAGCGGGTGAACCTCCATAACGTGGGCTGTGATTTTAGTTACAGTAGCGGGTGGGGAACCTGAGCTAGGGGGTATTTAAGCGTGTCCGGATAAGGGGGAGCATACCCAATAGTTGTTGTGCAGTTCTATCCTGTATTATTATTTGAAACCCTGTATTACTTATAAGTAGCGTTTTGTAACTTATTTGTAATTGTTTATATATATTGCTCTGGGAAAGGGATAGGCAAAATCTCTGAGAGACCAGGAAATATATTTTTAAAAAGGGCGTATTACACTAGTGGTAGGGTGGCCTATCATGACCATAGAGACCCTTGGTGACTAGTTTTTGTTGTATATTGCCCTGGGAAGGGGATACGCTATTTAATAGAAATTCCTGAGAGACCAGGAAATATACAATAAGTGATACGTGAGTGTACTGGTTAAATTGCAGACATATTGGCCCAGAACCTTTAATCGAGCCGGAAAAGAGGCTGCTGTATGTTTGCTCCTCTATAATTTTGCGGGGGCGGTCACCCCCATGCGGAAAGCCACTGCCATCACAGGGTGGTTAGTTGTGCAGGCCCTTAGCCGCGAGGTGCAAGCATGTCCGTGGAAATCATCATGTAGCACCAGCTCTGACTTAGCCCCAGCCCTTTGGCTGGGGCCTTGTAAGTAATATGTTTGTATTGTAACCGTTAGCAATTGTAATAGCCTTAGCAACCAATAGTGTTTTGTGTAGTATTGTATTGTATAATTATTGAAATTGACATTCCGCTAGCATCTGTTTATTTATTATAGTTATATTAAATATACATTTAATATTACAACGTTTTGTGTATTTTCTATCCACATATTCGACCATAATACCATGAATTATAAAAATATTAATGTTGTTCCGTATTGCTTAATTATTATGTATTAAGAGATTAATATTCATATTTAGGTCACGACCACAACACATTCCACAGGGGACAAGTAACTTTCTTTTACCCCTACAGGTCAAGAAGGGTCAGAGATTGGAAAACTCTGATGCCCTAATCTGTTTATCCAAAGGAAACTACCTGGAACTGGGGGGAGCCTCAGGACCAAGCGGTAAGTGAACTGAGGAGGAAGCTCACTCAGGCACCCTGTTTAGCATACCCAGAGGGGGGTAAACCCTTCTATCTGGAGACAGGATATACCGATTTAAGCATAAGTGCTGTTCTGTACCAGAAGCAGGACAGTTTAAACAAAGTTATTGCATATGCTAGCAAGACTTTGTCACTTGTTGAAGTTAAATTCAACACGTGTGAGAAGGCGTTATTGTCGACTGTCTGGGCACTACAAAATTTTCGTAGCTATATCCAAGGTGAGAACATAATTGTAGAAACAGCTCACCAACCTCTACAGTATCTGCAGAGTGAAAGAATTAGAGACGGTAATCTCTCTAACAGTCGGATTACTGCATGGACTCTATCCTTACAGGGATGGCCGTTAGAAGTCCGTTATAAACATAATAAGAGAAGCCCAGTTGCCCAAGGTTTAGCAGAATTACAGGACTGTACTGCTCCATCTCTGGATGGTAATGACACCGGAGATGACTTCCTAGAAGAGCAATTGCTATCTCCTTATAAAGTTTATGACGAGGAATACGGTCGACCACTACCGTGGGTATACATTGATGGTTGTTCATATCACCACGTCGTTGGTGCTGAACGGAAGCTAGTTGCAGGTATCGGAATCGCCTGGACAGGTGATTATCCCAATGTATCTATAGGATACAATATTGGTCCCAAAAGCAGTCAGATAGCCGAACTCTGTGCATTCAAATGGCAATAGAATATGGTGTCAAAGAATTTGTTGTCATAACTGATTCCAACTATGTTCGCAACAGATTCGTTGAATATCTGCCTAGCTGGAAACGTAACCAAATGCTGAAGAGCAATAACAAACCTGTTAAACATGGGAAATTGTTTTGTAAAATCGATGAACTGGTTAAGGAAAATGGTTTAACAATATATTGGAAGAAAACCAAAGGCCATTCTAAAATAGAAGGTATTGACAAGGATGGTAATGACTTAGCCGATTCACAGGCAAAACAAGCTGCCATCAATGGTGAAACCCTAAACATTGATGATCTTATGGGTTCAATTCATGTTGAAGCCATAACTAGACGACAGGCTAGAGATAATGCCGACTTAAACGTCGTGCAATGGAGTCAAGAAGCTCCTAGTGAGGACCTGATTACTAGCCAAAAGAATTATTCCGTCATAGGCATATTCTATAGACATATAGAAGACCCTACTGCCAATCCCATCACAGATGTGGATTGCAAAGATAATGAAGATTTACGAATCTTGATGAGAATATATAGTTATAAACATTCCATTCTGCAGGTGGAATTAAGAATAATTATATATTAATGTGATATATCACGTGTTAGCATACCGCTGTTTTTATCCAGGTGTATTGATTTGCTCTAATATAAGATAAGATATCTTTTTAGGCGAATTAAAATTCTGCTTTTGTAAAAATCATGGTAGATTCTCTTATTGGATGGTTCCAGGAAATGACTAATGAACTGGTTTAAACGTTATTTTATTTAAAATTACATAAGAATAGATCTTAACTACCTAGGAGATCTAGCCAGCATTGAAAGGGTTATTCTAACTGTCAGCTAAACTTTACGACCTTACGCTGCACTCTGAAGAATTCTGTTCTCTGAGTGAAACTTTTTCTCTCTGTGAAAGATACCTCATAAATCGTGTAAGACTTGACAGAAAATGCTGTTTAGCCATTGAAACGTGTATAGCCATTCCTTTGTATTGCACACCATTTTATACTGGATATTCATTGATTATTGTCACGCATGTTACATATTATTATTATTAATTAATTTGTTATTATAAAATAAAATCTATTTTTATAACATTGTGATTTATTTATATAAAATACTTCTCACTTACGATAACGATCTTTGGGTCTGAGAATTGAATTAGTGGGCAATTCTCACTGTTACTATTATTATCCCATAAATATCCCCACAGACCCCTGGCCAAAAGAAGTTTTGGGTCAAACGGTGTTTTGTCCTACTGACGCCTAGGTGTCCTGACAAAGGGATGTCGTGGGCAATACGCAACAACTCTTGCCTGTACTTTTTGGGCACTACTAATTGTGTGAGGGTCATGGGTACAGATCCTGCAACTAGCTTCTCTGCTTACCTATACAATAATCATTTCTCCCAAGCATATCTCTCCCCCTCTAACCCCGCCTGATTCTGCGTAACCCTATCCCGGTATACCTGCAAGGATGGGTCGGTGACTACTTCCGTACCAAATTCTAAGGGGGGAGCCCAGGGGACTGTTGCTTACCTGAGCCTCAGAGAGTTCAGAAGATGCGGCAGTGCGAGCCTCCTGCCGTGTTACAACGGGTAGCGCTTCCTGCGCGGGGTGCTGAGAAACAAAAGCGGAGGTCAGCTCCCCCAAGTTGTTGCCCAGGATGACATCAGCAGGTAGATCCTGCATGAGGCCCACTTCCACATTCCCTGACCCCGCTCCCCAATCCAAATGTACCTTGGCAGTAGGAATTTTGTAAATAGCTCCCCCTGCCACCCGAACTGCCACATATTCTCCAGTGAGCTGGTTCTTGGGAACTAGGTGATTGCGCACCAGAGTTATGGTGGCCCTAGTGTTGCGCAGACCCTGGAGGCGTTTTCCCTCTATGTGCACCACTTGGCGGTGTCCCTGTCTGTTGTCTGTCGCTTGTATTGGGTTAACCTCGTGGAGGGTGCCCAAAGGTTCTTCATTGGACCCGGCCCAAAAGTGAGGTTGTCGGGGCTCACTCTGGTAGCAGTGCACCGCTGCCCGGTTTGCAGGGGAATTGATTGGGGTATTCCACGTGGAGCAGTTTCTGTTCCTGGGACCGTCTTTCTGCATGTGGCCCTGCTGGCTACACGTGTGGCACCTGATGAAAGATCGGGCATTGTTGTACCGTGGAGGGGTTTGGTAGTTCCCACCACCAGGACGCAGTGATGGGGTGGAGGTAACAGTGGGAGGTGTGGTAGCAGCTCCCGAGGTGGGCCGTGACTGTGCCCGCTGTGCCCTTCTGGCATCTTGGTACTCATCCGCCAACCTGGCTGTGTCGGTTAAGGTGCGTGGTTTCCGGTCCCGCAGCCAGTTTTGTAAATCCGGGGTTAATCCCAGGAAGAATTGCTCCAGTAGCAGTAACTGTAGCATATCCTCCACTGTGGTCGCTTGTGCGGCTTGCACCCATCCTTTGCCCGCCCTAGTTAAGCGGTGTGCCCACTCCATGTGGGTGTCTCTCTCCGTCTTTCGGCTTTCTCTGAACCGCTGCCGGTATGCCTCCGGGGTGACCTCGTTAAGATCACCTGCTTCACTTTCTGGTAGTCTCTGCTGTCCTCGTCTGGCATGGTGCGGTAGGCTTCTGCTGCCCGGCCCGCTAGCTTGCCCACCAGCAGGGGTACCTGGTCAGCAGCGTCAATCTTGTGTAGTTGGCATAACCTCTCAAAGTCATGCAGGTAGCCATCAATGTCTTCGGTTTCCACATAATTTTTAAAAGCATGGTACGGGATTTTAGGCTTCCCTTGTACTATGCGTGGTGGGGTTGGGGACCCCTCTCTGGACCTTCGGTCTGCCTGTTGCTTTGCCATGATGTATTCATGAACATCTGCCATAATCCTTTCCAAGGTTTCTCTGGGAGGTGTATCTGGGAAAAAGGCCAGTCTGCTTTGGAGTTCTCTTCCAAACTCATTCTGTGTGCTGTCCATAAGAGGTGCTGCAGCAGCTGCCCGGTCTCCCTCCATGAGTTCAGCAATAAGGGTAGCTTTGGCTTTATTGCTGGCAATAATTCCCCTTGCTTCCAATAGCTCTTTTAGCGTGGCCCGTTTCAAGATGGTATAATCTGTCCCCATTCACTATCCGTTCGGGTATATTCACATACCCTTTCCTTTCGGTTCCATACGAATAGCAAATTTCCACGAATGGCTGTAACTGCCGAACAACGGTCTGCTGTGAGGTTTGAATCCCGTCGCTTGCCACCAATTGTAGCGGAGGAGCAGGGGTTAATCCAAGGGCTCTCCGCTGGGAACAAAGATTCAGCATACAAAATCACAGGAACACAGCATAATCCACCTCCCCAAGGACTAGACGACACATAGTCTGGGAGTCAACTGTCAGCTTTATTCACAGGTCTGCTTTTATGCATTTATCCCATGCAAGGGAGGTAACTTTCATAATTTGTACAGTAACTAATTGTAACCCGGTCACCTCCCCTCTCTCTCCTCCCCTTAGATTAACAGTTAAACAGATTAGTGGGGACAGAGTTTTCCCCACTTTCTGGATGTCCCCTAAATACAGGGGGTACAGGGACAAATAAGGGGTCCCCTGATATGTCTGATCTGGGTGAGCAACATACTTGAAATTCACCCAGATCGGACCAGGGGTTCGGGAGTTACAGACTATTAAAGATTTGACCGACCGCAGGGACTCAGTAGCCGAAAACAGTTCCATGAATTCTGGCCCTGCGATCGGTCTATTTTAGTGAATCACAAATACCGAACAGTTAGCCATCCCTGCGATTGCTACCATTCGTAGGATTCCCCTCGTTTAGGGGAATCTATCTACCGAACGCCGGGGCGTTCGTGTGTTGGATTCGTATTGTCGGAGCATGCTGGAGGTCTTAGCGGTGCTTGGTTAGTCGAATGCCCGGTTTGCGTTCCAGGCGTTCGACAACCAAATACCGCTGTTCGTGCGTAAGATGGCCACCGCCACGTGTTCGGTAGGCGAAATGGCGGCCACACATACAGGTACTTAATTCCCTTCGCAACAATGTATCACTCCGTTAATGGGAAACACACGACCACCCCGGGGTGGTCTCCCGTTTGGTATTTTCAGACATTCGAATAAAAACATTACAATAACATGAAAGTCCATTCGTGTGGTTATTCCCTTGGTGAAATGCACCTATTCACACAGAATAATTAGTCCAAGTGGCAGGGTTTGCCACAGTGACCATGGCACATTTAATTGCAACGTTGTTGCCCAAAGTGCTTCACAGTTACATTAAAACACACATTTATAAAAACATTAGCAGGTGTACAAAAGGCCCTGTCTATGACATCACTTGCTGCTGCAGCCTGGCACAGGTCAGAGTATTTTGGCGGTTGCCATCTTAAAACGGTTGTATTTTAAAAACTATAAATTCTACAGAGAAGAACTTTATATTGTGAGAATCACAAGACCCAGACCTACATTTTGATACATAGTATGTCTCTGAAGTTTTAAAAAGAAGGCACAGTCGCAGTTTAGAAATTGCCCTTCAAATTTGAGCTGTCTAGAGCGGAGTTTCAATGAATGTAAATGGACGGCGTGAGTTGCAAACAAATGGTCATATTGTGCAGGTTTTGAAATGAAATATATATTTTTAATGAAATCTATGTAAAAAATAAGAAAAACGTATCCCTTCCTTTAGTATATAGCAGGATCCTCAAACCATATTCATATACCTTGGGTCACTCAGGGTTTGAGAACTGACAGTTAGTCTCTATGGTCTTCCTAGCTTCACTCAATCCACAGTAGCAGGGAAGACCATAGAGACTAACATCTGGTTTTCAAACACTGTGTGACCCAAGGTGTACGTATATGGATGAAGGGTCCTGTCATACACTAAAGGTTGGAATGAGTGGTCTCATTGTTTTTGCATATACTTCACTTTACATATAACTTGACTAAAGAATTACTATTTTAAAAAAAGATTATGAGGTGACAGTTGACCTTTAAGTATACTCTGGGGATTTAATGTCCTGCACACTCGAACACACAGTATCCATCTGGTCCTGACCGCCATTTTGAGAGAAATTTTAATGCCAAGTTTAACAGAAAGTTCTACGGATTTACAGACAGTCAGGGAGGAGAATAGAGGCATGGGGTAGAACTGGATAGATAAAGGGAATGGAGCAGAAAAGAAAGGAATAATGAAAGCGTGGCATTATATAACTACATACTTTACACCCAGCTGATGCCCCATCCAGGGCTACACTTACCTTTGATAAAGTGGAACGGCAGGTCTGCGAGTTTCTTCTCAAACTCCATGTACTGTGCCATCTTTCCGCACCAGGACTCGTGGCTCATATTCACTGGACTCTTGTTCCAGTCCCTAGATTTACAGGTCTCTGAGCAGTACAGGACGGCACCGCACCGACCACTAAGAATCAGAAAGTACAATTATTAGACTAGAAGAAATGGGCTACACTTAGTGGGATACCAGGTTTAGTAATGAGGTATCTCAGTTCCAGTCTAAGTCTATATTGGGTGTATATGGAGTGACTCCTGATCATAGGGACTGGCCCAGTCTATATTTGGTGTATATGGAGTGACTTCTGATCATAGGGACTGGCCCTGTCTATATTGGGTGTATATGGAGTGACTCCTGATTATACGGACTGGCCCAGTCTATATTGGGTGTTATGGAGTGACTCCTGATTATAAGGACTGGCCCAGTCTATATTGGGTGTATATGGAGTGACTCCTGATTATACGGACTGGCCCAGTCTATATTGGGTGTTATGGAGTGACTCCTGATTATAAGGACTGGCCCAGTCTATATTGGGTGTTATGGAGTGACTCCTAATTATAGGGACAGTCTAAGTCTATATTGGGTGTATATGGAGTGACTCCTGATCAGAGGGACTGGCCCAGTCTATATTGGGTGTATATGGAGTGACTCCTGATTATAAGGACTGGCCCAGTCTATATTGGGTGTATATGGAGTGACTTCTGATTATAAGGACTGGCCCAGTCTATATTGGGTGTATATGGAGTGACTCCTGATTATAGTGACAGTCTCAGTCTATATTGGGTGTATATGGAGTGACTCCCGAGTATAGGGACAGTCTCAGTCTATATTGGGTGTATATGGAGTGACTCCTGATTATAGGGACTTCCCTAGTCTATACTGGGTATATATGGAGTGACTCCTGATTATAGGGATAGTCTCAGTCTATATTGGGTGTATATGGAGTGACTCCCGATTATAGGGACAGTCTCAGTCTATATTGGGTGTATATGGAGTGACTCCTGATTATAGGGACTTCCCTAGTCTATACTGGGTGTATATGGAGTGACTCCTGATTATAGGGACAGTCTCAGTCTATATTGGGCGTATATCGAGTGACTCCCGATTATAGGGACAGTCTCTGTCTATATTGGGTGTATATGGAGTGACTCCCGATTATAGGGACAGTCTCTGTCTATATTGGGTGTATATGGAGTGACTCCAGATTATAGGGACAGTCTCAGTCTATATTGGGTGTATATGGAGTGACTCACGATTATATGGACAGTCTCAGTCTACATTGGGTGTATATGGAGTGACTCCTGATTATAGGGACTGGCTCAGTCTATTTTGTGTGTATATTGAGTGACTCCTGATTATAGGGACAGTCTAAGTCTATATTGGGTGTATATGGAGTGACTCCTGATTATAGGGACTGGCTCAGTCTATAATGGGTGTGTGTATATGGAGTGACTCCTGATTATAGGGACTGGCTCAGTCTATAATGGGTGTGTGTATATGGAGTGACTCCTGATTATAGGGACTGGCTCAGTCTATATTGGGTGTATATGGAGTGACTCCTGATTATAGGGACTGGTTCAGTCTATAATGAGTGTGTGTATATGGAGTGACTCCTGATTATAGGGACTGGCTCAGTCTATAATGGGTGTATATGGAGTGGCTACTGATTATAGGGACAGTCTCAGTCTGTATTGGGTGTATATGGAGTGACTCCTGATTATAGGGACTGGCTCAGTCTATAATGGGTGTGTGTATATGGAGTGACTCCTAAATATAGGGATATTCATTTACCCCCTGCAGGGAAGCATGGATTGTTCCTAATAACTGTACCCCTTTATCGATTCACTCTATGGATAGAATAGAATTTCAAGCACACATAGTGCTGTACCTTGGAACCACTTGTCCTGAGCTTTAATGACCATATTAGTTAAAGCCCAATTAGGTACTTACCACGCCAGGGGCGGACATACCTTTAGGGCCATTACTTATATAACTTATTCCATGCGTAGCAATGGAGACGTCTCTCTCTAAATAAAAGGAGTCCGACTGGAAATTGAGAACTGCTTCCATGTCATAGGGAAAAGAGCAGGCAACAAACAAGGTGAATGTGAAACTTACCTACAGTATGTCTGGGACACTCACTCATACTCATTTCTCTATACAGACACTGAGACCGCACACCATCCATCACTCCTGTCATGCTGCTTTAACACAGTCAGACACAGCTCCTGCTTTAACACAGAAAGGCGCGGCTCCTGCTTTAACACAGAAAGGTGCGGCTCCTGCTTTAACACAGTAAGGCACGGCTCCTGCTTTAACACAGACAGACGCAGCTCCTGCTTTAACACACACAGGCGGGTCCTGCTTTAACACAGACTTTAACACAGACAGGCACGGCTCCTGCTTTAACACAGACTTTAACACAGACAGGTGCGGCTACTGCTTTAACACAGAAAGGCGCAGCTCCTGCTTTAACACAGACAGGCACGGCTCCTGCTTTAACACAGACAGGCACGGCTCCTGCTTTTTAGACAGACGGGCACTGCTCCTGCATTAACACAGACAGGCGCGACTCCTGCTTTAAGACAGACAGGCACGGCTCCTGCTTTAACACAGACAAGCGCGGCTCCTGCTTTAACACAGACAGACACGGCTCTTGTTTTAACACAGACAGGAACGGATCCTGCTTGTTAGTGCTTGCAGAATCATTTAGTGTTACTGGATACTGTACCTGGATACTGCTGCCTTCACACCATCCATCACTCCTGTCATGCTGCATTAACACACACAGACGCGGCTCCTTCTCTAACACAGACAGGCGCGGCTCCTGCTTTAACACAGACAGGCGCGGCTCCTGCTTTAACACAGACAGGCGCGGCTCCTGCTTTAACACAGACAGGCGCGGCTCCTGCTTTAACACAGACAGGCGCGGCTCCTGCTTTAACACACACAGGCGCGGCTCCTGCTTTAACACACACAGGCGCGGATCCTGCTTTAACACACACAGGCGCGGCTCCTGCTTTAACACAGACAGGCGCGGCTCCTGCTTTAACACAGACAGGCGCGGCTCCTGCTTTAACACAGACAGGCGCGGCTCCTGCTTTAACACACACAGGCGCGGCTCCTGCTTTAACACACACAGGCGCGGCTCCTGCTTTAACACACACAGGCGCGGATCCTGCTTTAACACACACAGGCGCGGCTCCTGCTTTAACACACTCAGGCGCAGCTCCTGCTTTAATACAGACAAGCGCGGCTCCTGCTTTAACACAGACAGACACGGCTCCTGCTTTAACACAGACAGACACGGCTACTGCTTTAACACAGACAGGAACGGATCTTTCTTGTTAGTGCTTGCAGAATCATTTAGTGTTATTGGATACTGTACCTGGATACTGCTGCCTTCACACCATCCATCACTCCTGTCATGCTGCTTTAACACAGACAGACACGGCTCCTGATTTAACACAGAAAGGCGCGGCTCCTGCTTTAACACAGACAGACGCGGCTCCTGCATTAACACACACAGGCGCGGCTCATGCTTTAACACAGAAAGGCGCGGCTCATGCTTTAATACAGACAGGCACGGATCCTGCTTGTTAGTGCTTGCAGAATCATTTAGTGTTACTGGATACTGTACCTGGATACTGCTGCCTTCAACCCCAGATCTCTGCCCTCCTGAACCTTAACCCTCGCCTTACCAAGGGGACAATGTGGTCTCGAAGCTCCTCTTCTTACACACGTGGCAGCTCCTCACTGCCTTGGAGGATAAGGTGAAGTTCTCAGTCAATGACCAGCCTCTTAGGTGCTTCTTCTGCAGGTGGATTCCCAAGGTGGGCAGCAACTTCTCAAAATATCTGCAAATAAAAAGAGATGGGGTAGGACAAGGACGAGAGAGGAAAATGGGGATGAGAAGGAGCAGAAGCAAAGAAATTAGAGGAAGAAGGAGAGGGAGCAGAGGAAGGAGGAGAGTTATCAGGAAACATATGAAATAACAGAGGTAGTCGGATAAGGATGAGAAGAAGACGAAAGAATAGAGGGGGGAGGAGGGATGAATATAGTGAATATAGTGTACATACAGGTTGGCAAAAATCAGTGCGTGGGTGGGACTGAGCTGGGCGTGGGTGGGGCTGAACTGTGCGTGGGTGGGTGGGATTACCATTTTGCAGCACACACAATCATCTAAATTTGAGCTCAAAGTAAATATATCGCAATTCGAAATACTGCCTGGAATATCTAGTTTGGCCAAATGGTAAATCCACAGATGCTGCAGAAAGGCAACTCCAAGTCTTCACTGTATCATAAATCTCAACATCCTCTCACCTCTGCATTCTACTTACACGTGCAATGAAGGATCACCAACAGCCAAACTTATAGGCCTTCGAGGTCCTCCGCCTGCCATGGGTCTCATCATACACTGGTAAAGCAAGTTATATGCCCTTACTCTCCACACATAGAGATCATTTTGCTTGCCCTGGTTGGTGCCCATCAGGAAATCCACACCCAGCACAATGCCAGTCTCATCCAACACCAACAGCAAGTAATCGATACGGTATAAGTAATCTGAGGAGGGTCAGAAGGCAAAAATTAATCACAGATTGCAAGGAAGTCTGCCACCAGTCAGAGACATAGAATATTCTCATTGGCTGACTACACTTGGTTTCCTTTACTGAGCTCCATCAATATGTCCTAAGCGTTTCAGCAAGTTTAATGATGGGTAAGGGGTGACAGGGTGGGTATATGTGATCTATGCACTGTTGGCATCTCTCTTAGCTCACTCCTCTGTTTAAAGGAACACTCCAAGCTTGCTGTAGTGGTTTTGGTGCCAGGAGTAAGTCTACAGTGCACACTCATTATCTACAGGTCTAAATACAAATATTATATACAGTCACACACACACACACACACACACACATTATATACAATCACATATATACAGTTACATACACACATTACATACAGTTGTTGTAGAATTATTAGGCCTCTATAAATCTGTAAGGCCCCTTTAAATCCTCTTGCTATACATCTAAGAGGCCCCCATAGTTTTACAAGAAAGCTTTGTCTATAGAACATAGAATTTGCATGCCAGCAAGAATTAGCTTTGGTAAAATGTGTATTTACTAAAAGCCTTGAAACCTAACCTTGAGAAACTAACTAACTAACTAAGTGCCAGCTACGCTCTAAATGGATAGCTGCCAAAAGGCCCCTCCCGTCGAGTGAGCTCCTCATGTTAGCAAAATGGCGCTAAAACCTGGAGGAGTTAAGAAATGACGAGGATAGTGACTTAAGATGGTACACCCCATAGGGAGGGCATTTTACTAACATCTTAGCACCTAAGCCAATTAACAATGTCTATTTGTCTATATCTTGATTTTCTTCAATGATGTAATAATGCCTTTAAAAGGGTCTGCGCACCCATTTTCTGTCAGAAGCCATTAAACTTCTCCGAAGTTCTTTCATTAACCTGAACTCTGTGTCTCAGTGTGAATTTACTTCTGCGTGCACGCAACTTTATTATCTTTAATTTGGACAGGAACAGATAGTCATTCAAACTAATTGGTTTGCAGTAAATTATCTACTACACAGTCACACACACACACTATATACAATCACATATATAGAGTTACATACACACATTATATACAGCTACACACACACACACATTATATATAGTCACATACACATATTATATACAGTCACATATTATATACAGTTACACACAAACACACACAATATATATAGTCACATATTATATACAGTTACACACACACATTATATACAGTTACAAACACACACATTATATATAGTCACATATTATATACAGTTACACACATATTATATACAGCTACACACACACATATTATAAACAGTTACACACACATTATATACAGTTACACACACATTATATACAGTTACACACACACACATTATATATAGTCACATATTATATACAGTTACACACACACATATTATAAACAGTTACACACACATTATATACAGTTACACACACATTATATATAGTCACATATTATATACAGTTACACACACACATATTATATACAGCTACACACACACATACATGTTGGGAGTGGGGAACATATTCCACCAGTTCCCAACATCCTAAACCAGCCAAATGGCATGGTTAGTTATGGTTATGATTAGTCACGACTACTGACACAGATCCCTAGATTTTTGAGGACTACATTTCCCACGATGCCCTTTATTGTGAAAGCAGACGTATAAAGTCAGTTTATCTAAATCCATGCACAGCACCGACATGTCCTAAGCTCAGGTGACAGTGACCCTCGGCTCATCCCAGTTTATTTAGAACACACGCATTCAGATAACGGATATACCTACCAGCACCACCGCCATTCACCTCATCATTGCCCTCTCCATCGAGGTCCACAAGGCTGATATATTTATCCAGGTCCTTCAAGCGCAGAGAGTCGTCGCTGTAAAATCCGCTGACAATCTGCAGCTCGGGGTTCCTCAGCTGGAAACTAATGTTCCTGTTCTGTAGAACCTGGAACGTCCAGCACTGGGTGTCCTGGGGCAGCTCTCTAATGACCCCCTCCCGTTGCTTGCTGGGCATCCTTCTATTAATCTGGCTGGCACAGTCTGATAGATACTTCTTGTACCAGCTGAACAAGAGCTCCGAAAAGTCCACCATGGCATCTCGGTATCCGGATACAAACTCCATTTCTAAAGCATCAATTGGTGGGAACTGTCCAAATGGCAAATTGAAACCAGACATGTTTAACATGGTGACTTTATAGAATATAGAACAGTATCAATTCCATTATTTAGAGCAGATAAATAGGAGACACACAGGCTTTTTCACCAACAAGCCTATTTACTAAACTGAGAACTCAAAGTGAATTTCACATTAAAGGTCAGAATAGCCAAACAGAAAGAATTGCTGACTTAGAATTGTCCCAGATCGACTAGTTTGACCTTAAATTTCAAATTTACTGTGAATTCTCGGTCTAGTGAATTACAATTAAAGTGTGAATTGTCTGGGATTCAAACTGACTTCAAAGCAAGGTTAAAATTTTATATCATAATAGTCCCAGTGAAATTAGCCACCTTCCCTCTAAAATGTTAAATTCACTTACAATTCTTGACAATTCACTTTTTATTAAATGACCTAACATTGTACCCCACCTGGTAAAACTATTAAACACATATAATATCTATTATCAGTGTATAATAACTCACTATACTCCTTATCATTATACAGAGCGGTGTATTCATTATCAGTGTATAGATACTGAGTATCATTATACAGAGCGGTGTGTTCATTATCAGCGTATAGATACTCAGTATCATTATACAGAGCGGTGTGTTCATTATCAGTGTATAGATACTCAGTATCATTATATAGAGCGGTGTGTTCATTATCAGCGTATAGATACTCAGTATTATTATACAGAGCGGTGTGTTCATTATCAGTGTATAGATACTCAGTATCATTATACAGAGCGGCATGTTCATTATCAGTTTATAGATACTGAGTATCATTATACAGAGCGGTGTGTTCATTATCAGCGTATAGATACTCAGTATCATTATACAGAGCGCTGTGTTCATTATCAGTGTATAGATACTCAGTATCATTATACAGAGCGCTGTGTTCATTATCAGTGTATAGATACTCAGTATCATTATACAGAGCGGCGTGTTCATTATCAGTGTATAGATACTCAGTATTATACAGAGCGGTGTGTTCATTATCAGTGTATAGATACTCAGTGACATTATACAGAGCGGTGTGTTCATTATCAGCGTATAGATACTCAGTATCATTATACAAAGTGGTGTGTTCATTATCAGCGTATAGATACTCAGTATTATTTTACAGAGCGGTGTGTTCATTATCAGCGTATAGATACTCAGTATCATTATACAGAGCGGTGTGTTCATTATCAGTGTATAGATACTCCGTATCATTAAACAAAGCGGTGTGTTCATTATCAGTTTATAGCGGTGTGTTCATTATCAGTGTATATATACTCAGTATCATTATACAGAGCGGTGTGTTCATTATCAGTGTATAGATACTCAGTATCATTATACAGAGCGGTGTGTTCATTATCAGTGTATAGATACTCAGTATCATTATACAGAGCGCTGTGTTCATTATCAGTGTATAGATACTCAGTATTACTCTATAGTAAAGAAAGTAATAGTATTACAGTATTATAGTGACAGGATATACATACTCAGGATCACTCTATAGTGCTGCATACAATGTATCAGTTGAGGATGGCACTAGCTCTCATGGTATTTTCAAATCATCGCAGTCTAACCATGGAATGAGCACGGCCTCCTGCCATTAATAACTGCCGAATGCCCAGAGGGCAGAATGGGAGCTAAAATGACCCTATGTGGACATACCTGAACAGATATCACACCTTATCAGACATTATTAATGTCACAATCAAGAAACACTCTAAGCACCATAACTAACATGGCTAACTTCATAGAGTAAGGTGTATAAAGTTCCTGTGTCCATTGCTCCCTCCATTGCCATCCACAATTTGTCCAACTTGTGCATGTGAAGTCAGCCATCTTTCTCCTCCCCAGATAAAATAAAATGTTTTTTTTTTAATTTGCTAAAAGATCCCAAAGATTCCTAGTGCTGTTTTACATGAGATATTATATATATATATATATAGTTACCACATTGCTAAACACAGATACACACACCAGGCAAGCCATAAGACTTGCTTTTCCCATAGAAATCTCACTTTAACAGTGTTCTCACTATTGCAAGGGATTATGGGTAGGCGTACGCAAATGAGCTCAACAAAGAACCACATTATCCCCTTAAGGACGCGTCTTCAAAAACTGGAATTACCCTTAAAGACAAAAGCCATATTTGCATTTTTTTGCTGTTTGTGTTCAAACGCAATTTTCATCGCAGTCATTTATTGCAACAACACATATTATATACCGTTTTTTAGAGGACCCGGTCCGTCATCCGGCATTAAGGGGAGATATATATATATATATATACACACACATATATACATACACACATAAATAAAGCTTGGACTGCACTCACGGTCTTTTAGCTTGAGTGCAAGGACTTTTCATTATATATAGATATATTCTTTTTTTTCTTTCTTGCATGTTCTGTGAATTTTAAAATACATACATACTACACAGCGGGTGACATTATGCGCCCTTATGCATGGTTTGACTGGCCCCTGGCAATGCAGGGTCGCAGATCACAGGGCAGTGCCAGGATATAGTTGTCCTGCCTGAGATTAGTGGGAATTGAACTGCTTGATTACAGCTGCTATACGTGGCTCCTCTCCCAAGCTGAGTTAGTCATAAACCAAATTAAGTCAATAAACTCATGTAGCAACTGTGTCCTGGAAATCTAACTCTCACCAATCTCAGGCAGACCAAGTTATGCAGGACATGGAATTTCTGTCACACGGGCAGGATAAAATCAGTTTATTACTCACCAACAAGGTTGCCACCTTTCTTGGAAAAAAAAAATCCGCCCATGCTAATTTGCATAATTAATTACGCATGTGTGAAATCACAAAATTTAAATCACAAGTAGTGACAAAACAGAAAATTCTTTAAAATCACCGAAAAAATACTTACAGTTTTATTCTACTGTATAGAGTGATTGTTACCACTGTCTCCCGGTCTCACAGCGCAGGGTCAGGGCCAAGGGAGGGTGTGCAGCTTATGAATGTGGGAATGGATGGAACATGATTGGCTGTTTATTATGTTTGGATGTCAGGAAGTGGGTGGTGACAAATTAGGCTGACCTCTTTGCCACTTAGGAGCCGGGCCAGCAACAGTTTCCTGAACCCCCTCCCACCCCCATTTGTAATTTAGGCCCAGGGTGTTGTCACATCTAGGTGGGGGGCATGTCCTTGCCAAATAGACATGGTTTATAGGTAGAGGAGTAAGGGGACAATGGCCGGGTCTCATCCTCCCCTGTCTCTCATGGTAAACCGTATGGGGTACCAGGTTGGATATGTCCCCACCGAGCTAAAAGCCGAGTGGTGGGAAGCATTATGGTCGGGTCCCCACCGAGCCCAGAAGGGAAGAGGAATTTATTATGCCAAGGGGGAAGGTGAGAGCCTTTGGGAAGGGGTGAGTTAGATTGGCAAGGACATTTTGATTACCGTATATACTCGAGTATAAGCCGACCCGAATATAAGCCGAGGCACCTAATTTTGCCACAAAAAAATTGGGAAACCGTATTGACTCGAGTATAAGACTAGGGTGGGAAATGCAGCAGTTACTGGTAAATTTCTAAATAAAATTAGATCCCAATAAAATTTAATTAATTGAATATTTATTTACAGTGTGTGTATATAATGAATGCAGTGTGTGTGTGTGTAGTGTGTGTATATAATGAATGCAGTGTGTGTGTAGTGTGTGTATATAATGAATGCAGAGTGTGTGTGTGTAGTGTGTGTATATAATAAATGCAGTGTGTGTAGTGTGTGTGTGTGTATAATGAATGCAGTGTGTGTGTGTAGTGTGTGTATATAATGAATGCAGTGTGTGTGTAGTGTGTAGTGTGTGTATATAATGAATGCAGTGTGTGTGTAGTGTGTATATAATGAATGCAGTGTGTGTAGTGTGTATATAATGAATGCAGAGTGTGTTTGTGTAGTGTGTGTATATAATGAATGCAGAGTGTGTTTGTGTAGTGTGTGTATATAATGAATGCAGAGTGTGTGTTTGTGTAGTGTGTGTATAATGAATGCAGAGTGTGTTTGTGTAGTGTGTGTATATAATGAATGCAGTGAGTGTTTGTGTAGTGTGTGTATATAATGAATGCAGAGTGTGTGTTTGTGCAGTGTGTGTATGTTTGTGTGTAGTGTGTGTATATAGTGAATGCAGTGTGTGTTTGTGTAGTGGGTGTATATAATGAATGCAGAGTGTGTGTTTGTGCAGTGTGTGTATATAATGAATGCAGTGTGTGTGTGTTTGTGTGTAGTGTGTGTATATAATGAATGCAGAATGTGTGTGTTTGTGTTAATGCACTGTGTGTATATAATGAATGCAGTGTGTGTTTGTATGCATGTAGTGTGTGTATATAATGAATGCAGTGTGTGTATATAATGCAGAGTGTGTGTGTGTGTTTGTGTAGTGTGTGTAAACTGGTGGGGGGAGGGCATTTTTATTATTTTTAACATTTATTTATTTTAATATTATTATTTTATTTTTATTTTAATATTATTTTTATTTTAATATTATAAAATGTAATTGTTTAATTTTTTTTTGTGTCCCCCCTCCCTGCTTGTTGCCTGGCCAGGGAGGGGAGCTATATGATTCCCTGGTGGTCCCGTAGTGTTTACTGAGTGGGGGGCAGCAGGCTGTTACTTACCTTTGTAGCAGCTCCGGTCAGCTCCCTTCACCTCCGTTCCCTTCAGCTCACAGTACAAGTCTTGCGGTCTGTGTGCTGCGCAGAGCGTTGCCACGGTAATCCGTGGCAACGTTCTGACGGCCGCGGGTCTCGCAAGATTTACACTGTGAGCGGAAGGGAACGGAGGTGAAGGGAGCTGACCGGAGCTGCTACAAAGGTAAGTAACAGCTTGCTGCCGGTCCCCTATAATGTAAGTTGCCATAATACAGACACTGACTCGAGTATAAGGCAAGGGGGGCTTTTTCAGCACAAAAAACGTGCCGAAAAACTCGGCTTATTCTTGAGTATATCCGGTACATTAAAGGACCACTAGCTCAATGGAGTGGTCTGGGTGCCTGGTCCATCTAGAGTTAACCCTGCAGCTGTAAACATAGCAGTTTCAGAGAAACTATTTGCGCATTTGGCGGATGACGTCGGAAAAGGAAGAAGAGTTCCCCAGCGCAGAGGGAGCCCGGTGCTGGAGAAAGGTAAGGATTTAACCTCTTCCTCCACCTTCAGCCCAGCGGGAGGGGGACCCTGAGGGTAGGGGGGACCTAAAGACCCTTTAATGCAAGGAAAACGAGTTTGTTTTCCTGGCACTATAGTGGTCCTTTAAGGGCATACTGTATGACATTATGCAATGTTATTTATATGTTAAGTTATGATAATTTTAGTTATTTATATGTACAGTTTAATACAAATTGGATGCATTATACAGTATTTGTATGGTTTTAGTGTCTGTCATTATTTGTGGGGGTTCATGGTTGGTTTAAGGAGGATATCTCATCCAATGCCCACTACATACATGCATGCATGTCTTCTAGTGTCTCAGTGTGCCTTAGTGTCTGTCAGGATATTTATTGGGTGATAAATATAAAAAAAATTATATTTTCATAAAAATTATCAAAAATGAACTCAATGATTTTTATTATATCAAAATTGATATATTGGCACTGTTTGTGGTCCACACATATAACTAACTATAATTATGTTTAATTATATATAAATAGTACTAAGTTAATAATATTAGAACATTCATGGATATAATATCAATGAAGTGTCAGGGTATTTATATCGGCAGACATCTTGTGCTATGATAGAAATTAAAAGTGTATATGCTGAGTCACTCTAAACAGAGCAGACTCAATTTTGTTATTTTCAAGTTAACAAAAGACACAAGATTTCTATCTGTAAAACTAACCACTTTGCCAGAGCTAAAGGAATGCATAGTATATACAAACCAAGTGATAAGGAGAACGGAGGTTGGATAGACTGTCTAAAATGCTAATGGAATAGATCAATTCTAAACCCAGACATTTGTGACAGAGGAGATTAAATAATAAAATTGTACTTTCTATATGTACAAGATCCCATTCTAAGTTTAAGGTGAAACTTAGTTCATGAACTGCCATATTAAAAATTATAGCAGGAATTGCGAACACTAAGTCTGGACAAAACTAAGAGAAAACCCTTTGAAGTGAAAGAAAACGTAAGTTACGGCCACTATAAAGATAAGCCAAAACGACGTCAAAATAGCCACCAGGAAAAGTTAACTCTTTCCTGGATAGGTATGTTTAGTGGGACAAGACTGCCCTCTATAGACCAAATACCTAAATTGCGATCCCTAGGTTGAGCACACCTCTAGTGTTTCTATTGGGTTATCAACTAATGACGTACAGAGAGTCTGGCCCTTTAAAAGTTAGGACAAAAGTTAAGACAGGGGAAGAGAAAGAGGAAAAAGAGGAGGAGGAATTGGAAGTTTGGGGACTCCAACTCGGACATGCAGAGAAACCCAGGACAACATCTGAGACTAACACTCTACTCTTAAAACTCTAACACTTAGAATTTTACTGACTTTCTAACCAACACCACCTTTCACCATAACTCATGTGATGTAGATTAATTTAGAAATAAACAAAAATGTTTAAAAGTCTATCTGTTCCTGTCCAAATCTGAGATGAATAAATTGCGTATATGCAGAAGTAAGTTTACACTGACACATGCAGTTCAGGTTAAAAACACTTCAGGAAATTTATTAGCATCTAGTTAAAAAGCGGGCACGCAGGCCTTTTTATATGCAAAATGACATCATCATTGAATATCAGATAATAACAAATAAACATCATTAATTGGGTTAAATGTTAAGTGGCTATGTCAGTGTCCACCCATTAATATTATTGATTGGCTCAGAGATTTGAGTGACTAGTGAGGCACCCTCCCATCATGGGATGTCGTCGCCATTGCTCTTTAGCACGAGGCTTACTCGGTGGGAAGGGGGGGCTTGGGCATCATTTTACGTAGTTAGTGATGTCAGTCTCGTGGTCTGTTCCAAGGTTCTTTTATGAATAGAACATTTCATTAGTCGCTGTTCTCCTGGCCTTGGATTATACTATGTTGCAAGTCAACGGAGATCCGCTAACTCCGGGGCTAGTTATGTCCTTAGAGAGAGAAAATACAATCTCTTATTCATTATATTGAATACTGTCAGGAAATTCTGTCATGTAAGGTGAACAAAATGGAGAATTCTGTCATAGTGTGATATTAAAATGGAGTTAGTACAATAATTCAATACAGGTTCTAATAAAGATTTTAATAATTCTACATCACATGCACCTACAGACATCCAAATAAGTTCCTGAGACTATCTACCAATCGGATGAAATATCTACTCAATTGGTAATTATACTGGTTTCATTTAATTAATTACGGTCAGATTTCCATATTTAGAAATCTTAGTTAACTAAAGAATATATAGTTATAAACATTCCATTCTGCAGGTGGAATTAAGAATAATTATATATTAATGTGATATTATCACGTGTTAGCATACCGCTGTTTTTATCCAGGTGTATTGATTTGCTCTAAAATAAGATAAGATATCTTTTAGACAAATTAAAATCTGCTTATAACATGGTAGATTCTCTTATTGGATGGTTCCAGGAAATGACTAATGAACTGGTTTAAATGTTATTTTATTTAAAATTACATAAGAATGGAACTTAATTACCTAGGAGATCTAGCCAGCATTGAAAGGGTTATTCAGTTGATCTAACTGTTAGCCAGGGTTTTATGGCCCTTCGCTGTGAAAAGCTTTGTTTTCTGTCTGTAAGGATACCCTCATAAATCGTGTAAGTCTTGACAGAAAATATAATAATATTATTATTAATTAATTTGTTATTATAAAATAAATCTATTTTTATAACAAATTGTGATTTTATTTATATGAAATACTTTTCACTTAACACGATAACGATCTTTGGGATCTGAGAATTGAATTAGTGGGCAATTCTCACTATTTACTATTATTAACCCATAAATATCCCCACATATTTGAGGCACCCTGCTGAGATCGTTTAAGTTGAGATTATATTTCATATATAATAATATTGGTGTAATTTATGCAATTTAATCTTGATATAGAAAAGAGTTTTGTATTGAGATTAAATTAGTGTAAAATAAAAAAATGGCCAGCGGCAGCGATAAATCTGTAACAGATAATACTGAAATAATTGAAGACCTAAGAAAAAATGCTCTAGTGCATATTCATAAACATATGAAAAATGATTCAACCTATGAGGTTTGGTTGAGAAACATAGAATGGGAAGCTAAACACACCATTCTAAGTGATGAACACATAATATATCTTAAAGAAATTGCTGAACAAAAGAACATAGAAAGGAAAATGGCGTTCATAATACACTCTTGGCCTTTCTTTATGACAGCACTTCTTAAGGTGTTAGATGAAAACAATTCACTGAATGCCAAATTGGACACGTACAGTGACGATCTGGGCATTCCAAATGGGAAATACCAAGATTTACTTGCTGAGCATAAAACTCGTCAGGCTGATCATGAAAAAGAAATGAAAGCTTTGACGGATAAATATGCACAGGAAATAAATCAGCTTAAAATGCAATTGGATGAGTTTGAAAAGGAGAGTCAGAAATTAGACAGTGAGGTTAATAGTCATCATTCTGTGCCAAAAAGTTGCACAAAAATGCAAGAAAAGACTATCTGTAAATCCTTATTATGATTTTCCCACACCAAACCAGGTTTTCATAAAACAGTCTGTAAGTAAAGATGTGAGTAATTCTGAGAAAACACCTGTAGATTCTTGGCAATCTTGGGCAGAACAGTTTAAAAAAGCTGTCTTGGCCAAACTTGAGAGGGAGAATCAGATTCAAGGTGATAGGAATGAAAACAGACATGGTTCTGTACACTGGCAGAATTCTGATGCTGATCGGAATTGTGACAGTGAACGAGAAGCTCAGAGTGATGGGAGTGAAAGTGATTGCACTATCCACTCTGAAGGCCATGTAACTGATATGCCATCTGCACTGTTGTACAGGTCTAATTCCTCTTCAGCAGACAGATCGCATAGACGTTTACCCAAACACAGAAACAGAGATCGTAAATCAACGACGCCTGTTTATGAAACACCAAAGGTCATCAAATTCCTTAGAGAGACTGTCCCACAATTTTCTAGAGGTTCAGGAAACATATCTGAACATCTGGAAAATTATGATAGAGCAATGAATTCATTGGGCATGTATGATGACATTCATAAGAAATGGTTCATTACATGGACCTTTGATTCAATGTGCCGTGTTTATCTAGAAAGTCTTCAAGCTATACAGTTAATGTCCTGGTCCAAGATGAAATATGAAATAATCATGGAATATGGTAAGTATAAAACCATTGCCTCTGCTAAGAAAGCGCTTTATAATTTAAAGTGCCGTACAGATCAAAGCCCCAGAGAATTTTTCATAATTCTTAAAAATGCATACTCCGTGGCCCAAAGAAAACCCAGGTATGAAAGCACAGACTTCAAAGATCTGTATTTTCATGCCATGCCGGTAAACATACAAATGAATCTCGCAAGAGATTACGATTGTAAGTTACCATTAGAATGGCTAGTCAGTCAGTGCATGAAATTGTATACTATACACCATGCACATGACGAAAATCAGCCAAAGGTTAAGAAACCTGGTGATAAAATGGTGTCAGAGACTAAAACTCAGTTAGGTTTAGAAACCCAACAGAAAAAGAGGACCTATTCCGAGGTTTTGAAATCTCCAAAACCTCAGAAACAGGAAAATGCCGAAAGCAATTCTGTAAATTCCTCTGATAATAACTCTGGAAAGTCCAATGCCAATGGGAATAAACACCCCTGGGTTAATAAGAGCCAAGGCAAGTCCCAATGGAGAAGGAATCCTCAGGGAAATAGGAGATATGGAAACAGAAACAACCAATCTGCTTCCAATAACTCTCAACAGTCTCAGCCATCCCAACCAAATTCTAATGGGCAAAGACAAAACGGCAATGGGGGAAATAATTTGCGTCGTCAGATTGGTCAATTGACAGACCAGATGGGCAAATTAATGGAGGAAATGACAAAGATTAACCAAGTCTTTGCCAGAAATCCTTTTTTAGGGATAACTCAAATTGTAGAGCCACCTGTGCAACTGCAGCAACAACAACAAGTGCCGCAGCAAATATAGCTTCTGTGACTAAACAGGCTAGGTTATCAGTAGATGTAATGCCTAACCCTGTTTCCTTTCCAGGTACTAACAGTCAAATAAACAATAGTTGTGTTAGGAAACCTATTGCCTATACCGTCACTTCACTTTCGGGTGAAGGGGGCGCAACGTGTTCCTCTGTTTTTTCATTTCAACAAAAGGCTAAAATAGCCCCAGCAGCCACAAGTTTCCAGGATCCAGACCTAAAAGGGTTAACTGATGAGATGGCGACGACTAGTTCCCGCTTGACAGTTCAAGATATTCCTAAAAAGGATGGGCCTGTGGGTAAGACTGGGCATTCCTCAGTACAGGTAGAAACTACTGCTGTGACCGGTAATGTATGGAAAACAAGTAATATGTTGACACATTCTAAATTCCTATGTGAATTAGAAGAACATGAAGGAAGGTACTACATGTCTGTAGAAATACAGGATTCGCTACCCCAGCCTTTTAAAGGGTTAATAGATACTGGTTCACAAGCCACTATCTTATCCAATACCTACTTCCAGCAGGTAATGGACTTAGCAACGGATAAGCCGAAGCTAAGAGATTTCCCCAATGCTCTGTTGAGTGTAGGAGGAAATGCCCTTCATGTTATTGGCAATACCTGGTTAAAGTTTAAAATAGGTAACAAAACCTTTAGACATCCGGTGATAGTGGTATGTCTCCCTTATGACCGACTGATTCTGGGTATAGACATACTCAGAAGACTTAACACAATTATTGACTGTGTAAATGGAATTGTATGGTCACAAGCTAAGGTTCCCATAACCTATGAGAAATCACATGTTCAATCTGATCGTAACTGCCATGTGATAGAAGAAAGACCTGACTCAATTGAGGTACATTTTAGGAATAGTCAGTCACCTGACGTGACTATCCTGCAGGTGAATGATACAATCGCACCTGTAGATGAGCATTCCGTAAGAATTGCTCCAGAGAGGATCCAGAATGTTTCTCTGGAAGGTGATGTTTTAACAATTTCTCTCCACAGGGACTATGTTGAATCTGTAGATCTGGCAGGTCATGCTCAATTCCTTGCCAGAATTGAAAGGGTTAATAACAACTTATTCTTTCCTATTCAGATAAATGACTTAGGAAGAAGTAGGAATGCAAAGCTGGACTTAAAGAGTGAGAACAGCTATATTAGCAGAAGTCTGTTAAAGCAGATCGCTAATCCTAAAATGATCACGTACGCTTCCCCACATGACAGGTGGATCCAGAATCTGGATGGCGAATCAGAGAGTCACAATGTGATAGCAAAATGTTTACTATCTATTTCCATCGGAAATAAGACAGTTAAACATTTATTCCTAGTGATAGACGAACCTCGCCATCAGGTTTACATCGGCAATGATGTCATACATCGCTTTGCCATACACCTTGACCTGATTAATTCCAACTTGTGGACAAGGTTAAAAGGTAATCCTTGTGGATACCTACACGAGGAAAACACCCTGAAATCAGGACAAATACTCCCATATGCGGTAAGTATCCAAGTTCCTGATGACATAACCATTCCACAGGGGACAAGTAATTTTCTTTTACCCCTACAGGTCAAGGAGGGTCAGAGATTAGAAAACTCTGATGCCCTAATCTGTTTATCCAACAAGATACAACAATTAGGGATGGTGGTAACACATACACCAATGGTAAGTATTGGTAAGAATCCCACCTATATAATGGTCAGCAATGTTACACCCAATAGTGTTACTTTACCAAAAGGAACATTATTAGGTCTAGCATTGGATGCTGAGTACTATACATTTGGTTTCCAAAACCAAATTATAGACCTCATCCCTGAAGAATACTTAACTGAGGACGAAATTGTCGATCAAATATTCCATTCCTCCCCAGAAGGATTATTCACTATCCTATCTGTATATCCCTTCAACGTTGAAGAAG
>OW240914.1:7632905-7661079 GCA_933207985.1 Pelobates cultripes | reverse complement strand
GCCAGCAGTGATGTCCTTACATCGTGAATCTTCTTTTAAATCTTACAATTTGGGCGGGCTGAATGACCGGGCCCATTGGCGGTGGACTTCCAGGTTCGTCATAATGGGTACTTACGGATATACTCGACCTTTCCGGAAGTGCGGTTCAAGCCTCGTTTTCATAATGAGGCCGGAAACAGTGACGCACTGATGTGCGTTCCACTTAGCAACTTGCGTTCCACCATAGACACCGGAAGAGTCACGGAAGAAGTTGATATATTAACAACTTTTCAGAATTCATTATATTTTCATAGAAAATTCCAACAATATATTTTACTTCGTTTCAACCCTCACCCAAACACAATACTGATCCAAAAGATAACATCAATAGAATAACAAAATGTAATAATGCAATAATATTAATATATGTAATAAAGAAGATGATTATATAAGAATAAATATAAATAAAATTAAAAAAATATAAAATATAAAATATAGAGTAAAAAATAATAATGAATAATAAAATAAAATAAAAATGAAAATAAAATAAAAATAGAAATAAAAATAAAAATAAAAATGAAATAAAATAAAATAAAATGAAATAAAGTGAAATGAAATAAAATAAAATAAAGTGAAATAAAATAAAATAAAATAAAAATAATAAAATAAAATAAAATCTATTAGAGAAAACAAACTAAATCAAAATCGACATTGAGTCCTTTAGGCTGCATGGTTTGTAAAGTATGAATCAAGTATCCCTCTCTCTTTCTTTGCAACAACCCTAAGTCACCACCTCTCTCGTCTAGAGCTACCTGTTGGATAACAATACATTGAAGAGTGTTAAAATTAAAAGAAGGGCATTTGTTACAGTGCACTGGCACTGAATGAGTTAACATATGTTTTCTGATGTTATTTCGATGCTCCTGAAATCTAACCCAAAGAGGGTTTTCGTACCTGTGGGAATTGTGTCAGTTGTTATCACCAACTTAAAACTGTTACTAATTTTGGCAGCACTCAAACTAAAAAGACATTTAAAATAAAAAGTCTGGTTTCCTGTTCCTCCACCCATGTTGTATACCTTCTGACATTTGGTTGTTGGTTGCAATATGTGGGGAGGACAGGAAGAAAAGCTAAAATTAGATTTCAGGAGCATCGAAATAACATCAGAAAACATATGTTAACTCATTCAGTGCCAGTGCACTGTAACAAATGCCCTTCTTTTAATTTTAACACTCTTCAATGTATTGTTATCCAACAGGTAGCTCTAGACGAGAGAGGTGGTGACTAGTGATGTCCCGAACGGTTCGCCGGTGAATAGTTCCCGGCGAACATAGCGTGTTCGCGTTCGCCACGGATGGCGAACATATGCGCGGTTCGATCCGCCCCCTATTAATTTACTAATACTAAGTAAAAATTACTTAGTATTAGTAAATTGTGCCCCTACTCGCAATACCGCGAGTAGGGGCATGTCTATTAAACAGTGAGCAGCCTGTGGCCTATTGTCCTCCCCCCGGCCCCCACCCCTGAGCGGTGTGTGGGGGCCCTAAAAATAACAATAAGGGGGGGACCTACTGTCCCCCCCGGCCCCCACCCCTGAGTGGTGGGTGGGGTCCCTAAAATTAACAATAAGGGGGGGACCTATTGTCCCCCCCGGCCCCCACCCCTGAGTGGTGGGTGGGGGCCCTAAAATTAACAATAAGGGGGGAACCTATTGTCCCCCCCGGCCCCCACCCCTGAGCAGTGGGTGGGGGCCCTAAAATTAACAATAAGGGGGGGACCTATTTCCCCCCCGGCCCCCACCCCTGAGCAGTGGGTGTGGGCCCTAAATACAAAGGGGGGGACCCTAGTCACCCCTCCCCCCCAAAAAAATGATCTCCCTACCTACCCCCCTCACCCTAAAAATAATGTGGGGGGGACCTTTAACTAAAAACCTGTAAAAAAAAAAAATAGATAAAAATAACTTACCATTTGATGTTTTCAATCTTCTTTTTTCAGCCCCAAAAAAGGCCAAATAAAAAGCCATAAGAACCGACGCAATAAAAAAAAAAAATCCGAGCGCACAAAAAAATAATCCATCTTCACCCATGGAGGGCTCCGCGCAGACTGAGCTCTGTAGGGCAGGGGAAGGCTTATAAAGCCTTGCCACGCCCTGCAATTAGGCTAAGAACACTCTGATTGGCTGGTTTAAGCCAATCAGAGTGCTCTTTGTCATTTTACACAGCGTGGGAAAATTCAAAAGAACTTTCCCACGCTATGTAAAATGACACAGAGCACTGTGATTGGATGGCTTGAAATCCATCCACTCACAGTGCTCTTTGTCATTTTACACAGCGTGGGAAAATTGAACTTTCCCACACTGTGTAAAATGACACAGAGCACTGTGATTGGATGACTTGAAAAACATAAAGACCGGAAAGGGCCAATCGTGAAACCGGTATATGATTGTTGTGGACAGAAGGTGGTCCACCGTAAGTGGGTCAATAGATGTAGATAATAGGTTAGGGCATACGAGTGAACCCGTGGGGTTGGCGCCAGGGCCCGTGTGAGACCTCTGTGAGAAACCCAGCATCAGAATCTACCATATGCCCAGCTGGGTGTAAATGCAGATAGTATACCAGGATGTCAATGTTGACCTAGTTAGGTGTGCCTTGGGTGACAGACGGGCTGTATATGTGGACTAGGTGTGAGTTCTGGAGCAGATGAAGCGGATGTGTGATACCCTGTGTGTAGTGAAAAGGCCATACCCCAGCATTAAAGTCATAGCTCGCCCGTGCTTTGCCCAGAAATTAATGGTCAGCCCCGCTTGTCTTTCTGCCCGCCTCCCAGTATAGTGCGTGTGATGAAGGAGTGGTAAGAGGGCCTAAACAGTTAAATTTGTGACAGACCCAAGAAGCCTGGATATATTAAAAGCATAGTGATAGGTACCGGGTTCTCGAGTGCGTGCCGAGAGAGGGAAAAGACATGCGTGGACCTAACGAGGTCATCCATAATATAAGGACTGTAGTATGAAAGGTTGTATTTCTTTATCCCTCTTATATTAGAAATTAGACGTATGTAATTGCCCAAAAGTGGGGCCGAAATTGAAGTAACTGCTCAAATGAGGGGACGGAATTGCCATAGTGTCCGTAGTGAGCCACGTGTAAACGTATGGAGTGAAGGCTTGGTGAGGGCCATGTGTAGAAGTATTGTAGTGGAAGGCAGAGTGCTTAATGTTAGTCCTGAGCTGCTGGGTGGCGAAATAGGGCTGTATGAGGGGTATGGATGTATAGAACGAACAAAGAAGGGAACGAACAAAGAAAGGGTGAGAGATTCCTTCGGAGACCCAAGCCTGACTGGTGTGCTGGGTATTTCGTCCAACAGTATACCGATTATTGGGATGGATTCTTGTGACATTCTGAAAAGAAATAATGATTTGGATAAGTAAGGTGTAGTAGAGGTGGGGGTGAGACCTCCGGAGAACTGGCCTGCTAGCTAGTGCCGAGGTGAAGAATCAACCTAGGACAAAGTGACAGGTGAGGCCCTGCTATTGCCAAGTGGCGGTGAGAGGCTCTACCTATGATTTGGGCCAAGGGGATTTTGTGGCCACCAAACAAGGTGGCAGGATGTTGGCCTCTCGGTGACAGTAAGAGATTCAAAACGTGTGGCCGTGACTTGGGAAGCCCTAACTGTAGCCCAAAGAAGAGCGAGGTGGCTAGCTATGATTTGGTCGTGGGGCTGAACCTCCATGTATGAGGTGGGGGTGTAGACCTAGTGGACCGCAGTACTATTTGGGAAAGATAGGGCCAGCGCCTAACCCTGAAAGCCAGTTCTCTAACCTGACGGGGCTTGTCTCTAGAAAGGAAGTATGTAACGTATGTAGATACTGACCTCGAGTGTTTGTCCTGTATATTTAGACAATGCGCTCAGGGCGACTTCAATATATATGTATAAATATATATATATATATATATATATATATATACTGTGAAGAACAGGTCCAGTCCAGGAACCTAGGGGTAAAAGGATGCTAGCAGGCCTGAGGCGTGCCACTGATATTCCAAGTGTAAAAATGTACAACGTATGGATAGGAGTGTAACAGCGAAACTGTAGCGTAAGAACCAGGGTAAGTTGAGGGACCTAAACGTTGGTCCAAATATTTTGAGACAAGCCCCTGGATTCCCACAAATGTGCATTACTTGATACGAAGGTAAAGTGAGGCCTTAGAAGGAACATAATTGTAGTGAGTAAGATTAATGATATCTGATACTGAAACGTCGGGGACCAGGTGGCCTGTTGGTTTGTTGGTTTGTTGATGGTATACTGATTCTGCGACATAGTGCAGGTCTAAGTAATGATTTGTAGAAATGATAAACAAATTTAACACATTAATATAATAGTAACATGGAGGGTGAGGCATCTTTAGACCTGGTGTGTTTGAAGTTAGAACCCACTGTGGGAGGTGGGAGGGGATAGTAAAAAAGGCTATGGAGGCTGAATGAGGCCTCAGGAGAAATGTAAAAATGTTAACCTTTTTCTACCTGATACCGTGAGACGGGATACTGGAACCACCTCCTGGATTTTTCTTGAAGAGTAGTAGAACCTAAAACACGTTCATTATTTAAAAATAAGGAACCAGAGTATAGTGTTTTTAATATAAAAAGAGATTTTAAAAATAAGAGCTAATGGACAAATTGAGCGTGGAGCTGGATAAATTTAAGCGGTTTGATGGGCTTGACCTATTGACATCAAAAATCGTAAGGGGGCCAACTGTGTCTTTAAGAGAATGTCCCTGGGAATTATGCATAATTATTAAAAGTGACTATGGGTGATGAATAGTGACACTCTGATTTAAGGAAAACGTAGGGAGAACTTTGTACATATGTTTTTTAAAAGGAACAAATTTGAGGAACGTACTTAAAATTATACAAATAACTGCATAAAACCTCATGCGTACGGTTAATGAAAGTGACAAGGGATATAACAGGACTGCATGTGATAGAGTAGGAAAAACTAAAAGCTAGTAAAACAGCCGTTCGTACATGTTTCGACTAATGAAAGTATGTAAGAAACAGGCGAACGTAGGTGAGTATAAGCGGTCAGTATTTAATACTAACGAAAGAAAAACTAAAGAGTGTGTACTCTGCGGTCGACTAATAGCCGCACAAACACAGAAGTACACGAACAGCAGAATTATACGAACGGGTAAGTAATATAGGGAGCCTATCCCCGCGCTTTTAGGCCCGAACGTGGGAAATAGCCAAACGCTATTTCCCGCGTTGATGCTTATGTGTGCGTGCCGGTCCCATGACCAGAAGCAAGAAGCCGTGTAATGAGTAAGGAATACAGCGGGGCAGCCGGTGGACGAGCCCAGAGGTCGGCGGCAGGAGCTGCTGAAGACAGTGTTTGTCCGAGGCAGGACTGGTGGCGAACAACGACCGGAAGTGCAGGTAACTATGGAGACAAACATCTTGCAAGACAACAGTAAGTCGGGGGGTAGGGTTTATACAGATTATAGGATCATAACTCCTCCCACAAATTCAGGCCAAATTGGCTTCCAACATATTAAACTGCTTAAAGCAGCATTCTTATGCCAAACTTAGCTTTTCACAATTGCTTTCTCTTCTCTTCCTCTTTCAGAATATGTTATTTTCTTCATTTCTGATCTATTTCTCTTTGAAACATAAGACAAACTATGGACTACTTTTTTGCATTTTTCCTACGCTTGACTTTCTCTGGCACAAGGAGAAGCTTAAGTTAGCTCCATTACCAGTATCAAAGAAAGTTTTCCCACAATACTCGGCCTCCTCCGTATTCTTGCATTGCTTACTTTTTCGATTTCCAATCATCCTGTCAAATGACCGAATTTTGTCCGAATAGAATGTAGGCAGTTTGTCCATTCGTGTTTGCCTGAAATTCAGTATTACTTTAGGTTTGGAATTTTATTCGGAAGAATGAAATTCCAATTCTTGCCACAGCTGCATGTTGCAGCCGTTTAGTAGATAACCCACACAACTAGTACCTTGTGGAATTGCCATGTAATATAATGGCAATCCACAAGTATTAGGGAGCTATCTACTAAAAATCTGAACGACCAAAATTGGTCTCTCAACAAACTTTATTAATACTAAGTAAAAAATGTATTTACTTAGTATTAGTAAATAAGGGAGGTTAACATCTTCCTCCTGCCCCAACTCGCTTGTCTAGTAAGCAGTGAGTAGCCAGTGGTTGCTCACTGTTGTAAAAAAAGACCCCTCCCCAATCCAATAAAGGAGAAACTGGCAAAGGTCCCCCATGCCACCTATTAAAAAAACTAACATGGTAGGGGACATAGTGTCCCCCTCCAGCCCCCACATGTTTCCCTGAGAGTGAGGGCAATTAAACTAAATGGGGGACCTATTGTGCCCCCAGGTTCTACCCATTATGGGCAGGTGGGAGCCCTAAGTGATAAGGGAGGTGCCTATTGTCCCACCATCGGCCCCCACCCATTAGCAGCATGTGAGTGCCCTTAATGATATTGTCCCCAAGAACCTAGTTACCCCCCAGTGACTATGGGTCCTCAACCATCAAAAAGCAAATACTCTACCAACACCGCCTCACTCTAATAATACTGGGGGGCAATAAACTACAGTAAATATATTAACAATAAAAACATTATACTTACCATTAGATGGCTTCTCTTTTTTAACATCTTTTTTCAGCTCAAAAAAAGGCCAAATAAAAATCCTTAAAGTCTGTTGAATTTATAAATTAAAAAAAAGACTCAATCAGAAAAAAACACGCCCCCCCAAAAAATCCCGACAACAAAAAATAATCCATCTTCATCCGGCAAGGGCTCTGCGCAGACACTAGGTCCCCCATTTAGTTTAATAGCTCCCACTAAAAAGTGCCCCACTGTGGGAGCCACTGGCTGCTCACTATTAAATAGACCTACCGCGAGTAGGGGCATGAGGGAGAATTTAACCTATTTTATGCTAATATGGAGGTCATATTGACCTTCAAAAAGTGATGGTATGGGGGCTAGATTTTTACATATTAGAAGGAGGAAGCCACTAGCCAGTAGCTCTCTCCTTGTAATAAACTAAATGAATGAATGAAGACAGAATTGTAATTCGGATGGATGAATAGCCAAAATTCGGACAATATTGAATGCCCAAGTGCTGGGCATGTGTGCAAATTCCACAACGTAGATGACACATCATCCTGGAATACAAAGATGGTTGCGGGTGGGCATCTGAAGAAGAAATAAAGAGGTAAGAAAAGGTAAAACGGGGGACCTTGGGGCATTTGGGGACGACTAGGGGAACAATCAAATGACTCAGGAGGGGTGTTAAAAAAAAAAGAATACGGCCATGACAGTGCTATTTTAATATGAATGCAGCACGTAGTCTGTATTTGGGGTGGTAAGACAGTAAGACCACTGCAAATAAGGCAATGAGAGTGTAAAATCACCAATAACAGTACCTGCCCGGATGTTCATGCTACTCCCACAGTTTTTTCCTAGTTGCTGCTGAGTGACTGGCATCCAGAGTGAAAGCAATCAGAAAATTCCCAGGCTTGAGGGCTTAGTATGTTTTCAATTATGAGAGATTAGCATTAAATCATTTGTATCTTGGATATTTATTCAAATTGGAAAGCCCAGTTCCAAATTGAAGAGCTGGGGTCAGACAAACACTGTGAATTATTTTAAGCAGCATCTCCAGAAATCTAGCTGCTGGCAGCAATTTTCCCCGAACGTAGATCCGCAGGATTCCATGCCCTAGTGAACTGGTCTGTGCTCAGCGGAATTCCCCCGAATGTAGACCTGCTTTCTTGCACATGCTTGCTACCGTTTTCCCTAAAAATTAAGGCATCTCCTGAAAATAAGCCTTTGTGCATTTTTTTATGGGAAAAAATGAATTTAAGACCTGATCTTATTTTCGAGGAAAAACTGTAGTTTTATCTTAATTTTTCACCTTTTCTCTTCAAAATAAATTGAATTATTGCTCCTTTAAACTGCTCATTTCTCAGACTGTATATAATTGGGTTTAATAAAGGGATCATAATGGTGTAAAGCACAGAAGTCAGTTTTTGTAAACCCAAGTATTCTTCTTTAGATGGAAACAGATAATTAAATACCAGTGTCCCGTAATATAGACATACGACGGTCAGGTGGGAGCTGCAGGTGGAGAAGGCTTTTTGTTTCCGGGTGGTGGTGGAGATCCGCATAATCACAAGAAAGATATTGATATATGTCACAGTTATAAAAAGTATTGGGACAAATGTAACTGGAACAGACAAAACAATGATTACTATTTCATTAGCTAATGAACCAGAACAAGAAACTCTGAGAACTGGAATCAACTCACAGAAAAAATGATTAACTCTTAACCCACAAAATGTAAGTTGGCTTAAAATAATAATATGTGGTAATGCAACTAGTGTTCCAAATCCCCAAGATGAAGCAACAAGAGAACCACAGAGTTTTAAGTCCATGACAGAGGAATATCTCAGTGGGTTACAGATGGCCAAATATCGATCGTAGGACATTACAGTGAGAAGCAGGCACTCAGTAGCAGTTGATTGGATGAAGAAGTAAATTTGAGTAAAGCAGCCAGCAAAGGATATGGTACTTTCTTCTCTTAATATAATATAAAGCATTTCAGGAACAATGTTTGTGATGATGATCATGTCATTGAAAGACAGATGGCCGAGGAAGAAGTACATGGGAGAGTCAATGTATCTAAACATAGATACTATCAAAATAACCATTATATTTGCAGATAATGTCACAATATAAATGATCAGGAACAGAATAAAGAGTAAAATGTTGACATTTTGGCTGTTCTCAAATCCGATCATCAAGAACTCCTCCATATTTGACTTGTTCGTGACGTTCTCCTACATTCATATAAACAAAAAAATCTGTGAAATGCAGGTAGCACTCACACAGACAGACAAATTCTATGCATCAGATGAGGATAATGATCTATTAGTTACAGTGTTACACTCATAACAAGAGATCTTTAATCACTGAGAGAATCCTTCAGAATAACATAATGATCACACTATTAATCATCTAACTCACATAGAAAACCAAGTGATCCTACTACTACCATCTTTGAAAATATCATAAAATTGCAACCCAAATACATTTATTTTGCTTGCTTTTAAATTAGGTATGTTTTTGACTTCAGGAAAATTATTAAATGTAAACTCTTAGCACCATAACACATAGCATATCACGTCATATAGACCCTCTTCCTGTAGCCTTTCTTTGTCAAAAGAAAAGAAAGGCTACAGGTTTTCTGTGTGTAGTGCAATCTCTCTGTGCTGTCAATCAGTCAACTGGATTACTTTGTTCCTGGATGGTAATGTCAGTTCTGCACAACTTTTGTGCCTTGTCTCTGTACACTGCATGCTAACCCAAGACACTGCCAGGCTGCCAGGACTGGGCCAGATACAGACACAATGTCTTTCTAACTCTCGTATAAAGAAAAAAACATAAATTGGTTCTGTTTTTTTACCCCTGCCCTTCCTTGGGTAAAAACATAAAAGCAACTCTAAAGTGAATCTAGTATGAACTGGATAAAAATCCAGACCTTACTAGTCAAGTGAGTGGAGTGCTGTATATTTACACTTACCCTGATTCAGGGTTAAATCTCAGATGTATGTTGATACATAAAAGTGAAACAAAAACAATACAACACAATATAGTGTAAATCTGTAGATAGTGAGGATTTTGTAGTGATTTGTCAATGATCAAACTCACATGGAATAGAGCCTCAAACAGGACAGGCTCAAATCACTTCCACAGTAGTGTCGTATGGAGACACTGCACCCTTTAACTGGATTGAATTTCCTCAAGGAAAGAGAGAAAGAAAAAAGGGAGAAACCCCCTAGTGTACTATGTTTTAACTTTGTAATTGCACATACAGTGGTTATGGTAGTGCTCACCTTTTTTTGAGCCAATGAGGACCTGGCTCTAGATGGTAGACTTGGGTGCCTCTGGAGGGGGGCACCAACCCTTCTTTTAGCAGCAAGGTAAAATAGAAAGCCAATGGGATGTATTAAAAAATTAATACATTTATTCTAAATTTAAAATCAAAAACAATAAAACAATATTGAAATAGTAAAAGATAAATATAAAGTCCCAGTTAATGGCTTCAATTCCGAGACGCGTTTCACCCACGTCCTGTGGGCTTTTTCCATCGGATTTTCTGTCTTCATTATCTTGCTGCTTAAATTCGCCGGTCTCTTTTCCGATAGGTGGTCCTTCTTTGACATGGTCCAATCATATTGCTGTGTGTAGTGGGGTGGAGTGCCTCACCTGTAGTCCTTTAGGGTGATCGTGAATGGCGCGGTCTCCCGGTCCGCGTCATTTCCGCATTCACCGCAGCCATTTTTCTTGTGGGTAGATTCCCTGAATTGAAAACCGTAAGTGACGCGACGGAATTTTACCGCTCGTCATTTCCAGACCGGGCGGGTTTACTGGCAGATGTTAGATATAGCCTGCCCATACATCCTTATGGAAAACTCCCACTCCCACCACAGATATCCAAATGGGGGAGAGGGACAAAAAACAGGGAACAAGGGAATAAAAAGTAGAAAAAGAAAAGGACATATAAATATATTGTACATAATTCATCACCTAAACAATGGCAATGCCAACTATAGAATATAGACAAGGGAATTCTTATTTATAAAAAATGAATATATATACCCCCAAGTAATTTTCATCCTCTTTCTTCTATTTACAAATATAGGAACATAAGAGATAAACATAAAGAGATTTAAACAAATTACATATATGTACAATGGATATATACATGATAGAGGAGACCATTTTCTCAATGCTCCCTCCCCTTTCCTATTTCATTTCCCCTTTTGTTTTATATAAATAGTTGACATTCTCTTATACATTACATATATATAAAACACTATATTTGATGATCTATGTCCATTTTCAGAGGAAACAGGTGGAGTAGAGAAAATTAGTGAAAATTAGATGAAATGGCATATTTCAAAGTCACTATTAAGCCCTCCTGGGGTCAAGGTGTTTAAATTGAAAATCCATTTCATCTCCATCTGTCCCATTTTTTTTTTTTTTTATAAGATCATCTCCTCTCCAATTAGTTTTTGCCAATTGAATACCAGTGAACTGTAGTTTTGTAGGGTCCTGATTATGTTTCTGTTTAAAATGTAGGGACAGGCTATGTTTATCAAAGCCTTTTTTAATATCTCTTATATGTTCTTGGATACGAACTTGAAGGGGCCTTGCAAGTCCTACCTATATATCCTAGCCCACATGTACATACTATCAAGTATATAACTCTTTTAGAGTAACATGTGATTAAATCCCTAATCTTATGTGTTTCTTGGGTATATTGTGGGTTTTGGAATTTCCTAATCACTCTTTTTTTACTTCCCGTATTTTTACAGGCACCACACATGTCACACGCATAGAATCCGGGGGATTCATTAAACAGACTTAATGTCGATTGATTCTGTTTAATATGATTGTGCACTAGATTGTCTCTTAGGTTTTTTACCCCTCTGTAGACAATCCTAGGACGATCGGATAGAATTGTATTTAAAAAAGGATCTTCCTTTAAAATTGGCCAGGATTTGTTCACACTCTTTTTGAAAATATGGCTTTTTGAATTAAAATCGCATATCAAAGATACTTGGTTAATGTCCTTTGACCCAGTGGATGGTTTATATTTAGGCTATTGAGTGATGGAAAGACATATATAAAACTAACCAAAGATCCAACTAAGGAGTTTAAAGATACGTATATTAAACTACTAGACAAGGGAAAAGCGTTAGGTATTCTAAATGAAAAGGAATTTAAATTTTTAGATATCCTACACCCTAGAATCCCAGTATTCTATCAATTGCCCAAGATACATAAAAATAAGGAAAATCCTCCTGGGCGGCCAATTATTTCCGGAATTGAATCCATTTCCAGGAGTTTGTCACAATATATTGACAAATGTTTGCAACCAGCAGTACAAAGAAGCCCCAGCCATTTGAAAGACACTTTAAGTGTCCTATAAATTTTAAAGGATCTGAAATGGGAAGACAATTATTATCTAGTGACGGCTGATGTGAGTTCCTTATACACGATTATCACCCACAACAAGGGTGTGCTGCCACTAAGTATTTTCTGGAATTATGTAGAGATTTTCCCCAGATCCAGATAGACTTCATTATTGAAGGCATAACCTGGATCCTCAACCATAACTACTTCTGGTTTGGAGAGGAATTCTATATTCAACGGTGTGGGACGGCGATGGGCACCAGGTTCGCCCCCAGTTATGCAAATCTTTTTATGTCCCATTGGGAGACCCATTACATCTATGGGAACCATGACTGGGGGCAGAGCCTGGTGCTGTACCGCCGCTACATCGACGATATCCTTTTTATCTGGAAGGGAGATGAGATCTCTCTAAAAAAAATTTGGAATTTTCTGAACACAAATGATTGGGGTATCACGCTAATTAGTGAGTACAGTAAACTAGCTATTAACTTTCGTGATCTTAATATATATATTGAAAACGGCCAGATCAAATCTAAAACCTACTTCAAAAAAGTAGACGTTAATAGTTATATAGAACGTAATAGTTGTCATTTTTCACCCTGGCTGCTGAATGCACCGAAAGCCCAATTATTGTGAGTGAAACGGAACTGTACCGAAACCCATATTTTTGAAACCCAATCGGAGATAATTGTAAAACATTTTAGGGATAAGGGGTATCAAGAAAACCTCTTGAGAAAGGCAGTTGAAGAAGTACAGAAAAGTGACAGACAAAGTTTGCTTAAATATAAACCATCCACTGGGTCAAAGGACATTAACCAAGTATCTTTGATATGCGATTTTAATTCAAAAAGCCATATTTTCAAAAAGAGTGTGAACAAATACTGGCCAATTTTAAAGGAAGATCCTTTTTTAAATACAATTCTATCCGATCGTCCTAGGATTGTCTACAGAGGGGTAAAAAACCTAAGAGACAATCTAGTGCACAATCATATTAAACAGAATCAATCGACATTAAGTCTGTTTAATGAATCCCCCGGATTCTATGCGTGTGGCATGTGTGGTGCCTGTAAAAATACGGGAAGTAAAAAAAGAGTGATTAGGAAATTCCAAAACCCACAATATACCCAAGAAACACATAAGATTAGGGATTTAATCACATGTTACTCTAAAAGAGTTATATACTTGATAGTATGTACATGTGGGCTAGGATATATAGGTAGGACTTGCAAGGCCCCTTCAAGTTCGTATCCAAGAACATATAAGAAATATTAAAAAAGGCTTTGATAAACATAGCCTGTCCCTACATTTTAAACAGAAACATAATCAGGACCCTACAAAACTACAGTTCACTGGTATTCAATTGGCAAAAACTAATTGGAGAGGAGATGATCTTATAAAAAAAAAAAAAAATGGGACAGATGGAGATGAAATGGATTTTCAATTTAAACACCTTGACCCCAGGAGGGCTTAATAGTGACTTTGAAATATGCCATTTCATCTAATTTTCACTAATTTTCTCTACTCCACCTGTTTCCTCTGAAAATGGACATAGATCATCAAATATAGTGTTTTATATATATGTAATGTATAAGAGAATGTCAACTATTTATATAAAACAAAAGGGGAAATGAAATAGGAAAGGGGAGGGAGCATTGAGAAAATGGTTTCCTCTATCATGTAATTTGTTTAATTTGTTTAAATCTCTTTATGTCATCTCTTATGTTCCTATATTTGTAAATAGAAGAAAGAGGATGAAAATTACTTGGGGGTATATATATTCATTTTTTATAAATAAGAATTCCCTTGTCTATATTCTATAGTTGACATTGCCATTGTTTAGGTGATGAATTATGTACAATATATTTATATGTCCTTTTCTTTTTCTACTTTTTATTCCCTTGTTCCCTGTTTTTTGTCCCTCTCCCCCATTTGGATATCTGTGGTGGGAGTGGGAGTTTTCCATAAGGATGTATGGGCAGGCTATATCTAACATCTGCCAGTAAACCCGCCCGGTCTGGAAGTGACGAGCGATTCATTCCCACAAGAAAAATGGCTGCGGTGAATGCGAAAATGAGGCGGACCGGGCGACCGCGCCATTCCCAATCACCCTAAAGGACTACAGGTGAGGCACTCCACCCCACTACACACAGCAATATGATTGGACCATGTCAAAGAAGGACCACCTATCGGAAAAGAGACCGGCAAATTTAAGCAGCAAGATAATGAAGACAGAAAAACCGATTGAAAAAGCCCACAGGACGTGGGTGAAACGCGTCTCGGAATTGAAGCCATTAACTGGGACTTTATATTTATCTTTTACTATTTCAATATTGTTTTATTGTTTTTGATTTTAAATTTAGAATAAATGTATTATTTTTTTAATACATCCCATTGGCTTTCTATTTTACCTTGCTGCTAAATGAAGGGTTGGTGCCCCCCTCCAGAGGCACCCAAGTCTACCATCTAGAGCCAGGTTCTCATTGGCTCAAAAAAAGGTGAGCACTACCATAACCACTGTATGTGCAATTACAAAGTTAAAACATAGTACACTAGGGGGTTTCTCCCTTTTTTCTTTCTCTCTTTCCTTGAGGAAATTCAATCCAGTTAAAGGGTGCAGTGTCTCCATACGACACTACTGTGGAAGTGATTTGAGCCTGTCCTGTTTGAGGCTCTATTCCATGTGAGTTTGATCATTGACAAATCACTACAAAATCCTCACTATCTACAGATTTACACTATATTGTGTTGTATTGTTTTTGTTTCACTTTTATGTATCAACATACATCTGAGATTTGACCCTGAATCAGGGTAAGTGAAAATATACAGCACTCCACTCACTTGACTAGTAAGGTCTGGATTTTTATCCAGTTCATACTAGATTCACTTTGGTTTACTTCTATATTGAGTGGGGGAAAGAGAACACCCACCAGAGTGTGTAGCTGCTTTTGTATCACTCTAATAGATCTATAAGCGCACTGGACACAGTAATCACTATTTCATAAAAGCAGCTCTGCTGGAAATGTATGTCTCATTAAATAGAGAGCAAAAAGTTGCCTATCATTTTCGGTGAAGCTGCTGCAGGTTAATATAAAATCTAATATAATGGGATAGTGAGACAATCATCTGCTAAAAAACTTATTCAGAATATAATTCAACGGTATCCAGTGGTTGGCTGAACCTGAAAGGGATTTTAATGAAAACAAAATATAAATGCTTAAAACATCATCTGAACTAAGAGAGTCTTAAAGTGTGGTGTATTTAATAAATATATCAGTTCCAGCCGAAAATAAAAAGAATAAAATATATAGTGCTCACTGTATTACTGGAGTATAAAATTAAAAGGTATGAAATGTACTCACAATATATTGAGCAGTCCTTACTGCTCAATATATTGTGAGTACATTTCATACCTTTTAATTTTTTACTCCAGTAATACAGTGAGCACTATATATTTTATTCATTCTATTTTCGGCTGGAACCATCGCTGGACTACTGAATTTTAAGTGGCACTCCATATATCTTTGAGTGGGGATCATTCCACTTCATGCATTCCATACCAGAGCTGGATTTTAGCTCTGGAAATTGTAAGTAGTACCTACTTATAATTCCTTATATCCATATATACTTACCTACTGTGCCATTGGATTTCCTTTTTCTCTGCTTCTCTTCCCATATGTCTCACTGAAACTACAAGTCTGCATCCGTGACGAATCTCCGCTGCTCTACAAGAATTTTTCTTACTAACTGTGGACTATTATTCTGGACTTGTGTTTAACTATTTTAAGTGTACATATTATTCATATTAAAGGGGCACCCTTCCCTTTCTTTTTTGCTCCATCCTTAATTATCTGTAGGGGATTGGAGGGTACTCCCCTTTATGTAGGTGTGCTGCCTTTTCATTATATATACCCCCCCATATTTGTGGCATTTTTAGCGCTGATCCTGTTTTGACTTTTTCTTATATTTTAATAAATACATTGTTTTTTTACAATTATTACATTTATGTATTAAAATATGCATTTGTCGGGGGCGGGGCCGGACCGCCAGGCTGAGTGGACGCACAATGGATTAGCTCCTGTAAAAACCTCCAGTTTTAGCCTCCCAAAAAACAGCATCACGCATACCTGACAACTGGCTGCCGTGCACCGGTGCAAGAGGCCACCCTGGTCCCGAGGAGAGGCTTGCTGAGCAGTTTTAGTCCCTCGGAGGGGCGATCCAAGTCACACGATGTGGACCGCTTGGGCGGTGAGCGAGTTGGACGGCCGCTGCCTGGCTATCCTGCCCACCAGTGGTAAGGCAGCAACCCGGGGATAGGCGGATCCGGCTCCGTTCCCCCCCCCTTTGGGCCAGCGGGGGTGATCCTGGTCCACACCCCGAGACCCATCGGACCACAACAATGCAGGCACTTGTAGCGGAGGCAGAGAAAGCCATTTCCAAAATGGTGGAGACCACATGGCAAGTGACCCTGATAACAGCCGAGCGCACTCACCTCTCCTGCGGCCATACAAACAGATCACCGAACCAGTCAGAGCAGGAACCAGCAGAGTGGGTGCCAAGACCCCATGAGCAGAACAACAAAAACAAAAAGACAACTGTCACTGCATGCTGGATTACCCTATCATACTAAGCAGCGCACCGAGAGGGAGCCGTAATGCACGGACTGATCATTCACATCAGACTGGATGCCTGGGATCTCTCACCAGCCCAAGACAAACACCTGATAGACCAGCGAACAAGGGAATATCAGTAGTGCAGCAGCCACCTCAGCTTATCGCACCAAAGAAACCATCCTCACTGAATCAAGACTGGTCTCCTGACAGGCAAACACAGACCCTTCGCCTGACCGACGTGGAAACCTCCAGGGGTGGACGTTTTACAGTCTAATCATAAGGGTTAAGGCTGCTTTAGAGTTTACTATAGCCACTCATGCTCTAGCCCAGCATAACCTGCAACCACTCTCACGAAGCTTAGGCAGCTAAGAAAGATGTCTACTTGTTATTGTAATCAGCCTAAGAAGAGCTCGATAAACAGCATGCAAAACGTTATCATTAGCAGTTATCAACCACTTGAATGGTAATGTTGTATTAAGCAGGAAAAAATATGCATACTCATTTACTGCAGTCACTAGTATGTAACTGATGTTAGCTTAAACAGTCAGTAAACTCACTAACGACATAACGACAATCTACTTATGTGTGTATGTGTAGTCTAATTAATCTATATGAATGCTACTCTAGTACTCCAATCGTGATATTTTATAAAATTAAATGTGCTGACAACTCCTTCATGATACTGTATACCAATGTAAAGCTTGTACTCGCTTTCGTGGCGCTACAGGCCTGTTTGTAAAAGTATGCACAAGAAAAATAAAGAATAAAAAAAAAAATATATGCATTTGTTAGCATAGAGCTTACCTTCAAATAACATAATAAAATCCTTTGTGCACTTAAAGGATATAGACTGATCAGCCACACACTAAAACCGGTGAAGTAAATAAGGCCAGGGAATCCCATTTGATAAAGTCCTTGTGTGACGAAACGCGTTATGGATATTTGAATATTGTGTTTTTTATATATATTAAAGTATTTTTGGTCATTTGTTTGTGCCAATTATCTTTTTTATAGACACATATCTTTCTTTTTTACCCTGGCCTTTTTACTGTTAATTTTATTATTTTTACTGGTTTTAAAACAAACCTAAAAATTCCTGGAAGTTTCCTGTACCCAAAGAAATCCGTAGGTGGGGATCAATCCACCCAAGCTATCATCAAAGAGCAGTGGGTCTGCCCTTATTTTGTAAGTACATTTCTTTTATTATTTTATTATTATTTGCCATACAGTGAGCACTATTGGCTGTTTGTTTTATCCCGAGAATTGGATACCATTCACGGAGAAGAACCTGCTTATATCCCACAAGCGGGGATTAAACCGCTGTACGCGCTTTACTCCAGAGCTGGACATTAGCTCTGGTAAATGTGAGTTTTATACTATTATTTTTACGTCTATACCTGAATTTTACATACTACACCATTGGATGTCCCTTCTCCCTCTTTTTTATTTTTCATAACGAATGAAGCCACCATATAAATAGAAGACCCCATCAACCAAAGACACCTGTAAGAATATACCAGTTGGACTTTCTCTCTTTTTTTCCTTTTATTGGACTTTATTCATGTGCGCAGCCTTTTATTGTTTTTACTTTATCCTGTTTTAGAAAGGGTTTGAGGGATTCCCTTTTTTAAGGTTGCTGCCATAAGTTATTTTAGCGCTGTCTCATTCCTCCTACTTACATTCAACATATCCCCAGATAGCTTAGATCTGAGCGCACATTATTACCGAATGGCGCTCAGATCACATACATACAGTTCAATTGCCATGGAGCCAAAGTCTTTCACATAGTCTTTCGTTATACGAATGGGCTCCATGGCATAGCTATCTGGGGTATCACTGTTCAAATAGGGAAAGTACCGAATGACCCGGTTTTCGGGTCTTTGCAGGGGAAAGCATTTCAACATGGGGCCATAGTCACTGGGCAGGAGGCTGGCAATCAGTCTTCTCCAATGCCCAGTGGCGAGGCTGGTTCCACCACATACTATGATTCATTAATCATGAAATCAATTTAAGAGATATTACCATGTCTTTGATGCTGTCGCCTGTCGATATGTTCTCCCATTGGTGAAGGTTCTTTAAAACCTCTATATATTAACCTGTGTGTTCTAGGTCATTTAAGTTGTCAAATGACATTCTCACCAGACAGACTGACCAGGAGATGTGTCCAGATCAGTAACAGTCTGCCTGTTATATATCTACAGCAGAACATGTGGATCCCCAGGAGGTCTCCAAGCTGTACCAGAAGACTATCAAATAATTATCTTCATGGGAATTTACAAGAATTGTTTTCACAAATGCATCAGGGATCTTCACTAGATCAAGAATTACTAGGAATTGAAATGGGAATGTCATATTATAGTCCAAAACAGCTGAAAGATTCTTCAAATTAACTATTTTTTTGCTCGGTATTCTTTTTTATTTCAGTTGTTATGGGCCAAAATTAAAAATCCCAGTTTTCGACAGTTCCACAACATTTTAAATCTCAGTAAATTAAACGCATATATTAAAATGTGTTTATTAAATAGAGTGCTGAATGGCACAGTAATATTTTATGTTAATTGGTCATTTAAATATAATTAAAATACCTTGATTAAATATTAATGATTATTAAAGTCCATTTAACTTGGCATGCCAAGTGTTCCTCGGTGGATCAAATTTAAATTAATAAAAACTCTTTTTTCATTTTATTTTATTTATATGCATTTAATCTATGCAAAGAGCTTGAGGTGTTTAGCATGAAGGCATGTAAGAAGACTCTGTATTAATGTGTATAAACCTGATGTGTGCTACCATTTTGTGCCCCCCTATATCCTCTCAGTGCAACGATGCTCACAATGTCTGCCTTTTTCACTATCATGTGAGTCTACAGTGCTATAAAACACACTGACCGTTTCAGTTTTTACAGTTAAGAATATTGATAGATGAATTTGCCTAATGTCTCATTATGGGACAATTTAAGAAGTTTGAAGGTTCTAATTACCCAAACAAAAGCCTACCATTTGCGAACGCAGACATTCCGGGATATTTCATATGGTGTATATTGTGCCTTAACATGCTGACATTTTTTGCTTAAGCAGTTTATGTGAGAGTTTGCATTTTGCTTTTACAATCGTGTTACATGTCTGCTGGGCATTTTTTTTAAATCTGATATGTACCATTATGATCAAACCCCGCAACGTATGCTCATCAAACTCTTCTGAATAAAACAATACCCCAATATATGCCTTTGCCACTATCATGTGAAGTTACAGTGAATTTTGATGAATGTGATGGGCCTATTCTGTGTTTAGGGGCACTGTAGCAGTGTGACAATCCTACTTACCCCATAACTGCATACCATTTGCGAAACTAGACACCACAGGGTATGTCATATGGTATATTTTGAACCTTACTGTAAAGCATTTTTAACAACTATTTTTTTCAAGGTTTATGGTATTATTTTTATAGTGGGGGTTTTTTACATGTACATTGCAATCCCTAATCCTAAACTAAAACCTAATCCTATATCTAACCGTAATCCTAGTCCTCACCCTAACCTTAACCCAAACCTTAATCCTATGTCTAAACTAACCCAAGCCTTAATCTTAATCCAAAATCATAATCCTAACCCTGGCAATAGTGTACTGATGTACTGATGTTGGCAGAGGAACTATTTTGCTAATTTCAGCAGAGGGATTCCTTTGCTTTTCATAATCGTAATCCGAACTCTAATCCTAATTCTAATCCTAAACATAAACCAAAACCTAATCCTAATCCTTAATCTCATCCCAAGGTTTTCACTTTGCTTATCTCAGTATTGATATCAGTAAATGGTATTCTAAGCCAGAACAGTAGAGAACAGTATGTTGCAGCCGTTTACTGGATCTTCCTGTCATGCTGAAAGGCCTGTAATTTGCCATTACACTGATATTGGCACTGAGCAACAATCAAAATGGCATGAAGGTATGCAAGGAGACTGTGTCTGGATCTGTTCAGACCCTGGATGTCTCCCTCAAACAAACTGCTGACGCAGTAGTGTTCAATTGATTTAAAGGGCTGTAGGCAGCACTCACTTTGAGCACAGCATAAAGCTCATTGGTCAGTCTAGGGCAGTGATGGTGAACCTTTTTGAGCCCGAGTTCCCCGAACTGCAATACATGCCAACTTTTTTTTCCTTAAAGTGCCAACACGGCACTTAAACCTCAATACTGAGGTTTAAGTTTAGAAAAAAACAACTCTACTGTTGTCCGAATTAATTAACAACTTTTGTTTTAAAAGAACACAACAACAGAGAGTTCAATGATACAAATTTTAAATATTGATATAAATAGATAAAATTAAGCTTATATTTATTAGTATCTCCAACAAATGCAATACATACACACACAGACTGCTGAATACATACACACAGTCTGCTGAATACAATCACACAAGACTGCTGAATACAGAGACTGATGAATACAAACACACACAGTCTGCTGAATACACATACAGACAGACTACTGAGTACACACACACAGACTGCTGAGTACACACACACAGACTGCTGAATACATACACACACAGACTGCTGAATACATACACACAGTGCACTGAATACATACACTGCTAAATACACACACAGACTGCTGAATACACACACACACAGATTGCTGAATACACACACACAGATTGCTGAATACACACACACACACAGAGACTGCTGAATACACGCTAACACAAACAGACTGCTGAATACACACACAAACTGCATTGAGGGGTGTAGTGTATGTGTTTGTGTGTTGGGTCCTGTGTGTGTGCTGTGTGTGAGGGGTGCTGTGTGTGTGTGTGTGTGTGTGTGAGGGGTGTTGTGTGTGTGTGTGTGTATGAGGGGTGGTGTGTGTGTGTATGAAGGGTGGTGTGTGTGTATGAAGGGTGGTGGTGGTGTGTGTGTGTGTATGAGGGGTGTTGTGTGTGTGTATGAGGGGTGCTGTGTATGTGTATGAGGGATGCTGTGTGTGTGTGTGTGAGGGATGCTGTTTGTGTGTGAGGGGTGCTGTGTGTGTGTGAGGGGTGCTGTGTGTGTTTGAGGGGTGCTGTGTGTGTGAGGGGTGCTGTGTGTCTGTTTGTGTGTGTGTGTGTGTGTGTGTGTGAGGGGTGCTGTGTGTGTATGTGTGTGTGTGTGTGTGAGGGGTGCTGTGTGTGTGTGAAGGGTGCTGTGTGTGTGTGTGTGTGAGGGGTGCTGTGTGTGTTTATGAGGGGTGTGTGGGGGGTGGGGAGCTGGGTGGGGTATGGGTGCTATGCTGTGGGGGTTAGGGGTGCTGTGTGTGTTGTGGGGTGCTGTGTGGGGGGTGGGGCTGCTGTGTGTGAGGGAAGGGGTGCTGTGTGGGGGGGTAGGGATGCTGTGTATGGGTGGTAGGGGTGCTGTGTGTGGGGGTAGGGGTGGGAGGGATGCTGGGTGGAGGGAGGGAAGCTGGGTGTGGGAGAGGAGGGATGCTGGGGTGGGGGGGTGGAGGGATGCTGGGGAGGGGGTGATGTGTGTGTGGGGGGTAGGGGTACTCTGTGTGTGGGGTAGGGGTACTCTGTGTGGGGGGCTAGGGGTACTGTGTGGGGGGGTAGGGGTGCTGTGTGTGTGGGGCTGGGGTAAAGGTGTTTTAAAAAAAGTATGCTACACCAGTATCCCCCCCCTCCTTCTTACCTTTAATGAAGGGGGGGACACAGCCATCCCTGGTGGTCCGGTGGTGGCAAGCACTCCTTCCGTGCTGGGAGACAGGGGGAGGGATCTGTGAAGCAGCTCCCCTGTCCTCCCGCGCGATGCTATGTGGAGCGTTGCTCGCGGGAGGACAGGGGAGCTGCTTCACAGATCCCTCCCCCTGCCTCCCAACATGGAAGCAGAGTAGGCGCCAGTCGTTTTGGGCAGGCAGGTGCCTACTCTGCATTGATGGCAAACCTATGGCCGCATGCCCACAGAAAGGGCCAGGCGTGCCACCTGTGGCACGCGTGCCATAGGTTCGCCATCACTGGTCTAGGGCCACTAATTCTTGCCCTGGATGATAGATGGGAGCCCCAGGTATCGATTTGATATCTGTGTGTACCTGATTTAACTCTGCACACTACATTTCAGAAAATAAGGATTTACAGTGAGCGGTAGGGGTAATGGTGATTGGATTGCTGCTTTTATATTCTCGGTGACCTGGCTCTGTGACTTTACGTGATCTTCCGCTTCATGGCTGAGTTGCTGCTCTTTCTAAACGCTTCCACTTTCCAATAATACCACTCACAGTTGACCATGGAATATCTAGCAGGGATGACATTACATAAATTGACTTGCAAAGGTGGCATTCTAGCACACACTTGAATTCACTTAGCTCTATTTAGAAAGACCTATTGTTTTCACAAATGTTTGTAAATGCAGACTGCATGGCTAGGAGCTTGACGTTATACACCTGTGGCAATGGGCCTGATTGAAACACATAGATTCAATAATTAAGAGGTGTGCCCCAATACATTCATATTCATATAGTGTACATTGTGGATGGTTCCAATGGTCTATAGTAACATTTATGAAGTGTATATTGTATCTCTATTCACACAGTTCTCATGGTTCTCCTCTCAAGTGATCTGCTCCTCCTAAGATTTGTTGCAGAAATAAAAATGTTCCAAAAGTAAAGTTCTTATAAAATGTCTAAAGAGAAAAATAGTAAGTAAATCAATTTACAGCTAACAAGATGGCTGACGCCAAGTAACTAGTAATATAAAACAAATATATTTAGAAGGCAGTCTGCCAAAATTAGTCTAAAATGTTAGATGCACCGAAAGTTCTTATTTGGGGTATTTTTATCTATCAAGAAGTGATCAAAATACAGCTTTATCTAACTCCTGTCAAACATCATAATAAAAAAAATGTGCTTTAGAAACAAACAGAAAATATAAACTAATCTTGTTTTGTATTGTCATTGTTTTCACTGATGTAGTTTGTGTGTAACATGCGTACGACTAAAAAAGGTTTATTCACTAGACAGACGTTAATACCAGATACAGCCACAATAGAATAAAATGTCAATGTCAGATTTGCTTCCAGTTCTTTTTTTACCTTAAATTTCAAATGGTTGAGAAATCCTAACTAGTATATTTAACGTTTACTCCACGCACCTATCTTCCTTTCTGTGGTTATACTAGAAGGCCCAGTCTTGATCCCCTCTCTTCTCTCCTGCCCTTGAGCATCTTGTACTCCCCACTGTTTGAATTTTTGAATTCTCTTTCTTTATTAACAGGTATATTTCGAACTTTTTATTCACCAGTTTCTTATATTTGAAAAACACTCAAAATACTTGAAATGTGGAATATAATAAAAAGTGCAGGGGCCCTCCCTATTCTGTTCACCTCTAGACTTTGTCATTTTAGGGTGAACTGCAATGTGGCTAAATTTGGGCCAATTGAGTGTTCGGAGGTTTTTTTTATTTTTACGTTTTATATTTATTCATTTTGTTTATTTAGTTTTTAATTTGCAGCACACTGATTGACCTATTTTTGCACTCTTTTTGCTCTCCTGATTTAGTTTCCAAATGAGGATCTCCATTTCTCCGAACCCAACCAACATCTGACCATAAAATGGTTTGGCCAAGCTGAATTTTCTGGATTCTGCCAAACCGGTCAGATTGTCAGGATCATTTGACTTGAAACTACTTTTGTACATCTTCTTCCTTAATATAGCACATAGTACTATAATGTTTTGTGCTTAAAAACATCATACACTGTACATAAATCTGTTTTTTTATTTATTTTTCCTCCCGAAGACAAATTTCATTATTTCTCCTCTGATCTGCTTATTCCGCAGACTGTATATAATTGGGTTTAATAACGGGGTGACTACAGTGTAAAGCACAGAAACTAACTTTTGAAGGCACAAGTATTCTTCTTTAGAGGGAAACAGATAATTAAATGCTAGTGTACCGTAATATAAACATACAACGGTCAGGTGGGAGCTGCAGGTGGAGAAGGCTTTCTGTTTCCCGGTGGTGGCAGATATGTGAAGAATTGTTAATAAAATACTAATGTAAGTCCATGTAATAATTATTAATGGACACAAAGTTACTGGAAAAGACAATATAATGATCACTATTTCATTAGCTAACGTACTTGAACAAGACAGTTTAAGAAGGGGAACCAAATCACAGTAAAAATGGTTAATAGTATTTGACTCACAAAATGTCATTTGGCTTAAAATAATATTATGGGGCAGTGCAAAGAGCAAACCCAGTAGCCAGGGAGGAATAACAAGATAAACACAACGTTTCAGGTCCATAATAGAGGAATATCTCAGTGGGTGACAGATGGCCAAATATCGATCATAGGACATTACAGTGAGAAGAAGGGACTCAGTAATGGCTGATTGAGAAAGGAAGTAAATTTGGGTGAAGCAGCCAGCAAATGATATGGTACTTCCTTTTTTTAATATGATAGAAAGCATTTTGGGTACAATGTTTGTGATGATGATCATGTCATTGAAAGACAGATGGCTGAGGAAGAAGTACATGGGAGTGTCGTTGTATCTGGATATGAGTACCATTAAGATTATTGTTATATTGCCAAATATTGTCACAAAATAAATGGTCAGGAACAGAATAAAGAGTAAAATCTTGAAATTGTGAATATTCCCAAATCCCAGCATCCAAAACTCCTGAACAGTTGATTTGTTCTTAAAACTTTCCTAATTTCAAAGAAAAAAAAAAATACAATTTCACATTAACGTAATCAGTAAGGTAAAAGACAAGTAAACTTAAAAGACAAATTCAACGAACCAGATAGAAAAGAACAATGTCCCAGCTACAGTGTCAGCCTACATGGATACTTACAGTATTTTTTATCTCATTTGTTAGTAATTTGTTTATCAGACATGCCATTCACTGCCATTGTTTGTATTGTTTGTATTGTTTCTTTTTTGTTTTGTTGAATTTTACCATATATGATTGTGGCAAACAATATGATTTTTTTTTTTGTTTCATATTAGTAAAGTAATTCATGTTTGCCAAGCTGTCAAATAATTACCATTTGCTCATCTTTTTGTGTCCCAGGATTAATTTTCACACACCGGCAGAAAAAATAAAACAAAACAAACATGACATTTACAATGCTATGAAAAACAACGGGAGAGAGAAACTAACATCCCATTAAAAATAGGCAGCAATGCCACAAAATGTCATGTTAGTTTAATGTGACTCAAGATGGCCTAAACTCCACGTAGAGAACCTTTAGACTCTAACTGCAAGTTATACCTTTTACAATCATTGCAAAAAAAGCTATAAGGACACCTTTTGGTTAAAGCAATGAAATTTAAAATAATCATATACCCAAACCCTATGATATATATATATATATATATTTTGTGGTCATACACAACATGTATGTAATATATGTTATGAACACAAGCTTCAGGCTTGTCAAAGGCTTTACAGAAACCAAAATGTTCTATTTTAATGTAGAATAAAGCATTTTACAATAATACTGCCTGAGCCTACTTTGATGATAAAATCATTCACAAATACCACAATTCTTCAAAAAAAAATATTTAATAGGAACGCAGTGACAGCAAATTATACGATAAACCCTGGCTACCAAGTATCTCAAGCTCATCATTTGTTTCTAGATATGCAATCAAGGGAATACATTTTCCAAAATATTTAGCAGTTGTGTTAGCTTAGAAGCCAAGAAGATATATAATACAGTGGTGTAAAACATATGTAATTACAATTATTTACATAGCCAATATTCCACAGTGCCGTACAAAACGTAAAACAAGACAAAGAATTCATTCTAACAAAATATGATTGACATACAGGAACAGTAGGTGAAGAGGGTCATGCCAAAAAGAGCTCACAATCTAAAAACCATGAAGAAGGAATCTTCTTACACTCATCCATTCTTTATATAAATGGATAATTTTTACAACACTGTACGCAATTTTTCAATGAAAAATCCAGCTCTCTGATTTACTTAGAACTGACTGGAGATCGCTATGTGTGATATTGTGAGCATTTAACATTCTCTATTTAATATCTTGCTTTGCCTATTAAAAAGGTGCATTCAGAGTGAATAGGTCAAGAGACAACAAAATTAAATATCACCATTTTGTAAAAAATGGCCAGATGTTCTCAAAGGTAGAATTATTCAGAAAGTATATTTTCACTTGTTTTTCTATGTTATTCAGTTTGTCGATCAGCATCATCGCAGAATAACGTGACCACGAGATGTGTCCAGATCTGCGTGTTATATTTCTACAGCAGAAAATAGGGATTCTCAGGAGATCCCCGAGCCATATGAAATATGCTTCCAGGAGACTATGAGATAATTATCTTCATGGGACTTTAGGAAAATCTAGCCATAATTATCACTATATGTACACTAAAGATTCAAATGTGTGTTTTAAAAATGTACTTGTAAATGTATTCAACATTATAAAAATTTCTGATACTTTAAATATATTTGTTGTAATAAACTTCTTGCAGTTATCATGCTAATATATATTCCGATGTAGTGGTTATGGTGTCAGTTGTGCCCTGGCTCCTTCCAGAGTAAAGAAAAAAATAAAAGTATATCGTGTGAAATATAAGAAATACATAAGACTCTAGACCCTTGTGTATATATCCCTCAATATACATCAAAATCACACCGAAATGTGAAATCAACACGTTAAGGACGGATGTAATTGTCCAAGTTCTAATCAAAACAAAATCAAAACAAAACCTGGAATTTGACTTATATGTCTGTTCAAAAATAATTTATCTCTTTCATTGTACAGAACACTGGTGAGACCTCACTTGGAGTATTGTACACAGTACTGGAGACCGTATCTTCAGAAGGATATTGATACATTAGAGAGAGTTCAGAGAAGGGCTACTAAACTGGTTCATGGATTGCAGGATAAAACTTACCAGGAAAGGTTAAAAGGATCTTAACATGTATAGCTTGGAGGAAAGACGAGACAGGGGGGATATGATAGAAACATTTAAATACATAAAGGGAATCAACACAGTAAAGGAGGAGACTATATTTAAAAGAAGAAAAGCTACCACAACAAGAGGACATAGTCTTAAATTAGAGGGACAAAGGTTTAAAAATAATATCAGGAAGTATTACTTTACTGAGAGGGTGGTGGATGCATGGAATAGCCTTCCAGCTGAAGTGGTAGAGGTTAACACAGTAAAGGAGTTTAAGCATGCATGGGATAGGCATAAGGCTATCCTAACTATAAGATAAGGCCAGGGACTAATGAAAGTATTTAGAAAATTGGGCAAACTAGATGGGCCGAATGGTTCTTATTTGCCGTCACATTCTATGTTTCTATGTTTCTATATTAAATGCATCCACACTCAGGGCTGGCCTTAGGCCATTAGGCGCCCTGTGCGAAAAGTCTTCACGGCGCCCCATCCCCCCAGTAAAAAGCTGTATACAGTCACACTCACAGGCACAAGCAGACAGTTACACAAACAGTTACAAGCAGACAGTCAGACACACTCAGTTACAGGCATGCAGACACTCACGCATGACGATGGGCACACACACACTCAGTTAATACACACTGTGTATTTTTTTAATTCAAAGTTTCTTTGTAAAATATTTTCCTTATTTT
>OW240914.1:7625405-7627905 GCA_933207985.1 Pelobates cultripes | reverse complement strand
ACCTTGCAGACATGCCATAGCTGCTGCGTTAATTCGGCAGTAAACTGAGTGCCCCTGTTGGATAGGATTTCTTTGGGGAATCCAACCCGAGAGAATAGCTGAACCAACGCATTAGCTACAGTGTCTGCCTGGATGTTAGATAGGGCCACGGCTTCAGGATACCTGGTAGTGTAGTCCACTACGGTAAGAATATAACGTTTACCGGAAGGACAAGGGATAGCCAGGGGCCCCACTAAATCGATAGCAACCCGGCTGGATGGCTCCTCTATTATGGGCATATTCATTAGGTGTGCCTTAGGATTGCCTCTCCTCCCTACCCGCTGACACACATCTCATGTGTTGCAATGTGTCCTAACGTCCGCATGTACCCCAGGCCAGAAGAAGGTTTGGGTAATACGGTGTAGGGTGCAAGTTACAGCCAAGTGGCCAGCTAAGGGAATATCATGCCCTATCCTTAGTATCTCTTCTCTGTACTTATACAGGACTACCAATTGTCGCCTATGCTGTCCCTTCTTCTCTGTTAGATGGTACAGTTTCCCTTTCTCCCATACAAATGTCTCGTTATCTAGCCCCCCTCCCCCCAGATTAGTCTTTTTCACTGTGCTTTTCGTAAGGTCGGGTCAGATTTGGACTCGTTCTTAAAGGTGGCTGGGGTATCCCAGGGTATGGGATATGTGGCGAAACCGACCTCGCCACTGGGCATTGGAGAAGACTGATTGCCAGCCTCCTGCCATGTGACTATGGCCCCTGGGATGTATTGCCCTTTAAAGACATGATTTGGGCATAATGGATTTGTGTTGTGCTGCTGCTGGCCCTTAAAGAACCATCTGGGGACATACTGTGGAGTTACTGGGTGGCCATCATTTCATGTATCAGAGGCACATGGTGAGAACAATGGATGAAGCACATGGTGAGAACAATGGATGGCGGCCATTTTAACTCACAGACACTGTTTGGACTTTTCAACACGGTGCCATCTCGCCGGTATTTGGTGCACAGAGACATCGTGTAGTGGTTTTGGACTATACAACAGTGGACACATTATACAGTAATTGTTTTTCATTTAGCCTGCATATGTTCTGTGGAATCTGCATTAAACTGTATCTTCCAAAGTACTGAATGGATCTGGGTGAATTTTGGATATGTGGTTCACCCAGATCCCCCGGTTCCAAGGATATACTTTGGGGTTATTGCATGTTTTGGGGTCCCTGTGATGTGTTTTATGATACTGTATTTTTGCTGCTTGTGATAATTATGTTAACCCATTGTGTGCCATAATTACATCACAAGCAGAGGGGAGGATTTTGTGTATAATTGCTGGGAGGGTTTTCTGTAATGTACGTGTGTTATTGGTTGTTCTGTAAAACCCTGTTTGCAGTACTAAGTTTGTGGATTGGGAATAAAAGAGGCTGTATGTGCCAGTACAGTCAGTTCTGCTTGACCTCAAAACGAAGTGTTGTCTCGTTATTGGGGGAATTGGATTGTATGCTGATTGCCAGGAGTGTAAGCTGATTGTGTGCTTTTCCTGTTCAGCTGCTTACAGCATTCATATACTTGAGAGCATTTGCATGCTTCTCCAGTTCGGTGGTTGTGGTGTCTACTGCAGTGCTTGGAGTCCTCAGGAAGCGCTAGGAGCATCCTTCAATGGAGGTACCCAGTCGGTGTGCCAGGTGATCCGTTACAGGATCTAATGGGGCAGTCAGGGTCGGAGTGAGTCTTACCTGTGGCTCCCGCACTGGTGAATGGTCTGGCTGGTTCCTGGCTTGTGCTCGGGTAGTCACCGGATGAGCATCGGGGGTATAGGATGGGGCATAAGCAGATGTCATAGGTTCCAAATCGTTTCCCAATAATACCTCTGCTGGCAAATTTTCCATGATTCCCACGTTCACAGTCCCTTTTCCCGCCCCCCAATCCAGATGGACCTTGGCGGTCGGGATTTTGTATACATCCCCCCAGCCACTCGAACGACCACAGTCTGTTCTGAACGCTTGTGCTCCAACACCAAGTGGCTTTGAACCGGTTATTGTAGCTCCATTGTCCCACAGTCCCTCAGTGGGGTGACGATCCTGTGGATTTGGTGGTGATTGTTGAGAGGGCAATTCGCCATGAGATCCCTGGTTGCTTGCACCGAAAACATGTTGGTCGCGGACGTTCGGCAGTGTGGCTATTGGGTGGTAGTGCCTGGTAGGTCCTGCTGGCACGGGAGCCCTGAAGTCAGGTCGGGACGGTGTTCAGTAGTTCTCCCGGCTTTCGGTATGAATTGTTGGTCGGTAGTTGTTGCTTTCGTGTAACCGTGAATCACAATGTTCATCAGCCGACCTAGCTGTTTCTGTGAGGGTAGTGGGTCTACGATCACGAAGCTATTCCTTGCACTGTTGATCTAATCCATTGTAAAAATGTTCCAAAAGAAATAATTGTAACACCTCCTCACCCGTTACGACTTGGCATCCTTTCATCCAGTGATCGGTTGCTCTCCTCATCCGATGAGCCCATTCGGTAT
>OW240914.1:7573867-7615477 GCA_933207985.1 Pelobates cultripes | reverse complement strand
CAAAACGTCTAATTTTTATTTAAAAAAATAAAATTAAAAAAAAAATTACCCAACAATAAAGAAAACCATCACAGATCTTGGAGTGTCGCTTGTGTTCCTTGTTGTTGCACTCTGACTTCTGCAGATTGCGGTCTCTGCTATTTTCACACCTCCCAGATTGATGGCCGGGTTATTAAGTGGAACCTGAGCGCAGGGTGAATTATTTCTTGGGGTACAGTAATGAGGGAGAACCCAAAAAATACACAATAAACGCACCATTATGCAGTGTTTTTTTTATATTTTATTATAGCAATTGAAACTTTAATACAACAGGAAGTATCTCAAGGACGGAAATATAATATGTACATTGTGATATGGAATGTAAACAATTGCAGCATATTTATACGTGCCATATAAAACAAAAATCGAAGTTTACCAATTCCTGAGACTATTTTAGGATCCTTAAACAAGAAAGAGTCTTAAACCAGACGTCAGAAACTGGAGAGGATTTCGGCCACTGCAAGCAAGAAAGTCCTCAGACGTCTGTCCAGATGTGAAAAGATGAGGAAAGTCAAGGTCTAGAAGGCCCCAGGCAATGCTGCATGAGGGACTGGAAGGTGACAAACATGCGTCTAACTCCATCGCTATCCAGAATGTCATGAGGAGAACATATCGAGTCCTGTTTCAGGGGAATGGGAATGTGAACAGGCAGAATAAAGAATTGGCAGATGGATTGGAGGAAAGGAAGTACAAATATCGTAGTAGATATGGAATAGTCAAGAAAAAAAAGAAAAAAAAAAAAGTTGAGTAGAGAAGGTACAGAATAAGTAGATGGGTTAAAGACTAGGCAGATCTGATAAGAAACGAAATAATTTAAGGAAGAAAAAAAAGCATATGTATAAATGGATGAACAATGGGAACAAGAAGAAAATGAACATATTAGAAAAGCTAGGTAGATCTAATAAAGGTGATGAGGAGAAAGGTGGGTAGTACGTTGGAGGAGACAAAAATGGTGGAATGGGACTAAGACAAAGAATGAGCAGATAGAGTGGTGAATGAAAGTAACTCAACCGATGGATACCCGAAGGACAAGTATCCTAGTAAAGAGAGCAGAAAGGTCTAGAAGGAAGAATTAAAGAGATGAAAGGGTGAAAAAGTTGGGTAGAGTAGGTGAAAGGAGAAAAGAAAGGCAAATAGAAGCAGAGGAAGGACAGATTTACTTGGTAACGAAAGATAGCCATGTGAGAAAGGATAATAAGGTGGAGCAAAGGAAGACATATAAGATGGGTAAGTGTGTATGACTGACAGTAAAATACCCCCATGAGTTTTATTTAACCAATCTGCAAGCCAGAAATCAATCATTAAACCAACTATCACACTAGGATCATATGGAGGGAGAACACAGTAATACAGACAGAAGATAAGTAACAGGAACTGTAAACGTTGCCTTATGGCTTATAGTACGATGATGCACTGCTAGCAGCCAGGAAGTACTCTAGACGCGTGGCATAGCTTGTTGTAAGAATACATATCGGGAATCAGTTATCTGTCCTTAATGCATGTGGACAGGCCCGGACTGGCCATCGGGCATACTGGGCAAATGCCCGGTGGGCCGCGATGGCCGTGGGGCCGAGGCCGGCAGGGGATCTCCCCGGCCGGCCTCTGCAGGGCCAGCACTATCCGAGCGCCGGCCCTGCTATGTGTCTCCGTGGGCCGGTGGGGGAGATCAAAGATCTCCCTCACCGGCCCACAGACAGGGAGATGCGGCCGCCGGCTGGGAGAGGGAGGGAGGCAGGGAGGAGAGGACCGGCGGAGCTCTAACAAGCAGGCTGGGGAGGGAGGGAGGCAGGGAGGAGAGGACCGGCGGAGCTCTAACAAGCAGCTCCGCCGGGTCCTCTCGCGGGATTCTGAGCGTTGCCGCGGTTACCGCGGCAACGCTCAGATCTCGCGAGAGTGAACTCTAACCTGCAGGTTAGAGTTCACTCTCACCACTGGACCACCAGGGAAGGCAGCATGGCTCCCCCGGCAAAACGGATCTCTTCCCCCCCCCTCCCAGGATAAAGGTAAGAAGGGAGGGGGTGGGGAAATATATATTTTTTATTATTAAAATAAATATTTAAATAAAAAATACATTCACACTCTCACACACACAGCACCCCCAGACACACACAGCACCCCTATACACAGCACCCAGACACACACAGCACCCAGACACAGCACCCAGACACACACAGCACCCCCAGACACACACAGCACCCCCCAGACACACACAGCACCCCTGGGGATAATATATATATATATTTTTTATTAATAAAATAAATATTTAAATTTAAATAAAAAATACATTCACACTCTCACACACACAGCACCCCCAGACACACACAGCACCCCTATACACAGCACCCAGACACACACAGCACCCAGACACACACAGCACCCCCAGACACACACAGCACCCCCAGACACAAACAGCACCCAGACACACAAAGCACCCTCAGACACACACAGCACCCAGACACACACAGCACCCTCAGACACACACAGCACCCAGGCACACACAGCACCCTCAGACACACACACGGTGCACCCCGGAACACACACAGTGCACCCAGACACACACAGCACCCCCAGACACAGCACCCAGACAGACACACACAGCACCCTGAAGTGAGGATATATATATATATTTTTTTATTAATAAAATAAATATTTAAATTTAAATAAAAAATACATTCACACTCACACACACCGCCCCCAGAGACACACAGCGCACCCAGACACACACACAGCACCCCCAGACACAGCACCCAAACTCACACTGCACCCCCAGACACACACAGCACCCTCACTCACACTGCACCCCCAGACACACACAGCATACTCCCACACATATACACCACACACATATATATATATATATATATATATATAAAATAACCCTCAGTGAGTTAACAGACAAAGAAAATTAGAAACCTAGAATGTGACAGCAGATAAAAACACCCTCACACACAGCACCCCTCTTACATACACACACTGCGCCCCTCACACATAAAATAAGTCCAAATATATTATATATATATATATATATATATATATATATACATACACACACACACACACACACTACAGCACCCCTCACACTGCACCACTACACACATTACGCTCCAGATACACACTAGATCCCTTACCCTATATGCACTCTTAATCCTCTACACACACACACACACACACAGGGTCCTTTACACAGTAGATCTCCTACACACACACACACTACATTCCTTGTCAGCAAACACATACAACATTCTCTAAACACACCCTCTCTGCAACCCCTACACACACTACGTCACCTATACACATACACTTCAGCCCGTATGCACTCTCTCGCTGTATCCCACACTCTCTACAGCCCCTAGCCACACATATTACACCACAAACACAAATTAAATTGACCTATTTATACAATACCACAATACACACACACAATCCCACAAGCAGGCTCCAAACATATGCACCATGCACTTTCCTGGCCCTTTTGTCCTCTGGTATCCCACTTGTGGAGACACCAGAGACAATTTAAAAGCAAACACAGCGCAAGCATGTTATTAAATTTGCTTGCGCTGCACAGAATAAATTCAGGGCCTTTTTCTAGTGCCAGAGCTCTTTAGCAGGGCTCTGGGAATTGAACCAACATGCTCACTTTGAGAGGGGACATGTTGTCATTAGTGCTGACAAAACACACACTTTCTGGCCCCGCCCCCTTCTTAGGGGGCCTCTCTGATTGAAAAATGCCCGGGCCTAATTTTTTCCCCAGTCCGGCCCTGCATGTGGACATCACACCCACAGTCTGACATTTCTACATCCTGATACAGCTTCCCAAAAATTCCAGCAGCTTCCTTTTAACTAACCAAAATGTAAGGAATTTAAATAAGAGAAAATGGAATGACTGCTTCAGCTCCCTAACAACCTACAATGTAAAAGATATAAGATATTATACCGCAATATTTCGGCAAAGGATGAAACACTAACAGTTTTTATTCACAAAATGCAAACCGTTTGCAAAATAAGTCCAAATGGGGAAAAAAAGAAAAATCTGATCTGTAAAAATTCTCTGAGCCAGTCACAGCTTGACTATTTAACCTTAGTTTTGCCATTCATACTTTACAAGGGACACTATAGGCACCCAGATCACTTCATCTCACTGAAACGGTTTGGGTGCAGTGTCCTTATCCCCCTTCGTCCTGCAATGTAAGTCATTTCAATTTTAGAGAAACTGCAATGTTTATTTGCAGTACTAAGACTGCCTCTAGAGGCACTTCCTGTAGTATCATGGAGTTTGACTCTGTGAAACAACGCTGGACGTCCTAATGCTCTGCGTGAGGACATTCAGTATCTGAGAAAACCCTGTAGGAAGGCATTGGAGCAATGCTTTCCTATGGGTAAAGTCTAATGCTCGCACACATGGTCAATAGGTCCACCTAGTGGAGGCACAACTCCACTTAAAAAGGACTTTGGCTCTGGAATTGGGTAAATTAATAAAGGGTTATTCAACCCTTTACATCGTGGGGAAGTCGCGTGGGCAGTGAAACACATTAGGAATATATCTTTGTATTCCCAACACTAAAGCAAAGTGTTCCTTTAATGTGTGGGGAGAAACTTATTAATAACCCTGAAATTGTGTAACTTTACATAGTTTTTTTTTTTTTGGTCGCAATATTTCAAATAAATGCATTTTTGTTTTTCGAACTAAAGGAATGCAGTAGGGAAGGAGTTAAACCAGTTTCACTTAGAATAATCATTGCACAGTGGGTTCAATTTATTTTACTTTTTGTAGGCTGGAAAGTTTAACGGTTTTAAAGCCATCTTTAGCAGAACCAGGACATACACATCCCAGTCTGAGATTATTGGGAGTCACACTCCCAAGCTGCAATGTCTGAAACAAACTTTTATTTTTAAATTGCACACAATATACATTAAAACCAAGATGTCTTAAGATGGTCACATTGTAGGTTAAGACCAAATGTGACCGTTTATAAAATATCTCCAAAAGATAGCATTATTTTCCATAATGTGCACTATGCTGTGTGTTTGTATATTTTAGGTTTGTGAGCTAGGGTTGAAGTTAGTATTGGTTGTAGTGTAGGTATTAAGGAGAGTTTTTAAACACACATTGTCCACTGCTGTCTGATACTAGAGGGAATTTGTTTTGGTTTGTAAACACGACAAATTAAAATGGCAGCTGACGTGCATCAACCACTAATTTTAAGCAGACAATGACATGTATGTCAAGACGGAGTACCCAAACTACGGAGGTAATCCGTGTATTGTTCCAGTGTATCATACAATAAAAAAACCTGCACAGATGAGGTCACCATCTGGCAATATAGTATTAGAAAACATAATCTGCTTGTTGGTACAGGCTAATCCTTCCCAATTATGAAAATATGCTGGCTTCAACACAAACCTGCCATCTTCACACTGTCCCTCCATTCACATCTTCCACCAGCACACACAGTGACCGAACAGGAAAACTGCCATTAGGAAGGTTCTCCTGCCCCCCACCGTCAATCAATACTCGTCACACACACACATCTAAGCTGAGAGTTGATCAACAGCTTTCATACTTAACCTCTTCAGGACGGAGTCAATAGTTTACGTTCTGATCAAAACAAAACAAACTGGAATTTGCACCGTAATTCCCCACTGTCACATTAAGTGCACCCACACTTCTTATATATCATTTTGTTCAGGAGAAACAGGGCTTTAATTTATCATTAACTATTCATATATGGAACATAATTTATTATTAATAAAATGTAAAAGAATTTGAGAAAATAAGATTTTGTTTAAATTTATATTTCCGTCTGACATTTTAGCTGTGAATCACCCTGGTGGCAGATCCACAGCTAGCTATAGGGGGCCATGTGATTGCTCTTTGAGAGCGATCACATGGCCCCCGGGGGCTTCTTTTGCCGTGGGAGGGCTGCCTGGGCTGTCAGGCAGTGCTCCCGAAGAGCATCGCGGTTAGGTGAGTATCCCGGACGCTCTGGGGGCTGCAGCCGTTACAGCGTTCTATGCTGCCACAACGGCTTTAAAGCCCATTTAAATGGGGACGGCATAGAACGCTGTAACAGCGTTAAGGGGTTAAAGTATCACTATAGTGTTAAAAACACCATCTATGCCCCTCTGCACTCCCTAAATATTGTATAACCATACCTTTACTCCAGTCTTCTGCTGCTGGCTCTGCATCTGATCTGCCTGCTTGACTGACATTATCAGAAGGGTTGTTCTGAGCCAATCACAATGTTTTCTCATAGGAAAGCATTGGATTGATGGAGACGTTCAAGAAGACCAATCAGAGGCAGAGCCAGCACAAGCCAAACACAGCAGATAAGAACCGTTCAGCCCATCTATTCTGCCCAATTTTCTAAATACTTTCATTAGTCCCTGGCCTTATATTAAGGCTAGGATAGCCTTATGCCTATGCCATGAATGCTTAAACTATCTCACCGTGTTAAGGCTATTTCATGCATCCACTACCCTCTCTGTAAAGTAATAATTTTTAAACCTTTGCCCCTCTAATTTAATTTATGTTCCCTTTGTTGTGGTAGTTTTTCTTCTTTTAAATATAGTTGATTCCCTTTAAATGTTTCTATCCTATCCCTCCTGTCTTGTCTTAGAAACATAGAATGTGACGGCAGATAAGAACCATTCGGCCCATCTAGTCTGCCCAATTTTCTAAATACTTTCATTAGTCCCTAGCCTTATCTTATAGTTAGGATAGCCTTATGCCTATCCCACGCATGCTTAAACTCCTTTACTGTGTTAACCTCTACCACTTCAGCTGGAAGGTTATTCCATGTATCCACTACCCTCTCAGTAAAGTAATACTTCCTGATATTATTTTTAAACCTTTGTCCCTCTAATTTAAGACTATGTCCTCTTGTTGTGGTAGTTTTTCTTCTTTTAAATATATAGTCTCCTCCTTTACTGTGTTGATTCCCTTTATGTATTTAAATGTTTCTATCATATCCCCCCTGTCTCGTCTTTCCTCCAAGCTATACATGTTAAGATCCCTTAACCTTTCCTGGTAAGTTTTATCCCGCAATCCATGAACCAGTTTAGTAGCCCTTCTCTGAACCCTCTCTAAGGTATCAATATTCTTCTGAAGATACGGTCTCCAGTACTGTGTACAATACTCCAAGTGAGGTCTCACCAGTGTTCTGTATAATGGCATGAGTACTTCCCTCTTTCTACTGCTAATACCTCTCCCTACACAACCAAGCATTCTGCTAGCATTTCCTGCTGCTCTATTACATTGTCTGCCTACCTTTAAGCTCAATGGGAAATAATCACCCCCAAACCTTTCCCATGTGCTGAATAGAATCTATCAAATATTCTGTACTCAAGTTCTTGCTTTTAAATGGCCCAAGATGCATTATCTTGTGCACTTATCCACATTAAATGTCATTGAAACAATTCTGAATCAAGTATCAGTAGTCATCTAAATCATTTGTTTGCTTATCCCTCCTGGGAACATCAAACTGTTACATATCTTAGAATACTCAGTAAAGACATACCTTACCATCAGACTTCTGCAATATCACTAATAAAAATATTAAAGAGAATGGGTCCAAGTACAGATCCCTGAGGCACCCCACTGGTGACAAGTCCAAGCTTCGAATATATTCCATTAACTACAAACCCTCTGTTGCCTGTCACTCAGCCACTGCCTTACCCATTCAACAATATTGGAATCCAAACTTAAAGATTGCAGTTTATTGATAAGCCTTCTATGTGCAACAGTGTCAAAAGCCTTACTGAAATCTAGGTAAGCAATGTCTACTGCACCACCCTGATCTATAATTTTAGTTACCCAATCAAAAAAATCAATAAGATTAGTTTGGCATGATCTCCCTGAAGTAAACCCATGTTGTCTCTGATCTTGAAATCCATGTGTTTTTAGATGTTCATCAATCCTATCCTTTAACATGATTTCCATCACTTTCCCCACTACTGAAGTAAGTCTTTCCTCCAAGCTATACAGGGAGTGCAGAATTATTAGGCAAATGAGTATTTTGACCACATCATCCTCTTTATGCATGTTGTCTTACTCCAAGCTGTATAGGCTCAAAAGACTACTACCAATTAAGCATATTAGGTGATGTGCATCTCTGTAATGAGAAGGGGTGTGGTCTAATGACATCAACACCCTATATCAGGTGTGCATAATTATTAGGCAACTTCCTTTCCTTTGGCAAAATGGGTCAAAAGAAGGACTTGACAGGCTCAGAAAAGTCAAAAATAGTGAGATATCTTGCAGAGGGATGCAGCACTCTTAAAATTGCAAAGCTTCTGAAGCGTGATCATCGAACAATCAAGCGTTTCATTCAAAATAGTCAACAGGGTCGCAAGAAGCGTGTGGAAAAACCAAGGCGCAAAATAACTGCCCATGAACTGAGAAAAGTCAAGCGTGCAGCTGCCACGATGCCACTTGCCACCAGTTTGGCCATATTTCAGAGCTGCAACATCACTGGAGTGCCCAAAAGCACAAGGTGTGCAATACTCAGAGACATGGCCAAGGTAAGAAAGGCTGAAAGACGACCACCACTGAACAAGACACACAAGCTGAAACGTCAAGACTGGGCCAAGAAATATCTCAAGACTGATTTTTCTAAGGTTTTATGGACTGATGAAATGAGAGTGAGTCTTGATGGGCCAGATGGATGGGCCCGTGGCTGGATTGGTAAAGGGCAGAGAGCTCCAGTCCGACTCAGACGCCAGCAAGGTGGAGGTGGAGTACTGGTTTGGGCTGGTATCATCAAAGATGAGCTTGTGGGGCCTTTTCGGGTTGAGGATGGAGTCAAGCTCAACTCCCAGTCCTACTGCCAGTTCCTGGAAGACACCTTCTTCAAGCAGTGGTACAGGAAGAAGTCTGCATCCTTCAAGAAAAACATGATTTTCATGCAGGACAATGCTCCATCACACGCGTCCAAGTACTCCACAGCGTGGCTGGCAAGAAAGGGTATAAAAGAAGAAAATCTAATGACATGGCCTCCTTGTTCACCTGATCTGAACCCCATTGAGAACCTGTGGTCCATCATCAAATGTGAGATTTACAAGGAGGGAAAACAGTACACCTCTCTGAACAGTGTCTGGGAGGCTGTGGTTGCTGCTGCACGCAATGTTGATGGTGAACAGATCAAAACACTGACAGAATCCATGGATGGCAGGCTTTTGAGTGTCCTTGCAAAGAAAGGTGGCTATATTGGTCACTGATTTGTTTTTGTTTTGTTTTTGAATGTCAGAAATGTATATTTGTGAATGTTGAGATGTTTTATTGGTTTCACTGGTAATAATAAATAATTGAAATGGGTATAGATTTGTTTTTTGTTAAGTTGCCTAATAATTATGCACAGTAATAGTCACCTGCACACACAGATATCCCCCTAACATAGCTATAACTAAAAACAAACTAAAAACTACTTCCAAAAATATTCAGCTTTGATATTAATGAGTTTTTTGGGTTCATTGAGAACATGGTTGTTGTTCAATAATAAAATTAATCCTCAAAAATACAACTTGCCTAATAATTCTGCACTCCCTGTACATGGTAAGTGTTATGTACAACGGCATGAGCACTTCCATAACAAAGTATTCTAGCAGGAAGGGTACATTTAAATTACTCTGGTTTCCAAGTACATCCAGGAGATGTTACAATTACCCAATTTAATGGTACTCATTGCGTCTACCTCAGAAGGATGAAGGGCTGAGTCAACCCTGCCAGGATTTGAACCTGCGACCTAGGGTTGAACAGATTTTGCTGATGATGCATTTGGCCACTGAGCTCTCTCACCGGCCAAATCAATATCTCCTCAGAGAGATGCATTGAATCAATGCATCTCTATGAGGATAGGTCAGTGTCTCCATGCAAAGGGTGGAGACACTGAATGTCAGTCACACTGTGCAGCACTGTCCCAAGAAGCACCTCTAGCACCCAACTGTGGAGTGGCCAATGGAGGTATCCCTAGGCTGTAATGAAAACAATGCATTTTCTCTGAAAACAGTGTTTACAGCAAAAAGCCTGAAGGTAATGATTCTACTCACCAGAACAAATACAATAAGCTGTATTTGTTCTGACAACAGTGATGAGAAAGTAGTGTCTAGTAATATCTGCATGGATTGTCAGAGCTACTCCCACAGCTTGTTTTTTTTTCTAGTTGCTGCTGAGTAACTGGCATCCAGAAATTTCCCAGGGTTTAGTGAAAGCATGTCAAACTCGCGGCCCACAATGAATATTTTTGCTGCCCGCGAACTTGACATGATTAGTAGAGTAGGCACCTGCTCTCCCCACATTGCAGGTGCCTACCCTGCTCATTTACCCGGCCGGGAGGGGTCCTGGCGGCAACGAGGGAGCTCAATTTTCTTGCTCCTCACTGCTCCCTCGCGCGCCAGCTGAAGTGAAGTTGGGCGCCGGAATATGACGTCATATTCCGGCATCCGGCATCACTTCAGACGACGCGCGGGAGCAAAAAGTCTGATCTCCCAAGATAAGATCAGGGAGAGCTCCCAAAGGTAGGGAGCAATGAATACAATGATGTATGTGTGTGTGTGTGTGTGAGAGACTGTCAGTGTGTGTGTCTGTTGCGATGGCCGCGGTTGGACAGTGGAGAACCTGGCAGGGCAAGCAACGCCACATTCTGACGTGACGTTAACGTGCTCCACCTTCACAGGTTTTCAAGTAAAAGGGGCATCCGTTTGACAGGATATGGACGGCGCCATTGGCGGTATACCAGAGGCTGGACTCCGGCGTCGCATACTGGCAGCAGCAATGTGAGTGGAGTCTGCTTGTTGGCTAATATTGTTTTTTCCTAAACAAGGGCTGGGGTTTACTAGAGGGGGTGCTGGGATTCAGTACAGAGGGGGGTGCTGTGAATTTATACTGTACTTTTTAAAACAAACCTACATTTCTGAAAATTTAAAAAGGTTTTTGTTTGTTTTTTTTGAGGCCCACATAAACTTAAACCTTATGTGGCCCGTGCTAGCCTTTGAGTTTGGCATGCTTGGTTTAGTGTATTTTACATTAATGAGAGCAGAAAGTGAAGCCCGCAGGGTCACTTTTAAAGTTAAAATTTTTCCTATCAGATACCCATTTGAAATGCACCCAACTGGGCCAGTAGGACAGGTGGTGCCACATCAAGGCTGATCTGGAAACCTTTCCCAACCCAGCTATTGGTACAGCTTTGTGGTTTTAGCCTCAATTTCACTGTAACTGAGTATAGTAAAGAAGATAGGTTGATACCTCCTGCAAAGTACCCACATCCATCCATTACACGTCTAATGGTATAAGCTCTGGCTTTCCTATACAAGTAGTGTGGCAGCAGTGGGAGCTGGTTAAGTTTAAAGATGTCATATTCCAGCTCCCGGCATCACTCTGCAGCGCGCGAGGGAGCTGAGCAGAGACCGCTCACAAATCAGTGCTGACTCGCCGGTGCCGCCTGCCCACCTGTATTTTTTGTTAGCTGAATGCCGTCAGGCTTACAAGGTATTTGCCTGGGAATTTGGGGCGGCGTTTTTTGCCTCCCCCTGGAAAGTGCCGCCCAAGGCAAATGCCTTGTTTACAATTAGCTGCCCAAGTGCCTGCCTCCCTCTCTGCAAGAAGACCCACTGGTCCCCAGGTTAAAATTTTTTTTATTTTTTTTTTAAATCCACCCAGCTCTTCCAGGTAGAGAGGCTGGGTGGATTTAAACTAAAATAGGAAAAGTAATCTTTATTAATTAATGTTGGGGGAGGAAGGGCGTGTCTGGCTGTCAGTGTGTGTCTGAGTAATTGTGTGTGTTTGGCTGTAAGTGTGTATCCAAGTGATTGTGTGTATGTGTCACTGTGTGGCTGTCTGTCAGTGAATGTGTGTTTCTGAGTGATTGTGTCAGTGAGGGCACCTGTGTGTCTCTGTCAGTGAATGTGTGTCTGCATCATTGTGTATGTCAGTGAGTCAGTGATTGGGTCAAATCAGTGTGTGTGTGTGTGTGTGTCAGTCAAAATGTGTGTTAGTCGTTTAACAGTGAGAGGTGTGGTATTGACAGGAAGGGGTGAGGCAAATGTACATTAGGGGGTGCCCAAGATCCGTCATGCCTAGGGCAGCACAGATACTAAATACATCACTGACCATAAGCACTGCACCATAACCGCCGCAGCTTGGTTGGGGTCTCTCTTTCCTCCACCCACCCTGGACCCAAGACCAAGATCCAGCTTCCAGTGGGTATACCTCTCCTAGTCCAGAGAGCAAAGCAGGCTGCTCTTATAAGATCAAGTGTTGTGATCTAGGGGAGTATATTGATAGCAATACACAGAGTGCGTATATAAGTCTCTAATCCCCCAAACAGGAGCCTAGACTTCATGAAGGGTAAAACGAATTCCAGTTTAATGGTAGCCACAACTGGCTTTTGATGAGTCCCCATGCAAGGGGCACTCCCCTCTGGACCCGAGAGTAAACCACAATAGAAATAAATACACAATCACATTGACTCTCAGGTCCAAGATACTTTTATACAAAGTCAGATAATCCCTTCTCTGTGCCTGGGAGATAATTGGATCAGGAACCGTACTAATCTAATCCAATTATCACCAAGCACAGAATTTTTTTTTACCTAAACACCCCAAAAGTACCCTAAAAATACATAAAAACCCCACAATGGTTACATCCCCTGATAGCCCTGATTTGAGTGACCAATATATCCAAAAATCACCCAGATCAGTTCAGGGGTTTAGGATTGTCCTGGAAGTCTTAATGCTCAGTCTAGTTCGGTAGTTTAAAAACAATTAATCAATCTGCCAAACATAGTCAATAGTTTTACCCTGGAGCTTTATCTCCTTGTTCATGGGAACATTTCCACCGAACAGCACTTTTCTAAGTGGAACCGAATGCAGGCGATGCTGGAAGTCCAGCAGTGTTCGGGAGATTCTGTGTCTGTTTTCAGTTCCATGAGATTCATGCGTTCGTGCGAACAAGATGGCCGCCACCTGGTAGGAACTGCGGCCACCCAGACAAACACTTAGAACTCTGTGGTGGAAATTGCTACAAAATAGCAATTAGACTTAAAAAGCTCCAGGGTGGTCTCTGGTTCGTGCGGCTGTTCGCTCAAAGGCTATTTGAACATTTGTAAGGACTGGAAGGATTTTCTTTTTTGTGATCTAAAGATGGCTGCCTCTATGAACTGAAGCCAACTGTCTTGAGCTCAAGACATCAAATTTCCTATAAATGACCACTCTGGACACTTTGTCTTCTCGTCTCCCTGTTTTATGAGAACCACTAATTTGTCTCCTTTTAATCTGCCCCAGTAAGTGCTTACTATAAAATGTGCTTCACCTACAATGTAGAAAAGAGAGAGCAAGTACACAACATGACGATTAGCTGCCTGAATAGGCCTTACAATTAACTTCATACTCTCGTTTTACCTGTCTGACCTGGCAACAGGCTCTTACCTGATCCGGAGGTTAGCTGTGCTGAGAGAAGCACTAATTAACACGTAAGATAATTATCCGTTACACAGATTAAACAGACAAAACATAAGCATTAAGCAGCAGTGTTTTATTAAACACATTTCATTGGATGCTACAAGGTGTGTGGGTGACTGGTCAACTTCGTAGAAAAAACAAAAACAAATCTAACAGTGAAATCACAAAAAAAATAAAACAAACGCCTTAATTCATTTAGATGTGAATTGTGAACTGTGCCAAAATAGTTTAGTCACATTTTAAGAATATTTGTAATAAATACAAAAGGTAATAAACATTTCAAAAAAAAAAAAAAAAAAATCCTATTCTAAAAAACAGTGGAATAGGAATTTCTACATTTTCTTTTCAATTTATTATTATCTGGTACGTGTAATAAAAGGGTTTCTAGATACAAAGTAACACGATTTCTAATAAAATGTCAATTTACATGTTATAAAAGCCTTTGGTGCATATGGGATGCATATACTTATTTCTATAAAACCACACCTTAATAAATAAGGCCATATAACCTATGATAAGCTTAGAATGCAGTCATTCAAAAATACTTTACAACAAAAATGTCATCATAAATAAAAAATAAATTGGCTAAATTACAGATGCGAATGTTTAAAGTCAGTGTCTATATACTCTATATATAGTGTGGGTTTTTGCAGACACGTAGTGTTCTATTCTTGAAATATATTTACACACACACACAAATATATATGTTCATTTGCCTGTATACACAGATCTGGTCAGGCACAGGGAGGTGCTCAGTGCGAATTAAGTACTTCTTCCTATATATTTGAACCGTTGCAGATACATTTATATTTTAAGGCATAGGCCACTGTTCCAGTAACATGTGACCCCCAACAGCGGATTTTAGGATAAAAATGGGGTCTTCTCACATAACGATACAGTTAGAGAAGTCCTGACATCTGGCTAACTCACAAGGGTTTGTTCGGTCATTTAACAATGATATAATCACAGCTTGGCTAGTTTAACTGGAAGCTTGCAATTTACTGCTTGGAGAATAACCTTCAGTCACTCTGGCTTCAGCCATTCCACAATGGCTGCAGCCATACAGGCACTTTACGCTGAATATTTCCATTAACCACTTCCTGTGACATAACAGGAAACAGGAAGTAAATGTTTTGCATAAACCATTGTGCTACATTGCAATGCTAGTCACATTACTGTAGACTGTACGAGAGGGTTTATCCCCTCTAAAACGAAGAGTGCTATACATTTTAGATGACTGCCATTTTTCCACATATTTCAGCAGTTTCACCTTTTACAGATCCTATTCATACTTACTACAAAAGGCATTACAACGAACCGGTTTACGCAATGCTCACCGATGGCATCACACAAGTTATGCTGTTCAACTGTGGAACTTCGTTCTTAAATGGAAGGGTTACTTCTCTCGAAATTACAAGATTGAATAAAACTAACTTGTATTAACCTTTTTTATGTCATGCTCCAGTTTATTTTAAAATGTATATTAAAAGGACCACTATAGGCACCCAGACCACTTCAGCTCAATGAAGTGGTCTGTGTGCCAGGTCCCTCTAGTTTTAATCCTGCAGCTGAAAACATAGTTTCAGAGAAACTGCTGCTATGTTTACACTGAGGGTTAATCCAGCCTCTAGTGGCTGTCACACCGACAGCCACTAGAAGCAATCCTCATGGTGAAGAAAAAGAAAAAAAAATTCACAGTGAAAAGACGCTGGACGTCCATAAGAAAGCATTGGATTGGATCTGATGTCGGCAGGGGGTGGAGAGTTCCCTAGCACAGAGGGAGCCCGGCGCTGGAGAAAGGCAAGTGGCTGAAGGGGTTTTAACCCCAGCGGAAGGGGTACCCTGAGGGTGGTGGGACACCTAATGAACTTATAGTGCCAGAAAAACTGGTTTGTTGTCCTGGCACTATAATGCTCCTTTAAAGATTTCGCAAATGACATACTGATCCAGGCACGTCCAGGGCACAATCTTACTTCCCTACAATGAGGGAGGTATGAAATTGTGCGGGTAGAGCCCTGGTAGCAAACTATCTCCGTATGCCAGGAACTCTAAACAGGTACATATTGAAAGATGTGGAAACATGTGAATTGACAATTCAAGGACAAAACATGCAAATGTACTAAAGGACATTGTCATCCAGCCTTATTAAGGATTCAGTCCATGACCATATTCAGCTAGCAGGACATGGACTCAAGGGATTCAATTTGAATGTTACATGGACTAGGTAACAGTTTCCAATGAAACTGATATTTCTGTCCAGTGAGTACCAGTCAGTCTGAGTAGGCTGTCGATAGAAGAGCAGGCTGGCACAAGGCAGCTTGTTTTTGGAAAATATGACTTAGCACTAAAAGTCTTTGGTTTGTGGCACAGAAGGCCCCACGCTCCATTTGCTTTTCCAATGGCTTGGGCTTGTCCAAGTAATAAAGTCACACTGAATCAAAGGCATGAGAAGAAGGCACCAAGAAAATGTCATACAACAGGCAACTTGGTCATACAAAGTATAGCTAGTGGAAGGTCATCTTTGGACCACTGGAACAATATATCATCGGTAGTCTTGCTGGACATCCTGTCATGTTCAGGAGAACACTCTAAAAGCAGATAATTTGTACTGATATGCCAGCAAACTAATCAGAAACGCAGAAAAACTATATACAAAGGTGGAAGAACCAACGTACACTGCAGGATATTAACACTCTGTGGAGATGAAGCTGTGTTACGAGCAGCGTCTTTGATCAAGTAAGAATTTCACTTGCAAGATAAGCAAAAAGGAGCCTGTTTAACAATGAGGTAGCTGAGCAAGGGAGCAGCCATTAGCATACTCCAGTGGCTCAACCATCTACATTTTAGGATATTATAGAGATCTGAACCGGAATTATTGGCCAGCAAGACCTGAGACTTTTACAGCAGCCTCATGATAAAGGCACATTTTAAATTTTCAGAGTTGGCAGCCATTTTGTGTGGATGCAAGGCAGGTAGAAATTACTGGTTCCAATGACTGCATACATGTCCCCCACACCATGGTGGCCTAAAACACATACAGCTTGCTGTAGGCTGCATACAGTATCAGCATGAGCAGAGCGTAGAAGAGCAGGAAGCCGCCATAGTTGGAGAGAGGAGAGGGTTGTGGTGGACAGGGAGATGCCCCTTGGTCAAAGGCTGGAGAGGCGAGGGCAGCTTCTCCCGAAGTCAGTCGCAGGAGAGAGGAGACTGTCCTGTACACGTTGAGGGAGTGCTCACCTCCAAGGAGGTCGGAGGCCAAGCACAGATCTTGCTGCATGAGACAATGAGGGACACAGGTAGACAGCAGGGGGTATGGGGAACCAGAGTAGGAGATGGATAGAAACATGCAAAAAAAAAAAACAATACAAGAAAGAAGAGTTTAAAGAAAATACATGATATTGTGATAAAATTAGATGGAGGCATAGACAGAGGTGCAAATTATGCACCAGGGAAGCAATGAATAAAAAAAAACAAAAAAAAAAACACAATAATAATATAGAAGGGTGGTGGAGATGAATATAGACAGTAGAATGGAGTGTTAGCGAAGCAAAACAGATGAGGAGGAAAAGAAAAAAAAAGTGAGGGAGGGAGAAAAGCAAGAAAACAAACATGTTAAAACATTAAAGCGCTCGCACAAAACAAGAGCAAATATTAAATACACACAAAAGTCTAAATGTCCCCTATATACAATTACTGCCCCTTTCCCACATGCAAAATACACACAGGAGTCACACAGGATGCATGCGGGTGGGATCTCTATTACTACCAATGGCTAACTGAGGGCATGCACAAAGAGGTGAGATAAGAAAAGAAGAAGAAACATTCAGTGATCTAGAAAGGTAAGTGGTATCGCAAGAGGAACATTCTGTGATCCATTCACACCCTTGTTAACCATTAATCCCTATTTGTAAAGAAGGGACTATATACAAGGAAAATGTTACCTCAGGAATGCCAAGCCGGCGGCATGCATCCAGGAAACTGTCTACGTTCCGGCGGCTTTTCACTGCGTTCAGCTTGGGCTAGGGGGGAGTGGAAAAGGTATTATTTAACATATACCAAATCTCTGTCTTGGATCTTACAGCTTATCCCCTTCTACTCGAACAGTATCAATTCTTACCACGGCAGGGGAGGGCACATGAATTGATGCAATGGTCCGTGGGCGTAGGTGGTTCAGAAGCTGACAGAGAATCACTCCGTTGGATAGACTCTCACACAGGGGTTCCTGAAGTGTGGTATTAAGATGAGTCTCTATGTCCTAGGTAGGGAAAGATACAGAAGACAATATGAGAGGCAGAGCTGACTGAATAGGGGGGGGTGTCATGTGGAAAGTATGACAGATAAAAGACAATCTGCAAATGAAACAGAAAGGTAAGAGGAAAGCATAAAGGATAATAAATAACACGAAGGTAAAAAATGTTTTATAAAATGCATGGAAGGGAGGACAGTCACCAAAGAACATTACAGAGGCAAGAGGAGGAATCTAAAGCATACAAGGGAAAAGGTGTGTGTAGAACAAAGACCAGATAGGAGAAAAATTAAAAATAAATAATAATTGAATGAAATGCATGAAATGAGAGTATGAGAGGGGGTGATCGAGATAGCGTCAGAGATGATAGAGGAGAGATACTACAAGACGGTGATGCTGCCAATACCTTACGGAGCTGATCTAACAACGACTTTTCATCGGGTGGTGGTCGGGACACTCTTAATCGTACAGGGCTGGAACTGCCAGCAGTGCTCTGCTCGGAGCCTGTAACAATTAGTATTAGTATATCCCAATCCAAATCCATGTAACAGTTTGTAGGTATATATTAACGAACGTACAGGGAAGTGCAAAGTATTATGTGCAATGTTTCAACAAGGTACAGATAAAAGGAGGGAGGGGAAAAGAGTGTATAGAGGCAGGGAGCGCAATGCAGACACTGTTGGGGAAGTGGGAGAAGGTAAGCAGTGTGAGGCACAGACTGTTGGGGCAGGCAGTGCAGTGCAGACAAGGTTAGGGAAAGGGGTAAGCAGTGTAAGGAACAGGCACAGCAGACATTGTTGTGGGATTGGGAGGGGGTAAGCAGTGTAAAGCACATACTGTTGATGCAGGTAGGGCAGGGCTAGGTAGTATATGACATGTGGTCAGAAACTTCTGAGTGAGACGGAGTATTCCACTTACCTTGTGCAGACCGCAAAGCACCACGAGAATATGATCTAAACAGAAAGCTATTGGGTTTGTGTGTGAGGCAGACAGACTGATCTGAAAAATATAAAAATCTGCATAAATACAAAGTTCGGCCTACAAGAAATCAGCACCAGACAATTAGAGATCCACGCACCTGTGGCCAACGAGGTGGGTGAGGTTGGGTTTGATGATATGCTTTGGCAACCCTACAAAACACAAAGAGGTATTGGAAAACATTCTTCATCCAAGCACCATGTGACCCCATTGATCCCTCACGGTTTGCCACTAGACTAGAGTTGTCAGTTTTAGGCTAAAGTGGTTGCGCTGGAGAATATTTCCAATCCAGCTTAACTTTACATTACATTTGCCATTTCAGCTCCGTTAATCGTGTAAGATATTGTAAAGTTTATTACAGACAAATTGCTAACTCTCCAAATTGCAAAAGTACAGTAATTACAGAAAGATCTCATAAAAGGTATAACCAGAAATAAAAACCCAGATTTTATTGAGGTCTAAAGTCAACAATACAGGCTCCAGGACATGGTTCCACATATTTACCACTTGACTATGCATCACCAAAAGGCTTGGAATATTTTACATGTTCCTTCTTTAAAGGGACACTGTAAGCTCTAACTGCTTGATCTCAATTAAGTGGTTATAGTGTGTGGAGTCTACTGCAGCAATTTCTCCATTCAGTATTAAACCATATTTAATCTTTTAATGCTAAACAAAAGACCCAAGGAAGCGGTGAGTGTCAGCTGACTGCTTTCAGTCTAGTAATATTGTAACGTGCTACGGAATCGGTTGGCACTATATAAAAAAATAAAAAAAATAGCACAGCATCTATAGATAGGGTGTTGTCTGTGAATTAGAAACACCTCCAACATGAATGGGGCTATCGGTGGCCAGGAACCTTTATTTGGTTTTAAACGGCTTGAAAATGAATGAAAGTTCCCAGAGGACTTCAGGCACTATAACAAAGTCTATGAGATAAAATAGTTATAGTGCCTACAGTGCCAAGTTTCTATCCATTTCTCATTTAGGATTATTGTATAGTAATTTCAGCCATTGCCTTGTGCTGACCATGTGCAATGCGTGTTCAGAGAATTAAATCATTTGTGTTTCCTCTGGCAATACATCCTCTATGTAGCCTAAACAATACAGCCTTCCTTAGATCTTCTTTCAACATCTGAAATGCACAAACCCATCCAGCAGCCCTGTCAAACTCATCCTTACTACTTCAGATAAACTGTGGCCTGCATCTTACACTAATCTCCACTTATCTCTCCGAATAAAGCTCTACATTAAGAAGATTACCTGATTCCACTGTTTGGAGCAGACATTAGGCGAACTGCTGCAATGACAAAATATACAAATTCACAAATATACCCTCCATACGGCATTTCCTCAGAATCCCTTCTGTGGCCCTCACAAATGGTCAATTTACCCTGACCCTTAACACTTTCCAGCTCTCAAACCTAGTCAGTCACTCAACCCCAATCTTTGTCAGACAACCCAACATTAAAAGAGCACTGTAGACACAGCAACCATTTCACTAAAGTGGTTATGGTGTCTGAGGTACCCTCCTTTCATTCACGGTTAAACCCTTTCTTAATGTTTAAATGCTAAATGAATGCCCCCAGCAATCCATTCCATCTGTGCAGCTTGGGCAAGTGAGAAAGCAATACCAGAGCAGTAATCTGCAGCTGTGATTGTCTGAGTGTTAGCTGATCCCTTTCAGCCTATTACAGCACCCACTGCTGGTATATTTAGTATGGCTAGAAGGAAGGGGAGGTCTCAGTCTTAGCCACACTACCAATGGAGGCAAGACCAGGGACACATTCAGTGTTAAATGGCTCGAAAATGGTTTAACAGTCAATGAAGGACTTTCAGTGCAAGGGGACTCCAGGTGTCGAAACCAAAACATTGAGAGAAATCTCAGTCTCGCTTTACAGTGAAGCCATGGTCTAAAAATCGACCATTTGTAACCAGGTAGTCTCCAGCCTCAATCCACCTCCCGCCACCATTTCTCCATTAATACTGTTCTGCATCACCAGCTGTAGCACCTTGTCCATAAAATCACCCCACATAACATAATTATATTCATAATTCTTACTATGAAAGTCATTAAAAACCTTTCTTCTTTAAAGGGATCCTAGGGAAAGGTGTCCCACCCCACTCCAATCACTTACCTGGAGGATTCACAGTGTACTGGTGGATGATTAGTAGAAGGATGGATCACAATTTTCTGCATGCTGCAAAAGTTAAAGGACACATTGTAAAATCTACACCTGCCACACTGTTCTGTTTGCCCCATCTCCTTAGTCGATCCAGTATTCACCTGTCCTTCTTGTCCACCGACTGCCTCCGTGTACTTTCCTGCTTCTGCTGGAGCTGCTGCCTCTCTCGCTCTCTCCAAATAAGGAGGGTCTCAGGCCTACGCCTCTCTTCTATTGGATATTCGGGCCGGTTGTTGACAGACAGAGGTGATGGAGCTGATCTTCAAATAAATAAATAAAAAGTGTATTTATAAATACTAATGACTTATTAGAGGAGTGTTTTTTGAGATGGCTATACCTCAAACCTATGAGGCAGGTATAGAGTTTTAAAATATGTACTACCATCCTAAGAAATGTAACGGGTTCATTTGAAGCATGTAAACTAGTAGAAAAAAAAAAAAAAAAAAGGTTCTTTTGGGCAGCAAGAAGTGAACAAGTTAAAATTTTTGAGTTGGAACAAACTCGTCAGAAGAATGATGTATTTCTGCAAATTACACTGAGCTTTCCCAATGCTTGTTACTGAACACAAAAACTCAGTAACAAGCAACTGTTCCACTTTCTGATCGACACAAACGGAAGTTGTTTGTTACATAGCACATCCGACGGGCATCACTGCTCTGGGATCAACAGGTGTTAAAGAATGTTCTGACTTCTTCCCTGAAATCAGCCTCCACTAGCTCCTACGGAGAGCCGAAGCAGGAGCGTCTGTTTGCTCAGAGAGTTTCTGGCTCTCCATAGAAGATCGGAAGGGATTGTGCCGTGGAGAAGGCGGCAACATTCTAAAGGGGATTGACTACTTACACTGAAAGGAAGGGAGATTTCCAGCACATTCCTTGCACTGTAAACACTAGCGAGCTGAAGTGGTTGTGCCGATTGGAATGTTAGTTTAATTTAAAAACCCTTTTAAAGTGTTACATGTCTTGTACACAACTTAGGAAACATGGGAGAAAGTGGAGCAAAGCTTGGGCCTGACTTGCATGTCATGTAGTGAAGGCCAACTTCACAAGTGATGGAAGCAAATAAAGCACAAAAGCTTGTTAGCCCAGTATATTGTCTTACCTGCCCCCTCTCTCCCTCTGTAAACATGGACACAGCCTGGGCTTGTCCCATGCACTCTCCCTAGCAGGGCAGCCCTCCCCTAAACTAGAGCTGCATGCACAGCCTGCACCCTGCAGGAGGATTGGGAGTGCTCCCCAGTGCCAGCCTCTGCATGGAAGAGACAATGCATTGTTGAGCAGGTATTTGCTCCCCCCAGCCAGCCCTATGTATAGGATTGTGGAGGAGACCAGGTCTATTCCAGCAAAGGCAGGGGAAACACGAGGTACATTGCTTCTTTCAAAAATACATCACTTAATCTCTTACCTGCTGAATTCCTATACTTATGAAAACATTTATACGAATTACAGCTACAAGGGTGTGTTGACATTATGACATTTAGTATTATGCAGAGACATATTTTTCTCAGTGGGGTCACAACTGGAAACATTTACACCAAAATTTACTCCAACATGTTGAGGAGTCTTGGTAACTATGTGCAGCCATTTTTTTTCCCTTGACGTCTTTAGAGATACATTTACACACAATGTATGAGCTTCAGTTTTGCGTTTGGACACTAGATGGCACCGATATGTAGTTAATGTTTACTAGATAGTCAAGCAAAGTTTTTTGTGTGTGTACACACACACACACACACACACACACACAATTTATAGCTCGTGCCTGCCTCCTAACACATTTCGTATGCAGTGTAAGTGCTGCATTTTCAGAGAAAAAAAAACTAAAATCAGGGCTTACACCTCCAGTGACTGTCCGGGCACAATGATGTCCTGAGTTGGTCATTAGTGGACTGCTCTGAAAATGGAGCTGAGGGGAAGGAGTACTAAAAAGGCAGCGAGAACATGCACTTGGCTGCCACACAGTGCTGTGTCACAACACTAGAACTCCAGAGCGCCGTACACTGAACGGACAGAAACCAGAGATTATGTAATCTGCACCAAAACTAAAGGCACTGCGCCAGGGACAAACACACCGTGCACGCTGTGCCATGGACAAACGCACTGCGCACGCTGCGCCACATGGCCTCTCAGATCCCGAATCATTACCCTTCACCCATTCCCTTGATTTTCCTGCCTATGCCTTTTGTGTCAAAAATGCCTACTTCCATAGAGTGTGATCTCTCAGTGAATCCGTTTCACTCAGAGCACAGCACTACCCACCCTCCAAGCCACAGACGGTGGCCACCGTTCAAACCACACGCGACAGAAATGTAAGATGGAAATTCAGTGTGAACGAAAAAAAAAAAAAAAAATTTAAACAAACAAAAAAAAAAGCACACCACACATACCATAATATTGCATAGTTTGAGCAAATTGTGCTACCTACCCACAAACTATGGTCTTCTCAGCCCTGGGGGTAGAATGGTGTTCAGGCTCACGTTTCTCCTGCACAAGAACAAAGGTTTAAATTATATATAATTAAACATGCTTAGTGACACAGATGGAATAAGAAAATCTGTCACACAGGGATTCCTATAAGTTATAGGGTCAGTGACGTCCCATCTGATGGCATAAGAAAGCGTCACACTCACAGGGATTCCTATAAGTTATAGGGTCAGTGATACCCTTTCTGATGGGATAAGAGAGTGTCTCACACAGGGTCGGTGGTGCTGCCTTGTGAAGGGATAGTATCAGATTTGGTAAATATTACATGAAAACCTTCACTCAAAAATCGTATTACCTGAGAAGTTATTGTCATTTGCAGGCCACAATCTGACTTTGCATCCTCTTCCTCTTCATTTGTGCTGCTGTCCATAAAATCAGCATGCTCCGTGTCTCCATCTGGGGGGGCGGGGGGGTAGAAGGAATGCCACAGTGTTTTGAAGCAAGTTTACTTTTGTCCCTAAAGTGTAACAAAGAATGCACTAAAAACAGCCCGGGGTCCACAATCCTATGATGTATTATTCAAAATAAAAGATTAGTGGCACCTAAAGAAAGAATTCATGGGACAGAACACCACTTTTTGTTAATCGTATTAGCTTGGCAACCCATTCTTCGATGCAAGAATAAAACCATTGATTGCAATCCATTAGGGGGTCTTTATTGTAATGGGGGAAGCAGTGTATCGACTCGGACTATAGGCTATAAAATCACATACGGACCCAGCTGGCTGACCTACAGGCTAAAACCTGCCGAGACAGAGAATCATGTGAGTGTGGGTGATTGTGTGTTAGACTTTGTCTTTAGCAGTTTTCATACAAACCCACATAAAAATTTATACACACAAAAACTTACCAATCCCATTGTGTTTCTCTGGGAATTGCTTTGCATCTCTGCCCAGTCCAGCAATTCTGAAGGAAAGCTCTGAGAACTCATCTGTAGACTGAGAACAGAAACTAATTAACCTGCAGAGCAAGAGAGTAAGAGGGCTGGCAACTGCCACTCTCACATGATCTTACCTCATTTCCCGACCACCTCTTGCTGCCACTATCTACACTGTTGAAGCCAGAGTCAAGTCCTCCATACGGTCTCGAGGAATAGATATCATCAGTGAGACTTTGAAAAGAGAAAGACATCAGAATGAATACTTCCCAAGATGGCCGTGAGTCTGTCAGTTGAGTTAGGGGCAGGTAACAAACCTAAATCGTAAAAAAGTAGCCATGTCCTTTTTCAAACAAATAAATATAATCAACTATTGATAAATGACAGTTTCACATACAGAATACAATGGGACAGGATCATTATATAAAGAAAGAAAAACAGTGGCAGGTTGGGGGGTGGTGGTGGGAATAAACAAACACAGTAAGGAGATGTTAAAAAAATAAAAAAAAATAAACAAATAAAAAAAAAAAATAAAAAAAAAAACAGCAACAAAGTGCAATTATACCAAAACCTAAATGAAACCGCAACACTTTATATTACTGATCCAATCCACATGGAATCCAGTTAACAAGAATACCTTGGTTGATCAGCATTAATCTCTGGATTCGATGTGGATTGGATGAATAATACACAGTGGCACAGTTTCATTTCATTTGTGGCATAGCTGCTCTTTGTTGCTTTGACTGAGAAATCATATAGTTTTATACATATTTAATCATTTACTGCTTTGCCATCTTTGCATAAACATCAGATTAAGTATCCATATACATTGTATTTTGGTGGTTTTACCCAACTTTTCCAATGATATACGTGTCTAACCAGTAGTGCCTAATATGTATTTGCCACTGCATGTCAACATGCATATTATCCCCAGTGTTTTTAACTCACCATGTGGTAAAACTTGTCGGCCGACTCAGCTTCCCCAGGCCCCCATGGTCAGACCTGGCCTTGCTACAGGCTTCTACATTAAGGTATTTGAATATATGAGCTTTGCCTTTAAGACAAATCTAAAACAAGATACAAAAGGAACACAGAAATCAGAGAAAAAAAAAAAAACAATCTAGGAGTTGAACACAGTGAGACAGACTATAAGTTATAGGGTCAGTAAAGGCACTATAAATCTGTCCCTCCCCCTTCCATGTGACAATAAAATAGCTATGAGTCTGTCCTCCCTTTTTGGGACCCTATAGACAGGCAATTTCCTGTATGGTAAAACACGGAGTTGGAAGCCTTCTCCGTCTGCACGTTATTCCGTGACACACAGTGATAAAGCGCTGTGTTCGTTTTCTAACTCTTAACTCGCTTATACACTAACCTGAGCAGGAGGAAACTGCAATGGGTTGTTGTCAAGGAGGATTGTCTGGAGGTGTCGCAAGTGTCGGTAGCACACAGGAATGTGAGTAACACGGTTACAGGAGAAATCCAGACGTGTAAGAGGCAGCTCCGACAGTTCTAGGGAGAAATTATATATCCCATTAAAGAGTTCAATTACAGGTCCGGTCAGTACAGCCACACAAACACACTACATACATGTACGGTCAGTACAGCCACACAATAACACTACATAGAGGACAAGTCAACACAACCACACAATAACACTACATAGAGGACAGGTCAGTACAGCCACACAGAAACACTACATAGAGGTCAAGTCAGAACCAACAGCCCCGTAGAAACACTACTTACAGGATCGGTCAGTATAAGGGCCCAACAGTAACACTGTATACAGGCACAGTCAGTATAAGGGGCCAGCAGTGGGCAACACTGTATAGAGGCCCAGCTAGTATAAAGGCCCAGCAGTAGGTAACACTTTACATACCCTCAGGCAAGGTAGACAGCTGGTTCCTCCGCACATTTAACTCCCGTAGAGACACTAGAGAGCCTATCTTTGAAGGCAATATCTGGATCTCATTACAGCTGACATCCTGAGAGAAGAGACATGTATATTTACGGATCGTTCACCTCCACCAAAATATGACAATACTTTAATCATTCCCAGGCGTAGGATAAAGGGGCACTTCAGACACTAGGATCACACACACAAGTTAATTGCAAACATTTAACTTTCTCATATCTTACAGTGGAGTTATATAACAAGCCATGTCTATAGGTATAAATCCACTAAACCCTTCTTATCTGTTAAGAAAAATATAACAGTAATAATAATACTTGCAGGTTTAAATGGAAACCCCAGTCTACTTTCATTCATTTGTACTAGATCCCAGTTTTGTCCAATGAATCAAAAGCAATTACATTTACGAATACTATGAATTCTGCAAACATTAACAGCCCTTTGGGGAACTCTGATATGACCACGGTTGGCATGAGATATCCCAGCCACTTCCTGGTCTCACAAAATGTCACTGCAGCAGTATAAAAGGGACAGTCAAAGTACTAAAACACCTAACACAATGAAGTCCCTGCAGTCTCCCTACTCAAATTTTAAGACAAACAACTTTGTGCAGCCCTAGCCACAATTCCCTTGGCTGTGACTCACTGTCACCTGACACAAATTATGTCATTTTCAAACCTAGATGTCGCTATCGCCTGCTCTGTTTATTACCTGTGAGTGCAAGTGCATCCTCGTGTGGCACCAGCAAACATGTTTGCACCATCAGAGCAGCACATATTGAAAACATGCAGGCATTTAATTATGCATTTTTTTCTTTGGGAGTAAATATATCTTGCAAAAAGCTGCTGCTCTCTTTCTGTTGCTGTCCAAACACAAACTTCTCAATGTAACTCAATGAGAAGTCTTTGCAAGGCACGTGGTCTGGGCAATGCAGGTTATCTCCACTGAGATAAACAACCAGTAAGTAACAGGACTGATCATCATACAGCCAGGAGGTATTACAAGGTTCATTTGTAAAAGTGCCTATTTGTATTGACATCTGCACTTTTTGTAAAAATAACACTACACTCAAAGCACTTGAGCAATCTAAAGTGCTTTAAGCTTCACATGTGTTTAGATGTACAGCAAACTCACTAATTGGCGCAAACTGGTCATGGCACCAAGCTCCTCCGGAAGAGTTGTCAGCCTATTGTTACAGGCTACGAGGACGGTGAGTGGAAGGCGGCAGAGGTAGGGAGGCAGCGAGGTGATCAGGTTTCGGCTACAGAGAGAGACAAAACATTTAATGTAAGTTAGCAAACTGCACTCCAGTTTCTGAATTCCGTATTTTACCTGACATCACAGCCTGTAAATTGAATGACATACAATGTAGCCATCATTCTGCAATCATTGGGAAAGCTTATACTGATTTGCGAAGATTATAATCTAAGATTTAACCCGTTTCCATCCTTTTCCCTAAAGTTCAATTTTAATTATGTGAGGGAAAAGAGGGAATGGATCAGAGAAAGCCAAAAGTTAATGACTACGGGTTGCATGGTGCACACATTGTGTCTTCCGATCTGGTGTATAAATGGCATTCAATAAATGTGCTTCTTTAAACAGAATACAAATTGCTTGAGGAAGTGACTTTTTTCTCTTTAATTTACCCCTATATGTTTGAAAGTAATTATCTACTTTTGTCTCCACGGTGTAATTCTGCCTCCTAGGTTTCCATGATCTCAGCCATGTGAGGGTAGTGCACATGGGCAGGAAACGCCATGCTGCACTAAGTAGATTGTCTATTTTGGAGGAAGCAATAGGCAATAGGCATTTAAGTCATGTAATTAAAACACTGCCCTTCCGCCATACAGCAAAGTGTTCAGCTGCAGGGTTATAATATGGAAAAGGGAGGGTCAACCACTGAGATGAAGTGGTCTGGGTACTTACAGCATCCATTTAAAAAAGTAATAAAATCTGTACCTTTATATTTAATTCTAACCTGGACCCAGGTGCCTCCATCATTCAGTACAGAGAGAGAGGAGATACAGAAATGTGTTTCTCCCCCTCCAGCACAATGTGCGCCATTGGCTGTGCCAGAACTGTGATGTCATATGCTAAAATATACATTTAAAAAGGAAACCATACATTAAATGCAGAAGTAAAAAAAAAAGTTACGTGACAAGTGATTTTGAATGTTTCTTGAATGGTGTAATTTCCAGAGAAGTGAACTGTGACTAGACCAATCTCGCCACATTGCATTGGAGAAGCCTGGTTGCTCGCCTGTTGCCTTTGGATTATGGCCCCATGTTAAAAGCTTCTTTTCCCCTGCAGAAAAGGCTTATTTGTGCCTTTCTGCCCGGTGGTCGGTAGATTTAATCTACCGAACTAACGCACGAATGACTGGACCACCTGGGAGCTGGCGTGTGTCGGCAATTCACCTCCCTGAAGCTGCGGTTAACCGCAGCTTGATTGATGAATGCTGGGTGGCCGCCATTCGTACACCGAACACAAGGTCACGGCCATTTTAAACAGGCAAACGCACAGCAGTGTTCGACACCCAACTCATAGTTACATAGCTGAAAAGAGACTTGCGTCCATCAAATTCAGCCTACCTCACATTTGTTTTTTGCTGTTGATCCAAATTTTGCGACAAGCTAGGAAAAAAAATTCCTTCTTGACCCCACAATGGCAGTCAGATTTATCCTTGGATCAAGCAGTTATTACCCTACATTGAAAGATTATATCCTTGAATATGTGATGGAACTGAAAACTGATACACTTTGGCGCGAACACCGCTGAAGCCGCCGACCTCCCTTCTTGTTCGGTAGACGTGCACGAACGGCCCTATATTCGGTAGTTGTACCCGAATACACCATACCCCAGATAGGAATCCCGTGGAGCTCATTCGTATGAAAACTGTCTTTCTGAACACTTTGGCTCCACAGCGATTGGACTTTGTGCATAGGATCTGAGCACGATTCGGTACTTTGCTGCGCTCAGATCCTAGCTATCTGGGGACATGTTGAATGCCTTGGCGTTTGGGCTCTGTCCTGGGAGATAATTGAATTACTTCACAATTATCTCTTTGAGCAGAGGGTTCTGGGTAAGAAAAGGGGAATGGCTAAGTGTGTACCCTGTGATTGGTTGCTACAATGTCTGTCACATTCTTCCATCTGGTCCCCTAGGGGAGTGTCCACCAGGTGGGAGACCTGCATAAATACTGGGCAGGTAGCCCTCATTAAACAGACCACTGCTTGACCATCAAGACGGAGCTCTGTCTCGTTCTTGGGGGGGGGGGAGGGGGGGGATTTACTGTATGCTGATAGAGACTGATTGCTAGGAGTGTAAGCCGCTTGGGTGCTTTTCCTATTCGTCTGCTAGCAGCTATTCGTGAGGTTCCAATTCGGGAGTTTGGAGCATTCCCTTATATGCGGGAGTTTGGTGTTCTGCAGTAGCTCTGCCTGTATCTCTGGAAGGGGAAGATCTTCTAAACGGCGGTTTAACCCTTTTATGCTGAGGGTGCCGTTACATGAACGTTCCCCTTTTAATGTAGATCGAGTGATGATTCCCAGCATTCTACATGTAGGGAGGTAAGTTGGCGTCCTCTAACCTTTCCACACAAGGTGGCTCCTTATCTACACTGAGGATCTGATCCTCTCTGAGCAGTCATTCCCCTTTGCCCTGCATTTCTTTATTTTTACACTCCATGCCTTTCTTACCTGATGTTGAGATAGGTGAGGACCTGCAGGTTACATATAGCGAGGGGTACACTGCGCAGACAGTTGTGATACAGATTAAGGGATTCAAGTGATACGAGCTGACAAATGTCACCAGGAATTTCAGTGAATCTGTTCCTGGAAAGATCTGGAGGGGGAAAAATAAATAAATACAAGTAAATGATTAAAGCAGAGCTTCACATACATCAGAATTTACCATAAAAGGCAAAAAAATCACCAGACAAATGCAAGACATTAAGACCACATCTAGCCAGTCACTAACACTGAATGCTATCAATAGAAGTAATGCAGTAAATATTTTACATTTGTTTTCATGTATGATATATTTGTTTGCGCATGTAATATTTCATACAAAAACTGTGCCATTCTTTATACATAACTTGCACCCCCACCCCTCAATTTATTCTTCCTTCAAATTTTTAGCCCCCCTGCCACCATCACTCCCAAATATTTTACCATTGATTATGAATTCATAAAGTAAAACAAAATGAGTAGAAAATATTGCAATTACAAGGATAGAGTGATTAATGTGGATTTAGGAGTAGCCCTGATCCTGGTGTCTAACAAACTAATAGTGAAACAGGCTGTTTCAGCATTCACGTGAATCAGAGACAGCTTTAGCAAGCCATGTTCTCCCACAAGGGGTGCAGGCCGAGAATGCGAGCAGGGCATCACTTCCTCACAGAGTCGGGGCAAGGGACGGATCACACCACAATAATACAGAGACAGCCTGCTCATTTTCCGACCAGGGAAAGAACTACCCCCATAAAGTTCAATTTCAGCTTTGTTTCCCATGGCGTGGGGTTTGTGGAGTCCTGGATTTAAAGGAAAACCCAGCTTTCTCGCTCACTGGTTTCATAATTACTGACATTTGTGAGTAAAACAATACATACAGAGTTATAGGTGGAGCTGTGTGGTATCTTTTAAGGTCACAATATACAGACGTTTGTAGCTGGTATTATACCAGCTACAAACGTCTGTATATTGTGACCTTAAAAGTAAAAATAGATTGTTCAAGATACCACACAGCTCCACCTATAACTCTGTATGTATTGTATTATGTTTTTAGTGGTGTAAGGGATACCACTTTTTAGGTGTTTTAGAGCTATTTATCTGTCCTTCACAGCGTGTATATTATTGTTTTCTATTTGTGAGTAAAAGGTTACTTTTACCTGTATATTGGTACCAGGACCAAGCATGCATCCTATGGAGGTCTGCATGCACCAAGAAATGTGAACCGCTCTTGTTAAGATTCTATGGATTGTAAAGCATTCGTTACACAGTTTAACTGATCTGGAATCGGGGTGCATCTTACATCCTCCATTACAAATGTTATTGGTCAGGCTGCAGCCATTATGTATACCTGTTTGTAGACTATCACTGCAAATTGCCATCACTTTAACAGCAGTATATACACATTGTTTTATTAAGACTTGTAGAGGATGGCAGGATGTTTGGTTCTCTTCTTTATATTTTCAGTTTATGGTTGCACAAGAGTGATCTATGAGATGGCCGTTGCACAATAAGTCTGAAAGAGCAATATGACATTGCACGTAGTTTCCCGTTTTCTTACTTGGTGAATCTTGCAGTCTTCAATATAATAAGATTCAGTGAATACATTTACTATACCCAAGACTTCTGCAAAAAGGAGTGTGGACAGTTTTCTAAATAAAGTTCCTTTTAACCCGAACGTCTTGAAATTTAACGTCATTAAATTGGACTCAAAAAGTAAATCCTGGACGTTTGAGGTGTCCTGGTACGGATTAAAAGAAATTTGTTTCAGGCAAAACTAATTTTTGCCCTAGTCTACTATCCCCATGCTGGATAATAAGTTTAGAATTATACTTTCTCAAATTCTTTCAGCATTTATACAAGCTTTTGACAATGGCTCTTTATCTACAATTATACTGCACTAGAAACAGGTTCTGATGGGTAGAATTTAGCTGATTAACAGATAAATCATAACTTGGAAGCTCACAAAGAGTTTGTGAAACACCTCATTGAGGCCATATCGGAGCACTCCAAAACAAAATGAGAATTACTCCCATCCCTACCACAAATCTTTGACTGTATTCTTCTCTCCAACCCCCACTGTCCTGGCCCCTGGCAGAGCGTGCATCAGTGCCGGGGGCAGCGCATGACTCAGCCATGCTGATTTCCGTGGAATGGTGCCCAGCTAAGAGATAAAGAGGCTTATTCAGATTGTGGGCCTTGTGGGGAGGGAGAGAGTTCAAATAATATGACCCTCAACAAGAGTAAGGCTGCAAATATTTACACTGTGCACAAAGAACGGAGAATGTGTGCATTTATTTATGCTAGGTCTGTTATGTACACACGCAGACACTGAAATAACATTCTGGCTACATACATACTGATTATATACACAACACAAGCCTGGGGGTATCCATGCACAGTCCCTGCAATCAAATGCCTACAACCTACTTTTAACATGACAAAGCCGTCAGAAATGCTTAACAAGTGTGTATATATATATATATATATATATATTCCCAACAGAGAGCCAGTAAATATATATTTTTTTTTATTTATCAGTTACAGATATCAATCATTTCCCCAACCCAAAACCAATTGGTAAAAACAAATAAAATATATTCATTTCAAAGATGGCCAATTTACCAAAATTACACTGTACCATGGCCACCTACGCTGCCTGAAATGACTCCATCTAGGACTGATCTGGCCACCCACCATGCAATTCAGAATACTACAAGGTTTGGTTACCTTGACCATTATCCAGGCACAAACAAAAGAGGACACATCATTCAACATTATCTACTTTACAATTTGAAAGACAAAATACACACACACACGATATTTGAAAAATTAGAATATCATGCAAAAGTTCATTTATTTCAGTTATGCTACGTAAAAGGAGAAACTACTATATGAGATAGACGCATTACATGCAAAGCAAGATAGTTCAAACCGTGATTTGTCATAAGTGCGATGATTATGGCTTACAGCTCGTGAAAACCTCAAATCCACAATCTCAGTAGATTAGAATATTACATGCAATCAATAAAACAAGGAGTATACATAGAACAATATCGGACCTTTTGAAAAAGTATAAGCATGCATATGGACTCAGTACTTTGTTCGGGCCCCTTTTGCAGGAATTACTGTCTCAATGCGGCGTAGCATGGAAGCTATCAGCCTGTGACACTGCTGAGGTGTTATGGAAGACCAGAATGCTTCAATAGCTGCCTTCAGCTCTTCTGCATTGTTCGGTCTCATGTCTCTGTAGATTCTCTATGGGGTTCAGGTCAGGCGAGTTTGCTGGCCAATCAAGCACAGTAATCCCATGGTCATTGAACCAGGCTTTGGTGCTTTTGGCAGTGTGGGTAGGTGCCAAGTCCTCCTGGAAAATGAAGTCAGCATCTCCATAAAGCTTGTCTGCAGAAGGAAGCATGAAGTGCTCCAAAATCTCCTGGTATACGGCTGCGTTGACCCTGGACTTAATGAAGCACAGTGGACCAACACCAGCAGATGACATGGCTCCCCAAATCAACACAGACTGTGGAAACTTCACACTGGACTTCAAGCATCTTGCAATGTATGCCTCTCCATTCTTCCTCCAGACTCTGGGTCCTTGGTTTCCAAATGAGATGCAAAAGTTGCTCTCATCAGAAAAGAGGACTTTGGACCACTGAGCAACAGACCAGGTCTGTTTTTCTTTAGCCCAGGTAAGACGCTTCTGACGTTGTTTGTTGTTCAGGAGCGGCTTGACAAGAGAAATACGACATCTGAAGCCTATGTCCAGGATCCGTCTGTGTGGTGGCTCTTGATGCACTGACTCCAGCCTCAGTTGGGGACTTGCGAAAGTCCCCAACACTTTTGAATGGCTTTTTCCTGACAATCCTCTCCAGGCTGTGGTCATCCCTGCTGCTTGTGCACCTTTTTCTTACACACTTTACCCTTCCACATAACTTTCTATTAATGTCCTTTGATACAGCACTTTGGGAACATCCAACTTCCGTCACAATTACCTTTTGAGGCTTTCCCTCCTTATGGAGAGTGTCAATGGTTTTCTGCACAACTGTCAGGTCAGCAGTCTTCCCCATGATTGTGATTCCTCCTGAACCAGACAGAGACCATTTAAAGGCTCAGAAACCCTTTGAAGGTGTTATGGCTTACTTAGCGGATTAGAGTGGGACACACTGAGCCTAGAATATTGCACCTTTTCACAATATTCTAAATTTACTGAGATTGTGGATTTGGGGTTTTCATGAGCTGTAAGACATAATTATCGCACTTATGACAAATCACGGCTTGAACTATCTTGCTTTGCATGTAATGCGTCTCATATATTAGTTTCCCCTTTTTGCCTGGCATTACTGAAATAAATGAACTTTTGCACAATATTCAAATTTTTCGAGTATCACCTGTATTTATGCAAACACCTCACGCACATAGTTTTACTTGTTTGACAGCCAAGCCCAACAATATTTACACCCAATATAAAATTGATGACTAAAACATAACTCTAAAAACACAACTTCTCTGGAGTTACCATAAAGCAACCATCGTCGACTGTACAAACCACCGCAACCTCCCTAGAATTACCATAAAGCAGCCATCGTCGACTGTACAAACAAGCGCAAACCTGTCTGGAATTACCATAAACCAGCCATGGTCGACTGTACAAACCACCGCAACCTCCCTGGAATTACCATAAAGCAACCATCGTCAACTGTACAAACCACCGCAACCTCCCTAGAATTACCATAAAGCAGCCATCGTCGACTGTACAAACAAGCGCAACCTCTCTGGAATTACCATAAACCAGCCATGGTCGACTGTACAAACCACCGCAACCTCTCTGGAATTACCATAAAGCAGCAGAGATTGGAAACTAAAAACCACCATGTGGCAGAGCTTCACTAGAATTACCATTAGGAGGTCATAACTTTATTTTTTTACTCATCCAATACAGACATTACTCCCAAATACGTGCTCTGTGAAATTTACCAAAACTTTAAAAAATAAAATAAAAGTAATGATAATCAATATTAAATTATCAATTATCAAAAAGTAAATTTAAAAAAAACACACACACTATAGAATGTAAAATTCTATACAAACTGAATGATATCCCCTTTAAATAACGAGTAAAATTAGTGTTTTCTACACCTGTTCTAACAATCTAGATTTTAGGATTGGAACGGACCATTGATCCACATAGAACAGTAATTTCAGTGAGGAAACCAGATCCAAAAGTTACCGAAACACAAAAACGCCCCTATGAGCCAGCAACACAAATAAAAAGCAATGTAATCGGTCTGTAGATTTACATCACACATAAACCAGAGGAAGCTCTAAGAGATAAAACCCAAATTCTGCTTAACCCAGCCTATGTTAACTTCCAGCTTGCATCGCAATGCAAAACAAATATAGCCAGAGAGCCTCAACTTCCTCTTTGCTTCAGAGAATCTCGGCTAAAGCTAATGCCTGTTTTCTTGCAGAGTGACTCAAAACGGCAGCCAGTTTCTACCTGCTGCAGGTCAAATCTTTCCTATGGACTGTTTAACCCCGTAAGGGCCAAACTTCTGGAATAAAAGGGAATTATGACATGTCACATGTCATGTGTCCTTAAGGGGTTAAACGCGTGCGCACTCGGGAGCTGATGTCGGCGGGGGAGGAGAGGTCACCAGCGCCGATGGAGCCCGGCGCTGAATTTTAACCCCTTCAGGGGCAAGGGAGAGGGACCCTGAGGGTGGGGAGGTCCCAAGGATGATATAGTGTCAAGAAAACAAGTTTGTTTTCCTGACACTATCGTGATCCTTTAAAGACTTCTCTAGGGCTGAACCTTTTCTGTGGAACACCCTCCCCCTTCTCCATTAGACTTCCACCCAGTCTTCATTCCTCATTCCAAAAAAAAAAATTAAAAAAAAAAATTTAAAATAAATAAATAAGTAAATAATAATTGAAAACTCTGCTTCAGGAAAGCTCATCAATTAGACTGAACAGCTTTCCCTCCACGCACCCCAATTACTCTCCTACACCTGTCAAAAGTAACCCACTAAGCCCTCGGTGAATACTTTTCTACCCCTACCTTTACCCTTTGTGTCACTATAAGCCCTTCCTAGCATGTAAGCTCATTGAGCAGGGCTCTCAACCACTCTGTTCCTGTGTAACAACCTGTCTGGTTACAAATGTGTCTGTTAGTCCACCCATTGTACAGCGCTACAGAAAATGTTGGCGCTTTAAAAAATAAAATAAACACTTACCCTACCAAGCAGGCTAGATTTACCTAGCACTCCCCTCAGCAGGCCCGATTTACCTAGCAACTCCACCACCAGCACTCAATATTTACCTAGCACCCCCAGTCAGCAGGCACTATTTACCTAGCAAGTCCCCCTCTCACACACCCCATTTATCTAGCCCAGACCCCCTCACCCCTCTGCATGCTGCCTCAAGTTAGGTCTAGAAGTTACTCTCAGGGTTAATAAAAAAAAAAACATCTGGAAGTCAATTTCTTCTGTTTCTCATCCTCCAACGTGAAGACAGATAATGTGATAAGCCCACCGTGTGACCGGCATGTCATCAGCATCAAGCCACATGTTCTGCTCAGTTTATATGACAGATCCAGTCACATGTCTGGGAAAGGAGACAGTTGTGTGTGTGGATATTACAGTGACATATCCCAGTCACAGCTCGTCCGTAGCTTCCTATAGTATGACGGTTGGAGCGGTTCCCATGTATTCAAAGCATTGCTTGCAGGCATGGATAGGAAGTTCCCCAGAACTGCTGCAGAAAACACAGCTCTCTGGCCCGGAGTCCAGTGGGAAGAGATTGTGTGCCATGTCCAACGTTGCATGATAACATACCTCAGATAGAGAGATGCAAAGCAGGCCTCTTCACTGTACAGGAACATGTGGGGGCCATATGTACAGGGAGTAGTTCCTGGAGCCGTGTGCTAACGCAATTACCAATACAAAGATGTCGCTTTCCATGGTTATACCAGAATTAACATCAGGCCAACAGCTTACATTACTTAACATTCTCCTAGTTACAGTGGAACTCAAAACGGGTCTATCAGAAGAGGTGAGCCAGTATCACAGTTATAGTAAACTGTACATACTGCTGGATCTGGGTGACTTCATCTTCAGTGTCACCTTAACCACACACGTCCAGAAACACCGCAAAGCTGACATTTAGTGACACTACAGAACTGCAGTAAAACAGACACTGTGGGTATACTTCACCACACTGAAATACTCCATGCCAAGACTGGCATTGTAACCACTTCGAAAACAATTCTACTAAATATTTGTAGAATTCCACATTATGTCTTGAAAAGTTCCTGCAAATCAGCTGCTTGATACCAGACTGTAAAAACTTTTAGGAAGATTTATCAGAGGTTTGCACTTTTCCATTACATTTTCAGTGAGTTTTTACCTGAATTTTTTTAAAGGATGGGTTCCATTAGAATACAGAACCTGAGGAGGACTGGCAGCCGCTTTCAATGAGCCAGCAGCAAAGTTTGTATTGACTCAAGATGGGCACCATCATATATAAGATGTCTCCCTTTCACCCAAAACTCAGGACAGCGGCAGAACAAGGTGGGCAGAAACATGTCTACATAAAGAGTTTGCAGTTTCGGTCTCGATAATGTAAATTCTGTGCCCTGTGTACCATTTACTGGTAGAGAACAGTCAGCAGACAGAGCTGCAAAAGGCAGAAACGCAACCCCACAGCAGCAGGACCCAAGTAAGAGTGTAAACCGTTACTAAAGTGTTTGCTCCACTATCAAGGAGCAGACTGCAGTGATTATGATGCTTGGAGTAACCTTTAAGGAAAACCAAGAAATTACAAGTCTGCTTTAATATCAGCACACACTGTCATATTCTGAACTTACAGGTAAAACCCCGAAGGTTCTGGCATGGTCCAACATCCTCAGCCTTGTACTACCTGTACTTTGTGTTCCAGTAAGACATAGCACTCACAGGAACCATGCTAGAGCCTGGCCTTGCAGAAACTGCCCACAGGGAACCATGCTAGAGCCAGGCATTGCAGAAACTGCCCACAGGGAACCATGCTAGAGCCGGACCTTGCAGAAACTGCCCACAGGGAACCATGCTAGAGCCAGACCTTGCAGAAACTGCCCACAGGGAACCATGCTAGAGCCAGACCTTGCAGAAACTGCCCACAGGGAACCATGCTAGAGCCAGACCTTGCAGAAACTGCCCACAGGGAACCATGCTAGAGCCTGGCCTTGCAGAAACTGCCCACAGGGAACCATGCTAGAGCCTGGCCTTGCAGAAACTGCCCACAGGGAACCATGCTAGAGCCGGATCTTGCAGAAACTGCCCACAGGGAGCCTGTCCTTGCAGAAACTGCCCACAGGGAACCATGCTAGAGCCATATCTTGCAGAAACTGCCCGCAGGGAGCCTGTCCTTGCAGAAACTGCCCTCAGGGAACCATGCTAGAGCCTGGCCTTGCAGAAACTGCCCACAGGGAGCCTGTCCTTGCAGAAACTGCCCTCAGGGAACCATGCTAGAGCCGGACCTTGCAGAAACTGCCCAAAGGGAGCCTGTCCTTGCAGAAACTGCCCACAGGGAACCATGCTAGAGCCGGATCTTGCAGAAACTGCCCACAGGGAACCATGCTAGAGCCTGGCCTTGCAGAAACTGCCCACAGGGAACCATGCTAGAGCCTGGCCTTGCAGAAACTGCCCACAGGGAACCATGCTAGAGCCTGGCCTTGCAGAGCCAATCTATTTTGTATTCATTATCCCAATGTCTGCTTTCTCTCCATCTCCTCAGTGCTTCCCTGGGAATTCTGAAAATGTCTCATCTCTAATCACTTCCTGTAAGCTTTGCTTGTTACTACATTGCAGGAAGGGGGGAGGAGGGGAGATCTTTCAAATAAAACCTTGGCAGGCCCTAATACTCAGCACTGTGTAAAAAAAAAAAATAAAAAAAAAAAAAAATAAAAAAATTGTTCTACATGCATTATGAATTCTTCCCTTATTACAGTGTGGAAGTAAAGTGGAATTCACAGGGGTTTTACAAATTTATTTACACAACAAACAATTTGGAGATGCAAATTAATAAGCGTTCACCACAGTTGCCATGAACCCCATATATAAGCTGCGATGCAGCCAACTGACTTCAGAAATCCTGAATGCAATTAAACAGGTACTGCATGGTACAAAGTGCAACTCAAATCGCGCAGGCCACGACTGGTCATTGGCCTCTCCTGACCACCGAACTCTGAGAATTGAGGGATCAGACATTTGGGGTGGCAACAAGTACATGTATGTTTGTCCCTGTGTGCATTTCCTGAAGACACATGCAAGAAAACAGCACAAGAGGTAAGTCTGGTGATATTGCACACCTCAGCAAATTCAAAAACGCTTAAAATCACAAGACCAATTCCTGGCTGTTAATTCCAAGGAAAATATACATAGATTTAAAGAGCCATATTCATATTAAAGAAGAATATGATTTTTCCACACACAGATCACGAGTACAGCTCTGGGCGCAGGAAGCGGCTGGTAGCAGGATGTGGTCTCTCAGGGTTGCAAACTACTTCTGCAAACTGATTTCTACAGCTGCTGGGGTGGGAAGACTGACACAATCTGACTGAGAGGAAATGCATACAGCTGTCAGACACGGCTACATGTTTATGGATGCCTAGAGCTGCCATGGCAATATAGTTTCACTCAGAAAGGGGCACTCACAGCCTCCTCTGCAGAGATATCAACAGTGAAAAGGACAACGTCAGCATGACATCTGTGTATACTACAGATATTTACAGTACAGACTGGATACTGTAATACATATCACACTACTCAATAAAGGCTATCTGCAGCAAGCCTGCTGCTCTGTATAATTGTACAGAGTTTACGTGGATAATGAACCTCATGTGATGTACAAGTTGTAAGTTAATTACCAACACTCTGCAATGAAGAAGCAGTTTTGTACACATACGGAGCTGGAAAGATTTAAGGACTGTGGGAAAAATACAGTGAAACCAATTCTAGGAAGCTTTGCAGAGGTCCTGAGATTATGCTCAGTCAATACAGGTCCTTTTATTATGTTAATGAGGAAATGTGCATATCCCAAAAAGGGTTAATTGGACACAAATGTCGAGCAGTCTTCTTGAAAACCAATGAATGAGGTTACCATGCAAGGCACAGCTGGACCTTTGTTAGCTTGCCTAATAGCACTTTATGAGTTTAGAATATTTCCACATAATTCAAACAAAATATCGGAACTCACAGGATTGCAAGACATATGACTGCTGTATTAATTACAAATATATAAAAGCATTCCAGGGTGCTCTATGGGTGAACTGTGTGTCCCCTTTGCCTTATATAATGAAACTGGAGATTTCCAAGGTGAAAAAAGGCACTTTTCTAACTGTCCTAAGCTGCACCTTGTGGCTGTCAGACAGCAAATAGGTGTACAACCTAACCCTTCTCCATGTAAAGCTCCGTTATTACCACGCATGCACAGTACGACCTAACCCTTCTCCATGTAAAGCTCCGTTATTACCACGCATGCATAGTACGACCCAATCCTAATCTATGTGAAGCTCAGTTACCACGCATGTGCAGTACGGCCCAATCCTTCTCTATGTGAAGCTCAGTTACCACGCATGTGCAGTACGACCCAATCCTTCTCTATGTGAAGCTCAGTTACCACGCATGTGCAGTACGACCCAATCCTTCTCTATGTGAAGCTCAGTTACCACGCATGTGCAGTACGACCCAATCCTTCTCTATGTGAAGCTCAGTTACCACGCATGTGCAGTACGACCCAATCCTTCTCTATGTGAAGCTCAGTTACCACGCATGTGCAGTACGACCCAATCCTTCTCTATGTGAAGCTCAGTTACCACGCATGTGCAGTACGACCCAATCCTTCTCTATGTGAAGCTCAGTTACCACGCATGTGCAGTACGACCCAATCCTTCTCTATGTGAAGCTCAGTTACCACGCATGTGCAGTACGACCCAATCCTTCTCTATGTGAAGCTCAGTTACCACGCATGTGCAGTACGACCCAATCCTTCTCTATGTGAAGCTCAGTTACCACGCATGTGCAGTACGACCCAATCCTTCTCTATGTGAAGCTCAGTTACCACGCATGTGCAGTACGACCCAATCCTTCTCTATGTGAAGCTCAGTTACCACGCATGTGCAGTACGACCCAATCCTTCTCTATTATGACCTCAGATATTACAAAAACACGTGAAATACAACCCAAAGCTTCTCTATAAGCTCAGTTATCACCAAGCACACACAGACTCACTCACCGGCCCATGTTATATCACTCACTCACCGGCCCACGTTATATCACTCACTCAGACTCACTCACCGGCCCACGTTATATCACTCACTCAGACTCACTCACCGGCCCACGTTATATCACTCACTCAGACTCACTCACCGGCCCACGTTATATCACTCACTCAGACTCACTCACCGGCCCACGTTATATCACTCACTCAGACTCACTCACCGGCCCACGTTATATCACTCACATTCACAGAAATTTACTACCGGCCGGTTAATACATTTATCACACAGTTTATGAGGGGGTACTTACCGGCCGGCTTATATATTTATTTATAGCACACAGTTTATGAGGTAGTTACCGGCCCGGGTTATATATTTATTTATTACACACTGTTTATGGGGGGGAGGGGGGTAGTTACCGGCCCGGGTTATATATTTATTTATTACACACTGTTT
>OW240914.1:7485802-7573767 GCA_933207985.1 Pelobates cultripes | reverse complement strand
ACACACACACACACACACACACACACACACACACACACACACACACACACACACACACACACACACACCTCTTATTCAACTAAATAAAAACACAGCCAGATATTACACCGCCAAACACTGCCACCTCCTCACAGAATCCCCACCAAACACTGCCACCTCCTCACAGAATCCCCACCAAACATTTCCACCTCCTCACAGAGTCCCTGTCAAACACTGCCACCTCCTCACAGAGTCCCCGCCAAACACTGCCACCGCCTCACAGAATCCCCGCCAAACACTGCCACCTCCTCACAGAGTCCCCACCAAACACTGCCACCTCCTCACAGAGTCCCCGCCAAACACTGCCACCTCCTCACAGAGTCCCCGCCAAACACTGCCACCTCCTCACAGAATCCCCGCCAAACACTGCCACCTCCTCACAGAATCCCTGTCAAACATTTCCACCTCCTCATAGAATCCCTGCCGTTGTCATTTCTCCACAATCAGTTTTTGGTAAATAACCCCAATTAGTGTAGAAGTACATAAAACAGTTTAAATAATTAGATCAAGGGAAATGCCTACAATGTCTTAACCTGGGGTATATAGGCCTGCAAATACTCCTGTACATATATTCGAATGTATCCAGTCTGTGCCCCCCAATAGTGCGGAGAAACTCAAACATGTCTCCACGTTTGGTGGACAGATCCCAAAACTTCCCCTTTGTGGAATGAAGTATTAAAACTTTTTTCAGACATTAAACCAGACCCAAATTTGCCACGCTCAATGCCAACAATTCAGATTGTGAATATGTTCTCCCTCTACATGAGTGCGGATTGCTATATTTTGGAAACAGTCTGCCCCAACCTTACATTATCCTGAAAATTTTGTTTATACACGTGAGGCCATTTGCAGTATGAAACACCTCAGAATCCGTTATATAGGCCAATGATTCTAGACATGGAACCTCCTTCTACGCAACTAGTCACCTTTGCTGATTGGTCCTTTTTAATCCTTTCGCTTTCTCCCTCCCTTCCTCTTCCTATAGTGGTCCTTTATGTCTTTTATTTATAAGAATGGAAAATGTGGACAAGCTCCACACTCTGTATTATTGATTATGTTTCTGATGGCAAATCTCTTTATATAGTATGTGTTCTCAATAAAAAATATTTTCCTTTTCTACAACTTCTCTTGTAAATTGTTGAATGTATGAGGGATGGATTTGGGAATTGATAAAACTGGGAAGAGAGAGGTTAAATGTACTGGGGAATAGACCTAACAAAATGGTTACATGCAGGAGGTATGGATCTGGGAAATAGTGAGAACTGGTTAGTTGCCCTGTATTGGTCACATAAATGGTTATAATGGAAAAAGCTAGGTTCCATGTGAATGTTAAAGGTCTAAAAAAAATAGATGTATGGGGTACTGATGGGATTGGAAAAAAAGAGTGAAAATAGAAAGTGTTTTGGCTGGGTTGGAAAGAGTAAGGAGGATAGGTTATATTGGTGGAATAGGAAAGAACGAGTTTAGGCTGCATTGACGGGTTTGGAAGAGCGAGTTTAAGCTGCATTGATGAAGTTTGGATGAGTGAGGTTGGGCTGTATTGATGGGGTTTGGGTGAGCGAGGTTGGGCTGTATTGATGGGGTTTGGGTGAGTGAGGTTGGGCTGTATTGATGGGGTTTGGGTGAGTGAGGTTGGGCTGTATTGATGGGGTTTGGGTGAGCGAGGTTGGGCTGCATTGATGGGGTTTGGGTGAGCGAGTTTAAGCTGCATTGATGAAGTTTGGATGAGTGAGGTTAGGTTGTATTGATGAAGTTTGGGTGAGTGAGGTTGGGCTGTATTGATGGGGTTTGGGTGAGTGAGGTTGGGCTGTATTGATGGGGTTTGGGTGAGTGAGGTTGGGCTGTATTGATGGGGTTTGGGTGAGTGAGGTTGGGCTGTATTGATGGGGTTTGGGTGAGTGAGGTTGGGCTGTATTGATGGGGTTTGGGTGAGTGAGGTTGGGCTGTATTGATGGGGTTTGGGTGAGTGAGGTTGGGCTGTATTGATGGGGTTTGGGTGAGCGAGGTTGGGCTGTATTGATGGGGTTTGGGTGAGTGAGGTTGGGCTGTATTGATGGGGTTTGGGTGAGTGAGGTTGGGCTGTATTGATGGGGTTTGGGTGAGTGAGGTTGGGCTGTATTGATGGGGTTTGGGTGAGTGAGGTTGGGCTGTATTGATGGGGTTTGGGTGAGTGAGGTTGGGCTGTATTGATGGGGTTTGGGTGAGTGAGGTTGGGCTGTATTGATGGGGTTTGGGTGAGGGAGGTTGGGCTGTATTGATGGGGTTTGGGTGAGGGAGGTTGGGCTGTATTGATGGGGTTTGGGTGAGGGAGGTTGGGCTGTATTGATGGGGTTTGGGTGAGTGAGGTTGGGCTGTATTGATGGGGTTTGGGTGAGTGAGGTTGGGCTGTATTGATGGGGTTTGGGTGAGCGAGGTTGGGCTGCATTGATGGGGTTTGGGTGAGCGAGTTTAAGCTGCATTGATGAAGTTTGGATGAGTGAGGTTGGGCTGTATTGATGGGGTTTGGGTGAGTGAGGTTGGGCTGTATTGATGGGGTTTGGGTGAGTGAGGTTGGGCTGTATTGATGGGGTTTGGATGAGTGAGGTTAGGCTGTATTGATGGGGTTTGGATGAGTGAGGTTAGGTTGTTGTAACAGTCACGAGGTGGACTTATGTAGCAGTTTACCAGGAGATGGAGCCTAGTTGCAGGATGTATTAGGCAATAGCTGATTTAGTGGCCTCCCTTGCCACAATAGAAGCAAAGGCCTTTGGCTCGCCTTCTGGCTTTTTCCATTTACCGTGAGCATGGTATTCAGTGTTCCAATTTGCATGGGTTCCTCTATGTCCATGGTGGGGATAGGGGTATAGGTCTCACCAGCAGGTTTGGAATGTTGATGGGGCAAAAAGCTGGTTTCAAATTGCTCCTGCTTTCTTTCTCTGAACTGGCGATCTAGCTGGGAGACCAGAAGGAACAGATCTTCCAATGATGTGGGTACTCAAACTCTGGCTAGTTCATCTTTTAATGCCTCAGACAGACCCAATCTGTATTGCTCTATTAGACCAGTCTCATTATAACTGGTGTCAGCAGCTAGCTCCCGGAAATCTGTAGTATAATCCTCCAGTGGACTTCTCTCTTGCCGAAGGGAACGGAGGGCAGTGCATTCAGCAGAGGGTCTCAGGGTGTCATTGTATAATGTATGCATTGCTGCAGCAAAGGAGTCCCATGAGTCCAGTATTGGACTGTTGGAGTGCAGGAGTTGGAGTGCCCAGGATTGGGGTTTACCCGACAGCAGGGCAATAGTATTGCGAACCTTCACATAATCATTGAGGTATGTGTGTGGTTTAAAAGTGAAGAGCAGTTCGCAGGCTGTGATAAATTATCACAGTTCAGTCCTTTTCCCAGTGAACTTGTCAGGTAATGCAATATCAGGTTCAGGAGCATGGTGTGTGTTCCCCTTTAACTCAGCAAATCACGCTGCAATTCACTTACGGTTTGGGGCAGGAGGGTCACTTGCTGTTTGCCGGTCCCCAGGACATCTCTGCGGGCTCCATGGTAATGATCTGGTCATTATGTAACAGTCACCAGGGGACTTATGTAACAGTTTACCAGGAGTTGGAGCCCAGTTGCAGGAGATGGCACAGGAAGGAGGCAAAATCCAGAAGCGCAGTACAGATTAAGGCAGAAGTCAGGGCTGGCAGCAGAGTAACGAAGTCAGTAAAGCAGGCAGAGGTCAGAGTCCAGGAAATCAGTCAGTAGTGAGGCAAAGATCCGGCAGGAAACACCAAACAGGCAAAATGACCAGATAACAAAACGGGGGGTTACTAGGTTTCAGGCAGGGCTGGCTTTTACAACCTGCTAATTAGGTGCAGCTGACCCTAATTGGAAAAGGGCTGCAGGTGGATAAGTGCTGCTTAATCCAGGCAAGGGGTCAGGAAGCAGACAGCATGACAGAGAACCTAACTGGGATGTTGGAAATGGGAGTTCAAACCCAGCCAGGTCCCCCAAAGGGGCTGTCTGCAGAGCTCAGGCTGTGCCATGACCAGGGCCGGTGCTTGGATTTTTAGGTACATAGGCGAAGATGCATTTTTCCGCCCCCCTCCCCCCCCCAAAAAAAACATCTTCACCTATGTGCCTCTTAACCAGCCCCTCTCCCCTCCCCGACCATTAGTGGTCCTTTCCCTGTCCCTCAGTGTTCTTCTCCCCCCTCTTTTCCCTGTCTCTTGGTGTTTCTCTCCCATCCCCTCCCTGTCCCTTGGTGCACCCCACACCCCTTTAGTGGTCACACTCCCCTTCCTGGTGTGCCTACTACCTCTATTGTTGCATTGCCGAGCGGAGCAGATCCCCTAAAGGAGCTTCAGTTTTCTGTACCCGGCCGGACTGACAGGGAGTACTCTCTCTTTGAGCACCTCCTGTCAGTCTGGCCAGGTACAGGAAACAGAAGCCCCTGTACCGCGCTCTGCTCCGCTACACTCTGTACACACTGACAGTCACACACTCAATGACAAACACACAGACGTCACTGACAGACACAGACTCATTGATTTGTCACACACTCATTCATTGACACTGACAGACCCACACTGATTGACACTCATTGAAAGACACACTGATAGTCACACACAGACTCAATGACAAACATACTCTCACTGATTTGACAGACACACACTCATACACTGACAAACACACTCATCATACACTGACAGACACACTTATACACTCACATGCAGACACACTCATACAATCACTCACAGAAACACACACAGACGCACTCACACACACACACACTCACTCACACACACACACGCTGTCACTCACAGACACACAGAGACGCAAGTCACTACAGAACACACACACGCTCAGTCACTTACAGACACACACACACAGTACTCACTACAGACACACACACTCTGTCACACACACACACACTCTGTCACTACAGACACACACACACACTGTCACTCACACACACAGACACACACACACACACAGTCACTACAGACACACACACACTCTGTCACTCACACACACACAGTCACTACACACACATACACACACACTGTCACTACACACACACAGACACACACACACTCTGTCACTACACACACACATGCAGTCAATACTACACTCACACAGACACACTCACACAGACACACTCACACAGACACACTCACACAGACACACTCACACAGACACACACACTCTGTCACTCACACAGACACACTCACACAGACACACACACTCTGTCATTCACAGACACACATCACATACATTCACTAATTATTTTTATAACTACATATTTTCCACCCAGCCTCCCTACCTGGAGAGCTGATGTGGATGATGTATCTGTCCCTGGGGCTGCTGAGAGGCGTGCGGCAGTGCTGTGATCAGGCGCGGCGAGGGAGCTCTAATCTCCATCCTCTGCTCCCTCGCGGTCTGCCTACTGATGCTGCGGGATGACGTCATATTCCGGCTCCCGCGGCATCAGCAGGCAGCGCGCGAGGGAGCAGAGGATGGAGATTAGAGCTCCCTCGCCACGCCTGATCACAGCACTGCCGCGCCGGGGGTCGAGATGGTGGCCGGGCAGAAGGGAGAGCTTCCCTCCTGCCGGTCACTGAAATATTGCGCCCCCAGAGCCCGCGCGCCCTAAGGCGGCCGCCTGTGCCGCCTTATGGACGCGCCGGCCCTGGCCATGACAGTTGTATTGATGGGGTTTGGATGAGTGACGTTAGACTTATTGATGAGTGAGGTTGGGCTGTATTGATGGGTCTGCATGAGTGAGGTGATGCGGTGCAGAACTGGCTTTCTGTTTTGTTGGTCACCCCTGCTATTCCTTTCTGCACTCCAGTCACACATAATAGTATGTCAAGTGTTTTATTTTATGAGTTTGAAGGGACTATGACTATGTCTCTATGATTTCCTGTATTCAGAAAGAGGAAGCAGAATTTGTTGTGAAACGAAATGAATGTGGGCAGAGGTATAAAAATGAAAGGTTTATATTAATCCGCCCTGGTAGATTTTCCTTTTATAGAACTATGTTGGGAGGAAGTAGACTCTCTGTATCCACCAAGTAGAAAGCTGGCAATCCTTATCGCACTAAACTACATAGTAGCAGACCTCAAGGAGGAAGGGAGAATCCTCTTGGCCAATATCTACTATCAGAAACTTGTTTGGGAAATTCCCCAAGAGAAGGGATATAGTGTAGATGATTTCGCTGAGCGTGGAACACACAATCTGTGAGTCCTGATAAACTTGGAGAACTGCATTTCCACAGATTTATGCATGAATACAACTTCACTGAAAACCCAACTATTTGTTATGTGTGATGGGTTTTGGACCCCATTCTTTTGCTTCTCGTTTTATTTTTACATTCAAGGGACCCTCCAGACCCATAAAGCAGTTTATTTTTCTGAAGTTCTTTATGCGTAAATAGTTTGTCCCCTTTTTTCATTTTACAAAAAGTGCAGATTTCAATAGTAATTGGTACTTTCATAAACTCACCTTGTTACACCCCCCTGACAGTCAGTCGGACAGCCAGTCCTGTTACTTCCTGGTTTGTTTAGCTCAGTGGAACTAAACTCAAGGGGCAGCAATTACACAGAGCACTAGCCTTGCAAAGACGTCTCATTGTCCTGCATTGGAAAGTCTGTGATTGGACAGCCACAGAAAGTCTGGGCGGGGTCTGAAGGGGAGGGTTTGCAAAGGCTGCAGACACGATACCTGCCACTTTTACAATGTTCTTTAAGATATATAATAGATATATAATGAAAAGAATGTATGATTAAATACATAAATATATTTGCATTGGGGGCATATCTTCTAAATTGTAAAAACAAAAAAAAATACAAAAAGAATAATGGTTTTCCAGTGGAGTGTTCATTTGACATAACTGTATTTTATGATGATGGTCGCATTTCCGGATGGATGTCTTTCTATTAACAAATTCAAATTAAAGGAACACTCTGGGCACCTTAGCAACTTCATGAAGATGAAGGTTTTATAGTGCCAGGAGCCGGTTGGTGCTTCCTTACTGTTAAGGGTTAAGCAATTCAGGAATGTTTTAACCTCTAAATTGTCTCTTCGCGCTGTTCCTCCCTGTAACCATCCACATCCATTTTTTCGAATTCTGATTCTGAAAGTACAGATTGCCACGGGGCAGGGGGAGCGATGATTGGCATAGAGTGGTCATCAGATGCTTCAAGCCAATTAGTAGCTTCCCATTCTACGGACCATGCTTCTGGGATCAGAATTAGCTAAAGCCAATGTGAGTGATTACAGGGAGAAACGGCGCTCCAGAGCCAACTTGTTCCTGAATGGCTTAACCCCTTAAGGAAGCACCTGGGGGCTCCTGGCACCACACCAACATCATTTTGATAAGGTCGTCATGGCGCCCGCCATGTTCCTTTAAACGGATTGGTAAACATTCTGGGATTAACTCTTGTGGCTCTGCAATATATGAGAATTTCTTTACAGTAAGAATAAAGAGGTTGTAATGTGAACAGTTATATAATATTGTGTAGTCTGGTAGGGTAAAAGTGATAGGGGTTACAGTCCACAACATCAGAAGGAAAAAACATCCGGTCTGTAAATACCAATAAACCCTTCCCCCCTCACCCTGCAATCTGGGGTGTTCCCATGTACAGCCTGTCTTGGAATCACCCACAATTTATTTAATAAAGGGGTACAGCTAGGGAGGGAAATGGGGGACACTCAGAATAAAGGAAGCATAGGGGGGGAGAGAGGGGGAGAGAGGGGGAGAGAGGGGGAGAGAGAGGGAGAGAGGGAGAGACAGACTGGAAACGGCTATCACAGAATGGGCTGGGATATGAGACAGCCGGATATGAACAGCAGGAAGAGACAGGCAGGGAGGAGCCTGGTCAGTACTCACACTGACAGCCACAGGAAGACTGAGAGACACAGGAAAATGTAAACAGTGAGACTGAAATCAGCAAATCCAGGTAAGAGACAGTCACAGTCTGAGATATTAACAATGTATCAAAATAGCTCAACGGTCCTATAAACAATGTAACAACACCCCATGTTTATAAACAATGTAACAGCACCCCATGTTTATAAACAATGTAACAGCACCCCATGTTTATAAACAATGTAACAGCACCCCATGTTTATAAACACTGTAACAGCACCCCAAACACTGTAACAACACCCCATGTTTATAAACAATGTAACAGCACCCCATGTTTATAAACACTGTAACAGCACCCCATGTTTATAAACACTGTAACAGCACCCCATGTTTATAAACACTGTAACAGCACCCCATGTTTATAAACACTGTAACAGCACCCCATGTTTATAAACAATGTAACAGCACCCCATGTTTATAAACACTGTAACAGCACCCCATGTCTATAAACAATGTAACAGCACCCCATGTTTATAAACACTGTAACAGCACCCCATGTCTATAAACAATGTAACAGCACCCCATGTCTATAAACACTGTAACAGCACCCCATGTCTATAAACAATGTAACAGCACCCCATGTTTATAAACAATGTAACAGCACCCCATGTTTATAAACAATGTAACAGCACCCCATGTTTATAAACAATGTAACAGCACCCCATGTTTATAAACAATGTAACAGCACCCCATGTTTATAAACACTGTAACAGCACCCCATGTTTATAAACACTGTAACAACACCCCATGTTTATAAACACTGTAACAACACCCCATGTTTATAAACAATGTAACAGCACCCCATGTTTATAAACACTGTAACAGCACCCCAAACACTGTAACAACACCCCATGTTTATAAACAATGTAACAGCACCCCATGTTTATAAACACTGTAACAGCACCCCATGTTTATAAACACTGTAACAGCACCCCATGTTTATAAACACTGTAACAACACCCCATGTTTATAAACACTGTAACAGCACCCCATGTTTATAAACAATGTAACAGCACCCCATGTTTATAAACACTGTAACAGCACCCCATGTCTATAAACAATGTAACAGCACCCCATGTTTATAAACACTGTAACAGCACCCCATGTCTATAAACAATGTAACAGCACCCCATGTTTATAAACACTGTAACAGCACCCCATGTCTATAAACAATGTAACAGCACCCCATGTTTATAAACACTGTAACAGCACCCCATGTTTATAAACACTGTAACAGCACCCCATGTTTATAAACAATGTAACAGCACCCCATGTTTATAAACAATGTAACAGCACCCCATGTTTATAAACAATGTAACAGCACCCCATGTTTATAAACACTGTAACAGCACCCCATGTCTATAAACAATGTAACAGCACCCCATGTTTATAAACAATGTAACAGCACCCCATGTTTATAAACACTGTAACAGCACCCCATGTTTATAAACACTGTAACAACACCCCATGTTTATAAACAATGTAACAGCACCCCATGTTTATAAACACTGTAACAGCACCCCAAACACTGTAACAACACCCCATGTTTATAAACAATGTAACAGCACCCCATGTTTATAAACACTGTAACAGCACCCATGTTTTATAAACACTGTAACACCCATGTTTATAAACACTTTTAACAACACCCCATGTTTTATAAACGCTGTAACAGCCCTGTTTATAAACAATGTAACATAGCTTATGTTTTATAACAATGTAACAGCCCATGTTTACATAAACAGTAACAATATGTTTATAAACAACAATGTAAACAACTTATGTTTATAAACAATGTAACAGCACCCCATGTTTATAAACACTGTAACAGCATCCCATGTTTATAAACACTGTAACAGCACCCCATGTTTTTATAAAAAGTATAAAATATCAATCCCCCCCCAGTGTTTACAAAGAAAGTAATAACACCCCAAAGTTTATAAACAATGTATGAATCCCCCAGTGTTTATGAGCAATGTAACACCCAGTTTTATTTTGTATTTAATTAAGAACAATGCATTAAACCTGCTTGTGTTTATAAACAATGTACAATCCTCCCAATGCTTTAATTAGCAATGTATCTGTAAATGCCCTAATATGATATGATAATAAATACACAGCTCAGATGTTTATAAATCCATAACCATATATCGGATCTGTGTGTACTGCTGTTATGTCTTCCCTGTTCAGAGTTCTGGGCATAATATATTGTTAAATAAACAGTACCTTATACAACCATGCAAAGTGCAATATGGCAGCTTTAAACATTCACAGCCTCAGTCTGGCACTGACATTTCATTATTCCAGCTGTGAAGATTATATTTCTCAGGATTTGTCAGACATTCAAAGTCATTTTCCGATTCTAGATCATAATATCTGAATTAAAAGATTCTCTCAAACCAGCTATATTTTCATTTGAGCTATTTTAACATAAAATAGAGAATCCCTGCCAGTTCATGGTTTAGTGGATAACATTTCTGTAAATCTGCAGGCTGTGCTTAGAGAGTAAGCTCTTTGGCTCAGTCTGTGTATCTCTATTGGAAGGCATCCTATTTGTCATTGATTTCCCCAGGTTACAGCGCTGTCACCATGTATTCTACTAAATCACATGTTACAGAGCTCACGTGTTGAAGGTTTATCCACTAAACTGTTTAATTCCGTGAACTGAATTGTAAAATGATCGTTATAAATAGTAGTGACTACAGTGGGAGACGCTCCCAATCCATTATTTGTTCAAAGTTTCTAGTTTGGTTTAAATGTCTTGGCTGTGTTGAACTGATTCAGGAATTGTGAAGTTTAGGCCCAGACAGACAAGTAAGAGTCTCTGATTCAGCCTTTCCCCCCCAGTTTGTCTATTTCATTTATCCTCGAATTGTGCAGTTCTTTAAACAGATTTCCACATTTTCTGATTCAGTGAGTATATTCGCATGGAGTCTGGTGAAAAGATAAGCGAAATGCAGATTGCAGTTTATGGAAATTTAAGAGTATTTTACCCTCTTCGTTTTATTCACTGCAACGATTTAATGTATAAACCCCACATGTCACTCTCCCTCCTCCTAAGATTGGGAAGTTGTTGGAGCTGGGATTTTTGTTGCCCGAGTACGCCCATTGTGTGATAAGGCAGTGTGACCTTACACAGTTTGCATTCACACCCATGGAACGTGGGTCTGCATGCCAGGAACATGCATGACTTTATACGTGGATGGGGGGAGGAAGTGGGAACCCCCAGTGAGGCCCAAGGGTTATTGAATCACACTTTACTTGAGTAGGCAGTCTTAGACTCTGTACTCAGATAAGAACCTGTGGAGGTTTGCGTAAATTGTGAAGGTTGGAGTTTATTAGAGATTTCATTTTCTTTAAACCCTACATGTGGTAACTCTGTGGTTTGGGAGATTTTAGAACGATGGAATTACTGACTGTCTGCAACAGAGTGAGCTCACCGCAGCTGTGCAACCGATCCACTAAACCGGGACTGGAGGAGATGTGACAAATTGCACATTTAGATCGGGGTAACCGAGCTTTTCCTTTTATAAGCTGTAGGGTTCATTCTGTCCTCCAGTTAACACAATATCCGGTGGAATGACGCCGTGCGCCATGCTCGATCCTAATTACGTAGAACGTTACGGGGGACGTGAGTGGGAAGGTCCGTATAAACTATGGATGTGAAACGACTTTCAGCAGCACTTGGGCTCAATTACCCATAATTCTTTGCCAGCTATTGAATAATTCTGGGTGATGTAGTCCAGCAATAGGTGGAATGTTAGGGTTGGACTGACTGTGTCGCCATGTATAACCTCTGGTTAGTCTCGAAGCGGACTATTGTCCATGGCTTAACGATCACATAGTCCGTATAAATCTCGCTTTATCTTAAACAGATTGTGGCAAAGATGGAGTCTGTATTCCTGTCAGGACTTCGCCTGAAAACACTGACCTTCATCGTAATTACTGTCTGCAGCCTTCCAGTAACAAATTCATTCATCTGTGCGGTAAGATAACATGTATACAGGATTGTACAAAGCGAACTTCACATTTCTAGTCAAACAAAAACATTGCTGACTTTCGTCATTTTTCAAATTTTGGAAAACAAATGACGATTTACAATAAATTGCTGATAATTCAAACTTTACGATCAGTTACACCCCCTCTGATGGGATAAGAGAGCGTCCCACACACAGGGATTCCTATAAGTTATAGGGTCAGTGACGCCCCCTCTGATGGGATAAGAGCGTCTCACACAGGGATTCCTATAAGTTATAGGGTCAGTGACTCCCCCTCTGATGGGATAAGAGAGCGTCTCACACACAGGGATTCCTATAAGTTATAGGGTCAGTGACGCCCCTTCTGATGGGATAAGAGAGCGTCTCACACACAGGGATTCCTATAAGTTATAGGGTCAGTGACGCCCCCACTGATGGGATAAGAGAGCATCCCACACACAGGGATTCCTATAAGTTATAGGGTCAGTGACACTTCCTCTGATGGGATAAGAGAACGTCTCACACACAGGGATTCCTATAAGTTATAGGGTCAGTGACGCCCCGTCTGATGGGATAAGAGAGAGTCTCACACACAGGGATTCCTATAAGTTATAGGGTCAGTGACGCTCCCTCTGATGGGATAAGAGAGCGTCTCACACACAGGGATTCCTATAAGTTATAGGGTCAGTGACTCCCCCTCTGATGGGATAAGAGAGCCGCCCTGGGCCACCACAGGATTCCCTATAGTTATAGGGCCCAAAGTGGACGCCTGATGCAGGGGATGGGCGAGAGCCGCCCTCACACACAGGGGTTCCTATATGTTATAGGGTCAGTGACGCTCCCTCTGATGGGATAAGAGAGCGTCTCACACACAGGGATTCCTATATGTTATAGGGTCAGTGACGCTCCCTCTGATGGGATAAGAGAGCGTCTCACACACAGGGATTCCTATAAGTTATAGGGTCAGTGACATCCCTTCTGATGGGATAAGAGAGCGTCTCACACACAGGGATTCCTATAAGTTATAGGGTCAGTGACATCCCTTCTGATGGGATAAGAGAGCGTCTCACACACAGGGATTCCTATAAGTTATAGGGTCAGTGACGTCCCCTCTGATGGGATAAGATAGCGTCTCACACACAGGGATTCCTATAAGTTATAGGGTCAGTGACGCCCCCACTGATGGGATAAGAGAGCGTCTCACACACAGGGATTCCTATAAGTTATAGGGTCAGTGACGCCCCCACTGATGGAATAAGAGAGCGTCTCACACACAGGGATTCCTATAAGTTATAGGGTCAGTGACGTCCCCTCTGATGGGATAAGAGCGTCTCACGCACTGGGATTCCTATAAGTTATAGGGTCAGTGACATCCCCTCTGATGGGATAAGAGAGCTTCTCACACAGGGATTCCTATAAGTTATAGGGTCAGTGACTCCCCCTCTGATGGGATAAGAGAGCGTCTCACACACAGGGATTCCTATAAGTTATAGGGTCAGTGACTCCCCCTCTGATGGGATAAGAGAGCGTCTCACACACAGGGGTTCCTATAAGTTATAGGGTCAGTGACGCCCCCACTGATGGCATAAGAGAGCGTCTCACACACAGGGGTTCCTATAAGTTATAGGGTCAGTGACTCCCCCTCTGATGGGATAAGAGAGCGTCTCACACACAGGGATTCCTATAATTTATAGGGTCAGTGACGTCCCCTCTGATGGTATAAGAGAGCGTCTCACACACAGGGATTCCTATAAGTTATAGGGTCAGTGACGCCCCCTCTGATGGGATAAGAGAGCGTCTCACACACAGGGATTCCTCTAAGTTATAGGGTCAGTGACACCCCTTCTGATGGGATAAGAGAGCGTCTCACACACGGGTTCCTATAAGTTATAGGGACAGTGACGCTCCCTCTGATGGGATAAGAGAGCATCTCACACACAGGGATTCCTATAAGTTATAGGGTCAGTGACGCCCCCTCTGATGGGATAAGAGAGCGTCTCACACACAGGGATTCCTATAAGTTATAGGGTCAGTGACGTCCCCACTGATGGGATAAGAGAGCATCTCACACACAGGGATTCCTATAAGTTATAGGGTCAGTGACGCCCCCTCTGATGGGATAAGAGAGCATCTCACACACAGGGATTCCTATAAGTTATAGGGTCAGTGTCTCCCCCTCTGATGGGATAAGAGAGCGTCTCACACACAGGGATTCCTATAAGTTATAGGGTCAGTGACTTCCCCTCTGATGGGATAAGAGAGTGACTAACATTTAATTTCTGTTTAGTTCCTGAGCTAAACATCTTAAAGAAGCAATCCCTGAAAATCCATATAATAGAAGGGAGGCGGGAGTATGAGAGTATCTTGTTGTTCTGGGTAAGTGACTTCTCTCCTGTCTGCCATGTACGGAGTACGAGGCAACAAACTGTTACTGACATTCTGCCGTGGCCGTTGCTGTATCCACAGGAGCTCACTATCCTGATGCCCAATGTGTCTTTCGAGCTTGTGTTCGTCGGCGATGTTTTACCGTTGGAGGAGGATAAGAGACACTTCATTCTGCGTCGGATGGTGAGAGCAGACAGGGTGGAGGTTACAGCAAGGGGATATATTCTAATATATTCTATACTATACATACTATTAATACTTTGTCTCCTGCCTCCAGGGATCCAAAGTGATTTGCACTGATCTCACCTCCCCTAACCAACACAAAGGAGAAAAAGGCATCCACGTTAAAGTGCATTCCCATTCCTACCACAGCCTTCAGGCCTCTAAACCCGACCTCGTAATTGGTGAGTAATAAGAGATGAATTAAATGGACTAGTACAGCGTAATACACAAAACATGATTATTGTCGTATTAAAGAAAAAGAGGAACCCAGACTAATGCATTAAATAATATGCCAAAGAAAATAAATAAATAAAATATTAAAATACAAAATATTGTTTACAGTCACCTCCCTTACTATCCGTCTCCAGGATTCATACTTGGGGGGGAGGGGCCACATAAGGGGCCAGGGACAGTTATAAAACGTGTGAGTATATATACACAGGGCTCGACAAATTCCGGGTCGCCATGGGGACTAGACATTTCGCCCTAGTGCATGCCATTTTTTCAGCCCTTTGCTAAGCCGCACAGGAAACGTTAAAGCCAGCCGTCGCAGGGAGCATGGAGGCGGCACGTGAGGGAGCAGTAACCTTCCTGCAGTTCCTCTCTGCTCCCATGCTCGCTGTTTAGTGACATGACGCCACTTCGTCCCGGAATCACTACAGAGAGCGCGCAGGGGAGCAGAGAGAAAATGCAGGAAAACTGAGAGGAGACACACTGGACGCCAGGGAAAGATCCACTCAGCTCTCCCAAAGGCTGGGTGGATTTAAATTAAATAAAAACAGCAATTTGAGGGTGTGTGAGAAAATATGTGTCTGTGTCTATTATATATATCTACTACGGTTAATCCAATCTACTATATATATATATACCAAAAGAGTTGTGGTGGGGAAAAAAGTGTGGATGAAAATCCCTTCCACCTGAAGTAAATGGATAGTTAATACATTACTTGCTTTTCCCACAGAAATCTCACTTTAACAGTGTTCTCATTACTGCAAGGGATTACTGGCTTGCTATGGAGGCTTGGATTAAGGGGTTTTCATCCACACTTTTTTCTCCTCCACAACTCTCTTGGTATGTACTTTATAAGTACCGCCAAGCCTCCATAGCAAGCCGGTAACCAACCTCATGCTGATGAGTTGCATTAACAACAAAACAGCTGTCCATGAGTGGTTCACTGGCTTTGCTCCTCTTCCTGAGCTGTGTTTCAAAGCTGTTGTATGCTGCAGACACATACTCCAAGGAATCCATGTATAAAGTGGAATTATGAGGCATAAATGTGATTCTTTGTTGAACTCATTTGCATATGCCTACCCAGAATCCCTTGCAGTAGTGAGAGCACTGTTAAAGTGAGATTTCTGTGGGAAAAGCAAGTCTTATGGCTTGACTGGTGTGTGTATTTTTGTTTTTATCAATGTATTAAAAAAATATATATATATATATTTATACAATACACAAGATATATTATAGTCTAGATTGTGTAGCGGGCCCTGGGTAACCCGGTAGGCTACCCCCGCTGTTAAAGGACCACTATAGTGCCAGGAAAACATACTCGTTTTCCTGGCACTATAGTGCCCTGAGGGTGCCCCCACCCTCAGGGTCCCCCTCCCGCCCGGCTCTGGAAAGGGGTTTAAACTTACCTTTTTCCAGCGCTGGGCGGAGAGCTCTCCTCCTTCTCTCCTCCTCCGATCCGCCCCGTCGGCTGAATGCGCACGCGCGGCAAGAGCTGCGCGCGCATTCAGCTGGTCGCATAGGAAAGCATTCATAATGCTTTCCTATGGACGCTGGCGTTCACTCACTGTGAAAATCACAGTGAGAAGCACGCAAGCTCCTCTAGCGGCTGTCAATGAGACAGCCACTAGAGGCTTTGGGGGAAGGCTTAACCCATTAATAAACATATCAGTTTCTCTAAAACTGCTATGTTTATTAAAAAATGGGTTAACCCTAGAGGGACCTGGCACCCAGACCACTTCATTAAGCTGAAGTGGTCTGGGTGCCTAGAGTGGTCCTTTAATGAAGGAAGAGACCCATTTCCCCCAGTAACTAAATGTGAAGAAAATAGATTTTTAATTGACATTTTCTTCTTTGTTCGGTACTTTCCCTGTTTATTACCCTTATATTGAATATATTGGTTCGGTAGTTTGAAACTACCGAACGCCGACCACCCTCCTGGCTCATTAACTACAAAGGAACCAGCAATTAAGTGCTCCCTGGGCGGCTGCTGTTCATACAGCCGAACGCCACGTGGAATAGAAAACAGCGGAACTAAAATCGGACACTCGACTTCCCGAACCACCGCTGAAACTACTGAACGCCGGCTTCAGTACTTCCCGAACAGCCAGGGGAGCGCCATTCGGTAGTTCTGTGCGAACGGACAAGGGGAGCAATCGCTCCTATGAGCCAGGAGGATCCATTCGGGACTTTGTTCGGTTTTTACCTATTTGTGAATTGACCGACCGCACACGCTAAATTTGTGGAACTGTTTTGGGCAGGAGCCGCGTGTGTGGTCGGTAAAAGGTACCCTCCATACTTTTTAAGAACCCCTGAACCGAACTGGGTGAAATTTGGATATGTTTGTCCCCCAGATTTGTGGGGATACCTGGTGGGGAAAGGGGTGTTCTGAGTTTTGGGGAAATTGTGTGCTCTCTGCCTGGAGATAATTGGTTTATTCCTTAACTTATCTCAATATCTCACAGGCAGAGAGGAGGCGTGTATTACTGTAAATCTGTATGTTGTCTTTGTTTGCTGTGGGAGGTCCACTTGCAGGAGGATTTCTCATAAAAGCCTGTGTGTTGTCAATAAAATTCATTCCTGTTACACCCTTCATGAAGTCTAGGCTCATGTTTGGGGGATATTCTATTTGCTGGGAAGAATCACCTTGGAACTGCATTTCATCTACCTTATTCCTCTACTCCCTGCTGCAGCTATAATCACTTATGCTCAGGGAACAGAAGACCACAGCACCATAACCACTGCAGGTCTTAACACTGGCCAACACACAGTTCCAGGGGTACAACAACAGCTTTATTGGCCACATGCGGCTTTATACTTTTCTCCATGCAAGGGGTGGAACACACATGAAGACAATGTCCCCTCCCCGGGTCCTCCCCCGCCCGGGGGTCGTATAACGGAACCAGAACCCCAGTCCCTTTGTCCTCTGCTCCCCCCCACTCATCCTCAGGGTTTCCCGCATCTGGTGACCAGGCGATCTTTATCTCATGAGCCTCTGTACCTGGGAGCCTCAGCGCGGGAAAGTTTCCTGCCTCTGTGACTCCCAGCCACAGAAAGCCTGCCAAACCGCCATTGTCTCCAAAGAGTGTCCCCATCAATCTCAGTGACCCCCAGAACAGCAACGTCATGAACTGCCTCCGTTCGCAGGGTCCCTGGGTGAAACCAGGCAAGGGAAGTGTCTCCTTTCGGGACACGAATGCACCCCCTGGCCGGCACTCATCTGTACAAACGGCGGCCACCCAGGGAAGCACTCATTAATGACTTCCCTTGCGGTTTAACACTTTTATTGCTAACGTTTTAATTGATTGATGTGAACACTCCAAAGGCACTGGGGAGGTTCTCGTTCGGAAACCAAGCGAGATGGGCAGCGAACCGGGAATGCTCCTCCTGGATGGCGTTCGTCCAACGAACGGGCCGCCACCCAGGGTCCGCACGCGCTGAAGCTTTCCTTGCGGTTTGTGGTTTCAACATCTAGTTAAGAGGTGTGAAAGGTCTAAAGCAACATTCTAATTGGGGTATTGGGGTGGTCCCCATTCGGGAGGCGAATGGAACCCATTCGTATGAGCTCTCCCGAACGGGAAGCAGGGGAAGCATAGAAATGCATCACAATTACAGGGGATAGAACATACAATTCACAAATTGTAGTGGTCCCACCACAGATTGGATTAGCCATATTAGTCCAGTAGACAAGATGCCAAACTGATGTTTTCTTGTTAGGTTTTTTTTTTTCTTTTTAACTAACTTATTGACTCTTCTCTGTTTATTTACTTTTTCTGGCTTTTCTCAGCCAACCTGAACCTTTCACTTTCAGGCACATCTCCTGCTATTTATGACGCCCCACTTACCCCCTCCCCTTCTCTAACAACAGTTGTTTTAAGTGCTAAACTCTATCAGATTGATCAGTATTGCTCCAGACCTGAAGAAGAGAGGAAAACTCTTGATAGCGCGTCTTTGAAACAATATGTCCAATAAAAATGGTATCATTGCATACAGCAATACTCTGGTATTTTGGCATTATACATATATTCAATTTGGTGTGTAATGGGGTGGAGTGTGTGTGTGTGTGTGTAGGTGAAGAGGTGGGTGTGAGGGGTGCACTGTGTGTCTATGCAAAGGTGTACTCTGTGTTGGTGGGAGTGCTTTACAAGAGCTTTACAATTTTTACTTTAATAATTGTTTTACCAAACAAAAGAATATTCTCCTTTCCCTGATCTTACCCTGCAGGCAGGGGCTGGCACAATCAGATCCGTGGTGGTTGAGAAGGCTGCCTATCCATCTGGTACAAGGGAGGTCACGAGATGAGAGGTATCTCTCTTGGAGCTCAAGCACTTACAGAGACTGACCCATACACACACACACAGACTGCCCCCCCTGCTGACAGACTGACCCATACACACACAGAGACTGCTCCCCCACACAGACTGACCCCCCCACATACACACAGACTGACCCATACATACACAGACTGACCCCCCCACATACACACAGACTGACTCATACACACACAGACTGACCCATACCCAAATCCACCCACACAGACTTACTCTCCCCCCACACACAGACTGACCCATACACATATACACATACACACACACACACACACACATACACACACACACAGACTGACTCCCCCCACACACACATACATACAGACTGAACCACATTGACTGACTCACACTTACCAGTAGCTGCCTGGATGCCTCTGTGCAGAGCTAAGCTTCCACTCCCTGTCTCTCCCCTGCACTGCTCTCTTCAGGAGGAAGTCCTCCCAGCACAGTGCCCCCTCTGGCCGCGTGTGGGAAAAGGGCTGTGAAGGGAGACTCAGTGCTCCCGACTTCAATTTCAATTGGTGGGTCACAAGGGAGGGCACTGCATGATGTAGGCACGCACCTCTTCGGATGAATAAAGCTACTTTTCAAACTGATAGAAGGCACACAGCGCTCGATTTTACACACAGACCACAGGTTTGTGGACCAGGCTGTGCAGTGAATGTTTGATTTACCTTTGCTCAGCTCTCTCCATGAAGAAATATCCTGCTATACTAATTCTATGCCTCAACCCAACAGCCTGTATCTCACTTTTTGTTCATCTCAGGTTTAACAGGTTGGAGGCTACTTAAGCTGTTAGTAAAAGAAGGTCTTCCTTGAGTGCAAATGTGACAGACTCTCTGGTCACCTAAGCCGGGTACATGCCTCCCCTTCTCTCAAAAGATTTTTCTTGCTAAAGTCAAACCCTTCAGTCCATGCCTCCAGGCCCTACTAGCTGCTCAGGAGTCTCCCATCACTGGCCAGGGGGCCGCTGAGTCACGGTGCCTCTGACCTTGAGCAAACTACCTGGAACTCTGAAGTGGATTGCGGAATTGACGCAGTCTCCTTAAACTTTAATGGGAGTGCTCACGGTCCCAGGACCGACAATGAAGGAGCTTTTTGGAGGGTTAACCGAGGGGGTGATGAGTCATCGAATGACACCAAGTACTTGGGGGAGCTCCGTGTTCCCACTTTGTTTTTATACGACTCTACCCAACTCTGTACTCTGTACTTCTGCGCTGGATCTAAAGCTAGCCACACGCCACTGAACTCTGGACTTCCACCTATTTCGGGCTAGCCACATCCAATTTTGGACAAAAAGGACGCTCCAGAGAGACGTTTCTGATGATGACACTGCTGGCACAGGAAATATGTTTTATGTCTGTTTTTCTTAATCTGGTGCTGAGGTGTCCAGCCGATAATAAAATTACCAGCTCAGGCACACTTTGGGGACCCCCCAAGTATGTAAGGTGACAATTGTGCCCCAATAAACCAGGTCTTATTCACCCTTCACTAAGTCTCGACCAGTGTTTGCAAAAGAGCATAATCACTGGAACTTCTACACAAGGAAAGGGGACAGCCTCGACGGTAGTAGCCCAGCTAATTGTCGGTTTACCACAGCAAATCTAAGTTTTAAACTATCCATAATTCCACATTCACCATCCTCTCTGCTCCTGTACAAGTCTTCACCCAGCACAATAATCTCCGCCATCGCTCTATTCTGCCTCTCTCCATTTCTGAGGAGTGAAGTGGTTCATGCAGCTGCACTGTCTGAAATTATCGTTACATTGTGGCATTGCTATAAAATGGCATTATCAAAAATATTATTAGCTTTCCAACAAATTCCCACAAACATGTTATTTCAACATTTCTAATTTTGTCACATTTACATAAAAAATTTTTTATTTCTGCTACTATGCTATATTCTGTCTGAGACACTGCAAGAGAAATGACACAATCCTTATAATCCTTATAATATGTTTATACAGCATAAATACACAAATAAAACCTTTTCATTTGTGTAAATATCCTGTTTGCGTGCTAGTTCTGTGTGCTGTATCTCTAATTTATATAAGGATTAAGCTCCAATTTCTTTCTTTTTCATTTCTCTGCTCTTTTGTAGTAATCAAACTTATATTAAATTCTATATATATATATATATAATTAGTAACGGAGAACTTTTTTTTACGATGAAAGACAGCCCTGATTGAACTAATGTTAATTTGTGCAGGTTTCAATCCCGGATTTGGGTTAAATGACACGTGGCTGAGCACCTTACCAAGACTGCAGGTTAGTTGTTCAATACTACAAAAAGCATGATCAACAAAACAGTATCACAATCCCATTCCCTGTCCCAATGGGTGACAGTGACACAGACAGGAGACACTAAGAATCTTTACCTACAAGGTGACAAAGTGACACAAACAAGACATGTGGCGGACCGCCTGGCACCCCGACTGGGTGCCTCCGCCAATCGCTGTTTCCTTAGTGCTTACCGAGTACCACAAGCACCGTACCAGACACCATCAGCACTGTAGTCCCCACTTCCAGCGTTACAGCTTGGTTGGGGTCTTGCTGTCCTCCACCCACCCTGGACCCAAGACCAGGATCCAGCTTCCAGTGGGTTGACCTTTCCTCCAAGAGTATGTAGCAGGCTGCTCTTACAAGAGCAAGTGATTATAAACCAGAGGAGTATAGTGATAAAGCAATCCTCAGGGTAGATACAGCCGTTTCCCCCACACATGAGATGGAAAAGCTTGTTGAGGGTAAGCAGGAACTTGTTTAATGGGAGCCACAACTGGCCTTATATGCAGGCCCCATGCAAGGGGCACTGCCCCCTGGGCCTGAGGGTAAAAGACAGTATAAACAATTGCACAACCACATTGGCTCTCAGATCTAGGACACTCCCATACATAATCAAATAATTCCTCCTCTGTACCTGGGAGATAATTATGGACTGTACTAACTCAATTATCTCCAGGCAGAAAAACACACTTTTTTTTTATAAAAAAAAAACCAAAATACATTTCAAACACACAAAACCACCACCACAAAAGTTACATCCCCTGATACGCCTGATCTGGATGACCAACATATCAAAAAATCACCCAGATCAGTTCAGGGCTTCAGGAATTTCCTGGAAGTCTTATTTTTTACCGACCACACTCATGTTCCCATGCCCAAAACCGTTCCAGGGCTTGCACTCTGTCTAGTTTGGTAGTTTTGGAAAACGAACAACCTACCAAACATAGTCAATGTTCTTACCCTGGAGCTTGTTCCCCTCATCCAGACAAACGATTTCACTGCACAGTGCCCTTCTAAATTGTATAGAACCGAACACAGGCGATGATGAAAGTCCAGCGGTGTTCAGGAGTTTCTGTGTCTCATTTTAGTTCCATGAGATTCATGCTCAAACACCAGTGCCTGCGTTCATGCGAACAAGATGGCCACCACCTCGTGGTTGTCCGTAGGCATTGTGGCCACCCAGATGAACAATTAGAACACTGGAGTGAGAATCTCCCAGGTGGTCCCTGGTTTGTGCGGTTGTTCGGTAGTCGAACAAGAAAATGTTAGAATAGGGGGGGAATGCAATCTAAAGAACAGAATAGCGAAAAAGGCACGAACAAGGTCTTCTATGAGCCTTTTTGCATTTCCCATAGTCCTGAGGCAGGAGGCTGGCAAACAGGCCACTCCAAGAACCAGTGGCGAGGTTACTTTCGCCACAAGGGATGCTATAATTTTTTACCTCCCTCTACAGCAAGCATGTCAAAATTCGCGGCACGTGGGCCGCATGCCGCCCAAAATGAAAATCTTTGCAGCCTAGCGAGCCGCATGTAGATGATCACTGTTAAAGCAGAGTAGGCACATGCTCTCCTTACATTGCAGGTGCCTACTCTGCTAAAATGTACCCCGCCGGGGAGACTCCAGAGAGAGGCCACACACCAGCTTCCAAAGGTATGGAGCAATCAGCAATAAATACAATTATTTGTGAGTATGTGCAAGAATGTGTAAATGTGTGTGTCTGTCTGTCAGTGTGTGTGTATGTCTGTCAGAGAGTGTGTTGGTCATTGTTGCGATGATCACGGCTGGACAGTGGAGGACCTGGAAGTGCACAGAGGCAGGCAACGCCACGTCACATTCCGACGTGACATTAACGTGCTCCACCTTCACAGGGTTTCAAGGAGTAGCGGGAGGATCCGCTTTGGCACAGGGTGCAGACTGCGCCATTGGGGACATACCATAGGCCAGATTACGGAGTCGCATATTGGCAGCGGCAATGTGTGTGGAGTTTTCTTGGTGGCTAATATTAGGTTTCTTTTTTTTTTAAATAGGGGCTGGTGTTTTGTAGAGGGGGATGCTGGGATTTAGTAAAGGGGGGGCACTGGGATTTAGTAGTGTGGGTAACTGGGATTTAGTAGAGGGGGCTGCTGGTGGGTTTTTTATACTGTACTTTAAAAAATAAGTTTCTATGAAAATGTACGTTTTTTTTGTTTTTTTGCGACCCACATAAACTTAAACCTTGTTTATTTGGCCTGTGCTAGTTTGACATGCTTGCTCAACAGGATGACAACGTTACAGACTGGTGGCACTAGAAGTCTGTCCCTACTCCTGTCACATAACACAGTGAACAAATAGGGGGCGATATGAGTCTATACCTCCCTCTACAGGATGACGTTACACAAGCAGAGGGTGCTATGAGTCGGTCGCTCTCCCAGCTTGGTGACACAGTGACACAGACAGGTGGCGCTATGAGTCTGTCGCTCTCCCAGCTGGGTGACACGGACAGGTGGCGCTATGAGTCTGTCGCTCTCCCTGTAGGGTGACACTTCGACAAAGACAGGGGGCTATGTAATTGTGTTTTCCTCTGATAGATGAACCCGCTGATATTTGTTTTATATCCATTTCTTAGTCTCTGAAAGTTCCTGCATATTTTTCGGAGTGCTCCCAATACAGCTGTGACGTGGACAGTCAGGTGGTGGCAATAGCAACTGGAGGCACTTCCAGCACTCCGGTCCTCAACCCCTTCCGCTCGCCCTTGAGGATTCCAACCACTGATAACTGCATGCCATGGTGGGTATCAAAGAATCTACTGACCACATTTACACCCAGTGATTATATTATTATTTATAAAGACAAACAAGTACAAATAACAGGCCAAGTTTACAAGAGACATTGAGGGTTAGGCCTGGACTTTTCAAAGCAGACAAATAACCAATGGGCGCTATATTCAATGGCCAGGGTCCAACTGTGTTTTAGTGTGTCAGTGGTTTTTAGACATGTGCAATTCGTTTCGGTCCGAAGATGAATTCGGACGAATTTCGGGCAATTCGGACATTCGGGTACTTCCGAATGTCTGAAGTGTCGAATTGCCGAGGTCCCCGAAGTGTCGAAGTTCCGAAGCACAGTATTGCCTAAGTACTAATATACTTACCCAGTGAAAGAAGAAGAATGTTACATTGTATACAATTTTAAATAAAAAGTATACAAACATAGCCAGGATTCAGCTGTAAGCATTTGCAACACTTACAACAATCAAGTAACATACATATTCATATAAAATCTAAGTTACTTAGCCAGTCAATGTAATGACAGGAATGAATAAGTAGATAACTCCCTAATTCCCACGATATTCTTTCAGCCAAATTTACTAATACTAAGTAAAGATTGCTCCCCCCCGGGCCCACACCCATGAGCGGCGGGTGGGGGCCCTAAATACTAATAGGGGGGGAACCTAATGTTCTCCCCCATGGCCCCCACCCCTGAGCGGTTGGTGGGGGCCCTAAATACTAATAAGGGGGGACCTGTCCTCCACCCTGGCCCCCACCTCTGAGCGGCAGGTGGGGACCCTAAATACCAATGGGGGAAGGACCTATTGTATTCCCCCCCCCGGCCCCCACCCCTGAGCAGTGGGTGGGGGCCCTAAATACTAATAGGGGGGGGCCTAATGTCCTCCCCCATGGCCCCCACCCCTGAGCGGCGGGTGGGGGCCCTAAATTGGAATAAGGGGGGGGACCTAATGTCTTCCCCTCTGGCCCCCACCCCTGAGTGGTGGGTGGGAGCCCTAAATACTAATAAGGTGGGGGGACCTAATGTCCTCCCCCCTGGCCCCCACCCCTGAGCGGCGGGTGGGGTCCCTAAATATCAATAGGGTGGGGGCCCTAAATAAAAATGTTACTCCCCCCAAGTGACTAGGGGTCCCCAAACCCCTAGTCACCACCTCTCCCCCCCAAAAAAATTAACCCCCTACCTACCCCCTTCACCCTAAAAATAATGAGGGGGGACCTTTAACTAAGTACCTGTAAAAAAAATAAAACTAACATTCAATGTTTTCTTTCTTCTAAAATCTTCTTTCTTCAGCCCCAAAAAGGGCAAATAAAAATCCATAATAACCGACACAATTAAAAAAAAAAGTGCAAAAAAAAAAATAATCCATCTTAACCCGACGAGGGCTCCGTGCAGACTGAGCTCTGCAGGGCGGGGAAAGGCTTACTAGACATGCCCCTACTCGCGGTATAGCGAGTAGGGGCAAAATTTACTAATACTAAGTAATTTTTACTTAGTATTAGTAAACTTGGCAGAAAGACCAATTTAGGTCTTTCACCCTTTTGGTAGATAACTCCCTAATACCGTGGGAATTAGGGAGTTATCTACTAAGCAGCTGCAAGAGAAGTCCCGAAGTGCCGAATTCCAGAAATTCTATAATGCTGAAGTGTCGAAGTTCTGAAGAGTTGAAGTGCCGAATTGCCGAAGTCCCAAATATTTAAAGTCCCGAATTTCGGAATGCCGAACCGAACCGAAAAGTTTCCCCATGCACATGCCTAGTGGTTTTTGTGACTCTATCTGTGAGGAATGCTGAATTTGATGGATCTCTTTTCAGCTATGTAACTATGCAACTATGTAACTATGTATCATGGTGTGTATGTGTTGCAACGACCTGACAGTGTGTCTCTATGTCAGTGTGTGTATCATGGTGTGTATGTGTTACAAGAACCTGACAGTGTGTCTCTATGTTAGTGTGTGTATATGTGTGTCTCTAACTCCATTTGTCAATGTTTTTATCTGTGTGTGTGTGTTAATGTTAAATATAGTGGTCTATATACAGTCCAAAGACTACAGTCCAAGTTCAACCCTGAAGCCCATTCTTTTACGCTGTTGATCCAGAAGATAAGCCATTTCCAATAATGCTACAAAATGGGGAAAACTCCTTCTTGACTCCATAATGCCAGTCAGAATTCTTCTTGGATCAACAACCTGCTTATGACATACTAGCGAAAATTGACTTCATACTTACCGTAATTTTCCTTTCCTGGCTATTTTTCATGGCAGCATCATTCATGGGTAGCTCCCCCCCCCAGCCAACACAGGACAGGAATTAAAAACGAATTAATCAGACTAATTAGGTATAAAAGGTCCCTCCTCCCTTCATACCCTAGTTCAATTATAAAGCACAAAATACAAAGGGTGGGAAACTTGACGCTGCCATGAAAAATAGCCAGAAAAGAAAATTATGGTAAGTATTAAGTAAATTTTCCCTATTCCTGGCTAATCATGGCAGCATCAGTCATGGGTAATACCCAAGCAGAAACATAAATATCAGGGTTGGGAAACATACAGATGCAAAGAACCAAATGTAAACGAAGAAGAAAATATTTAATTTCAACAAACGGAGGATACTGAGGACAAAACTCCCCTGACAAAAGAGGTGGAAGGAGCTGCCACATCCAGTTTATAATGTTTTATAAAGGTCATTGGAGAAGACCAGGTTTCTGCCTTAAAAATATTCTCGTATTAGCACCTCTGCCCATTTAGCCCATGAAGTGGCCAGAGCTCTTGTTGAATGAGTTTTAATTTTGGTTGGAGGAGACAAGTTCTTGTGCTGGTAGGCACTCTGATTCTAGTGATCCATCTTTTTAGGGTAGAAGCAGAGACAGCCTCACCTATTCTTGTACCAAAAGAAAGTACAAATAACTGGTCAGATTTCTTGTAGGATTTAGATATTTCCAAATAACGAACCAGACATTCCTGAACATCCAAATTATGAAGTCTGGCTTCTGTTTCGGATCCTGGATTAGGGAGGAATGATGGTAGGACCACCTCTTGGGACAGATCGAATCCAGAGACCACTTTAGGTAAGAATTCTTGCCTAGTGCATAGACATACACTATCATGAAATACCTGTGTACAAGAGTCATCCGCAGAGAAGGCTTTAATTTCGGAAATACTTTTGGCTGAGGTTATAGCTGCTAGAAACAAGGTTTTATATGTAAGCAGGGTAGCGTTCAGACTGTCCGAAGGTGAAAATGGACTTTCAGTCAAGGCATCCAAAACCATGGATGAGAGTAATTCCTTTTGGGGGGGTCCTTATTCTTACGGCCGCCTTAAAGAACCTTGCAATTAGCGGGTCCGAAGACCAGGAAAAATTGCATAGAGCAGCTAATGCCGAAGATTGTACTATTAAGGTACTAAGGCTATGACCTTTATCGAGTCCCTCTTGTAGGAATTCAAAAATTTGTGGGCTTGTTAAATTCAATATCTTTAGAAGATGCCCAATTCTTGAATGTCTCCCAGATCCTATGATAACATTTCGAAGTTGATCTTTTTCTTGACTTCAAGAGAGTATCAACAACTGCTTCAGAGAGACCCAAGTTCTTCAATCTCTCCTTTTCAAAAGCTATGCCCCTAAGTTCAGGATCTCTGGGTGGGGGCGAGAAACAGGACCTTGGGTCAGAAGATCCGACCTCAGAGGTAGTGGCCAGTGGTCTGCCAGGCTCAGCTTGATCAGTAAAGGGAACCAGGGCCTCCTTGGCCAATTCGGGATCACTGCTATTACTTTCCTTCTCCCTGTCCAAACTTTGCATGGGAAGCAATGTATCATCGGTAGAGGAGGGAATGCATACCCCAGATCGAAGATCCACCATTGTGACAGGACATCTTGCCCTGCCGACAGCTGATGTGGATGCAGAGAGTAAAATTTCAGAGTCTGGCAATTCTCTGCTGTGGCCATAAGATCGATCTGGGTACGCAGCACCGGATAGTTATTTCTCTGAATACCTTCGGGTGAAGTCTTCATTCTCTGATCTGATTAGGAAGTCTGCCGTCTTGTTCTCTGTACTCAGAAGATACACTGCTTTCAGACGCAGAAGACTGGATTTGGCCAGTTCCAGGATTGGATAAAATACTTCTAGAAGAAGCCTGTTGCGGCTGCCCCCTTGGTTGTCTGTATACAATGCCACAGCTCCGTTGTCTGCCTTTATGAGAACCCATGATTGTATAATGAAAGGTAGGAAACCTAAAATCGCCTTCTGAATAGCACGTAATTCCCTCAGGTTGGAGTGTAGAAGACTCTCTTCGTGTATCCACTTCTCTTGTTTCCATAGGGATTTGAAATGGGCACCCCATCCATAAGAACTCCATCGTTATGGTTTGCCAACTTGGTTCTTCCAGAGGGAATCCTTGAAATTGGTTTCTGTCTTCTTTCCACCAGATCAAATGCTGTTTTACTCGAGAGTAAATATATATATTTTCTGTTCCCTGTCTGCCCTTTCTTTGTTGAACTGACAAAGAAAGCATTTTTGGATTAGTCTGCATATCCATTGAGCCCATTTCACCAACCCTATTGTGGAGGTCATTGAGCCCATCAGGCTCATAAGATACCTTGCTGATGTTTGATTGATCCTTAAAGTCTTTTTGACTTTGTCTTTCATCTTGCTGACTCTTTCTGGAGACAAGTAGACCTTTGCTTTTAAGGTATCTATCACTGCCCTTTTCTTTGGGAGGGCGTAAGTGCGCTTTTTTCTTTGTTTATCTGCCAACCATGGGCTTGTAGTATTTCCATGACAACTTGAGTGTAAAGAATACCTGTCTGATGAGAAGGACCCACTATCAGTATATGGTCTAAATCAGTGGTAGTCAACCTTTTTCTACCTACCGCCCACTAAAGCATCTTTCTTGATGGACAAATTTCCTTACCGCTCACCAGTTTTCGCGCAAGTGCGGAATATTTTTTAGAAAGGAGGGCGTTTTAAAAAAAAAAAAAAAATGTACGTACATTTATCTTTTTATTTTTACTTAATGCATGTTTATAATTTTTTAAACTTTATAAAGTTTAATGAGAAAACAAAGTAAATTGAAATTACCTTTACTAGTGATTAATGGGATCCTTGAGGTTGATGCTGCAGACTAAATATTTGATATCTGGTTCGATTTTCGTCTGAACAAACGAAGGTCTCCTCTTTCGGTGATATTCAGACGACTTCTCTGTTTGCGCATAATATGATTTCTCATCTGTGTGTCAGCTCCCCTCCTCAATTACCCTCCCCACTTTTTTTTTTACTTTTTTCTATTTTCTAACCTTACTTATAGCAATGCCCAGTAGGAAGGCTGAGCTAGGTAGCCCACTTACTATTACTTACTATAGCCCACTATAACAGACAAACACACATACATACAGACACACACACAAGACACACATACATACAAAGAAACATACATACAAACAGACAGGCACACATACATACAGGCACACAGACAGGCACACACACACAAGACATACATACAAAGACACACACACATACAGACACAAGACATACATACAAAGACAAGACACACATACATACACACATACAGACACACACACAAGACATACATACAAAGACACACATACAGACACAAGACACACACACATACAGACACAAAACACACATACATAGACACATACATAAGACACACATACATACAAAGACAAGACACACACAACACATACATACAAAGACAAGACACACACACACACACAAGACATACATAGACACACACATACATACAAAGACACATACAAAAGACACACATATATACAAAGACACATACACACACATACAGACACATACATACAGACAGACATACATACAAAGACACACACACACACACAAGACATACGTACAAAGACACATACACACAAACAAACACACATTATATTTAAGTCACCCTCCTGTTTCCTACCTTTAAGGTACAGGAGGGTGACTTTCCCTGTGGTCCAGTGGTGGCTCACGTGGATGGGAGTCAGAGTTCCCACTCTGACTTCCTCTGCTTCCTTCCGCGCTGTCTGTGTGTTATCTGGGAGGAGTGATGTGTAGTCACTTCCTCCCAGCGTTTGATGTAATCACAGGGGGCCTGGTCGCGCTGTTAAAGTGCCCAGCACTGACCGGGCCCCCTTACAATCCACATCCATCGGGTGGCCCTGACAGCATGGGCCACCTGATGAAACCCTTGTACGGCGGCCCCGGCCTGCGCAGCAAACTGCCGGGCAAATGGTGATGGCAGTACCTGGTCGCAGGGGTACCGCCGGCTCGCACCCACCCAATCTCTCCAAATGAGGAAATCCGCCCACCTGGAATCCTGAAACGCCCACTAGTGGGCGGTAGGGACCAGGTTGACAACCCGTGGTCTAGATGAAGGGAACAAGCTCCAGGGTAAGACTATTGACTGCGTTCGGTAGTTTGTTCATTTGAATACTACTGAACTAGACCGGCCGCAAGCCCTGATTCTCTGGAACTGTTTTGGCCATGAAACTATGCTTGCGGCCGGTCAAAAAGAGACTTCCAAGAAACTTTTGAACCCCTGCTCTGATCTGGGTGATTTTTGGATTTGTTGTTCACCCAGATCAGGGCTATCCGGGGATGTAACATTTTTGGGGGTATGTTATGTTTTGGGGTACCTTCTGAACTTTATGAAAATGAGTTTTTTCTGCCTGGAGCTAATTAAGTTACTTTTATCTCCCAAGCAGAGGGGAGGGATTGTGTGCTGTACATGGGTGTGTCACAGACTGTATGTTTGTTCTGCTTGGATTATGTCCTTTGTGTTCCTGTGCCCCATTAGGTCCAGGTGGTGTTCCTCTGGCCTGGAGAATTGTATAAAAGCCAACCTGAACCATTAAAGCTCAGATCATCTTGTACCTTCATGAAGTTTCGTCTCATGTTTGGAGGATTTGAGAACTACACTCTGGGGGATTGCTATAATCACTATACTCCCCTGAGTATGATCACTAGCTCTTCTAAGAGCTGTTCCTGATACACTCTCAGGTCTACCCACTGGATGCTGGATCCTGGTCTTGGGTCCAGGATGGGTGGAGGACGGTGAGAACCCAACCAAGCTGCGGAGGTTCGTGGGGTTTACAGTGGTTATGGTGTTTCAGTGCAGTGTTTATGGTACTCGCAATTGACGGAGGTACCCGGTCGTGGTGCAAGGCGGTCTGTCACAAATACAGTGCCCTCCCCTTAATTTAGAACAGTGCTGCCCCCCCACTACTCTAATACACTGCCCCACTTCCTTCCCCAATTTAATACTGCTCCCCAATTTAATACACTGGCCCCCTTCCTTCCCCAAATTAATACACTGCCCATTACCTCCCCCAAATTAATACTCTTGCCCCCTCACTCCCACAAATTTATACACTACCCACTCCCTCCCCCAATTTTATCACATGACAGGAGGCTTCATATTTTGCATAACTTTCTTTACTTTATGCCTCCAGCAGCACAAGTCAATCAGAAAAAACTTTAAACCAATCAGTAACCGGCATCACATCCATATATAAAGCCCTGACAGACACATGACTTCCTCTTTCTTTGCTGCTCCAGCCAAGGCACAGGTCAGAGTATTTTGCTCCAAACTGTTTTACTGATATTGCAAATTGTCATTAGTTAATCATTTATTGCTTAACATTCAGTTTGCTCCAAACTGTTATTTTATTAATATTGCTATGGTCACTGTAGTTAGACACCTTATGCTAGACATTCAGTTTTAATCCAAACTGGTGTTCTGGATATTGCAATGGTCACTTTAATTAAACTTTTTTACTTGACTTTCAGTTTGCTCCAAGTGTTTTTATTAATATTGCTATGGTCACTTTAGTTAGATTTTTAATGCTAGACATTCAGTTTTGCTCCAAACTGTTTCTGGATATGCATGGCCACTTTAGCTAAACTTTATTAGCTTTTCCTGCATTTTGACCTAATCAGTTTTCATTATTTTGCACTTGCCTTCCATTTGGACTTGTATAGTGTGATATTCTCCCTGTTACCCTTCCCCCGAATTAACCCTGTATTTTCTGCTTTATTAGCCTGTTTGGTTTTCTATTGCTGGCACCTTTTCTTTCCTATGCTTTACTCTGGTCTCGCACGGATCGCAGCGTTTTACCGCGATCGCGTTTTTTTTTTATTCACTGGTGCTGGGACTTCAGGGCAGGTCTCTGGGGGTTCGGGATGTCGGGGGGACTCTGTTCCATACCGGCGGGCCGCGATCGTATCCTCGATCGCGGGCCACACAGCACTTTTACGCGCGAATGGCGGCCATCTTGAATCTCGCGGCACTCGCGAAATTCACGTCGCCCATGTCGTTTAGCTAGATCTGTACTGTTTAAAATATTTTTCCTGCGAAATAAAAGTTTTACAAGTACTTTTGAGCTCAATACTGTTACATATCATGGGCATGTGGAATAAAGGTTTTCTATGTACCTTTTCTGGAAGATTAGGAATGAACTATTCACTGCTGAGCTCTATACTGTCATATTTCATTGGCATGTGAAATAAAAGTTTTATATGTAACTCTGCATGAATATGTAGGACATGTATGTACGTAGCGGGGAATGTGGTGCGACTAAGAGTAAGGAGACTACCCCAATTCTCCCCCCAATAATGACAAACAACGAATATTGGATGAAACAGGCCACAGCATTTATTAAACTTACAACTGTAGGACTCATCCGAACTTTATTATTTTTCTTTAATTCAAATATAAATAAACAGATAAATATATATACATACTATAATTAACATATAAATTAACAAATAAATTACACTTATTGCCCTACGGCCTCCAACTTAAATAACCGTCCTTGCCAACGAACTTAACCAGGTGCCTATGCACCAAAACTTTACCCACTGGTGTCTCGCCTCCCCCCTCGTCCAAACCAAAAATTCCCATCATCTTAAATGCTCTACCACCAGCCGGCTTTTTGCTCGGTGGGCACGTCCTATTCGGTAACTTAAAAGTTTACCTTACAGAGCAGGGGATGTTGAGACCCACCATGTCCATCTCCTGACATTCCATCTGCTCCCCAACCCTGTTGGCAAGGAATCGCTCCCCGCTAGCTGTGACGGAACAAAAACAGAAAATTAGGGTGGGTGGGAAGTTGTTTGCTGGCCAGAATCCCAAAAGGCACTGAGGTAAGATGATCCCTGCCCCACTACAAACCCATAACCACTCCCCTAAACACATATAGCCAATCACTAGCACCATCCCCACACTCATACATGTGCCCTTGTCCGTTTAGCTATGCTGACTCCCCAGGGCCTGATCCCTGCTGTGTGCATTTAGGGGATGCAGTACTCTGCATGTCTGCTGGCAGTTTGCTCTATTCTGTTCTATACAACTGACATGCTGAATAACAGTTTTATTTTACATCTGGAGGATTATGAATGGACTGTTCCCTGCTGTGGGCATGTAGTGGATGCATTACTCTATTAAATAATGCTGATAACATACTCAGCTCCCTACCCCCACTGGACCTCCCAACCACTGGATACACTCCTTCCCCACAGGGATACACGTCCCAGGACACAGTAGTGGAGGCACATAACGAGTGATTAACAGGGGTGACCCCCCTTATGCTGGGTGACCCCCAAGCATGGCAGACACCTCTCCAAAGTGACATTGTGGTACAGGGGTGACCCCCCCTTACACTGGGTGACCCCCAAGCGAATCTGGGTCCTGTCCTAGTGACATACATATACTGGTGTGAAGCCCCTACGCTGAATGAACCCCAAGCGAATCTTATACCGGTACTAATGACATACATATACTGGGGGGAACACCCACACCCTAGGACGGGCTCATATCCACGGAGTACGATCTGTTACTATATGCACAGACCGGGACACACTGGATACATGTAAATCGACAGAGCCAGGAAGGAGAGCTCACGGTGCTGCCAATTCTCCACAGTACTATATCCCATAACGGTGACCCCCTTGGATAATTTGGAGGCTACCATACCTCCCCATACACGGGCTATGTCCCAACATTACTGACCGCTCATCCCGGTCTTATTGATGGTGACCCTCTCCTCAGACCATGGAACTGATTGAAACAATTCTGGGTGACCCCCAGTCGTACGTGGAGGCCCACTAAGTGGCAATAAGTGTACTACCATACCTGATACCTGTTCGGTACCGCACAGACCGAAAGAGTGTCCCAACATGCCATAAGACCCCCAAGCGAGTCTTACTCCGGTGCTAGTGGCATACGTACAAAGGGGTGACCCCCCTGCCGGATGGGGTAACCCCCCGCGCCCTATCTAGTGTACACCCTGTCACTAGATGCATGTATTCCGACACCTCTATGTTTCAACTGGGGGATCCGTACCTCCTTCCCTTAATCGAGAAGGAGAACTCACAGTGCTGCCAAAACTCCACAATTCTAGGCCATATAAGGATGAACCCCTTGGATTATACATATTGAGGCTTTCACGTCTCCCATACTCGGGCTACATCCCAACATTGCAAACCGCTCATCCCGGTCTTACTGAGGGTGTCCTCATTCTCAGACCACTCCCCGGATCCTGTGAAAGTGGTACTGATTGATCGAAATTCTGGGTGACCCCAGTTATACGCGGAGGCCCACTGAGTGGCAATAAGTGTACTGTTGTACGATCCTGTCTCCCACAGACCGAAAGAGTGTGAACCAACATGTCGGACTTCCCTCAATATCCCCGACCGATTTTCAGGTGAGGATTAAGGCCCCCATGGCAGCTTTGGGGGAAGAAGTCCTCTCCAATATGCCGACTAACAACCCATCCGACAGAGCGGGTGCAACGGCACCAACACCAATGGAAGCTAGAGATACCGACAACCTTATCATCTAAACACCATTGGAAGGGCTCCAACGCGGCTTCTCCAAAGGGGAAGGGAACACCCCAACTTACCGGAGCCGTCTCTCAGAACGTCCTGTCCATTAATCATCTCAGGCTGCATCATCAGGGGACGAGGACTTCATCCCTCCCCCTTCTCTGGAGATCATGAAAGAATGGAGAGCAGAAGAGTCTCCATCTGAAGAGGTAAAGTGACAAGACCCGCCTAGCAAGAAAGGTTTTGCTTTGGCACACTGGACACTCTTGTTTTGACTCACGCACCATCCGACACCCAGGGTCATCCGAATGGGGTTTACCGGAGCACCGGGCACACTTTGCCCACTTCTGGCTCAGGAGGCCTATGGGAAAAGAAGTCCGAGACAAGCTCAGGGTGGAATGCCCACGCCCTCTATGACCGAACAAGATAGTCCTCACCATGGAGCTTGGTATCATTGTGGTGATGTTTATGTCCCGATCAGGCTGGGGTCCATGTAAAGGTGTAGGAGAAGGACTCAAAACGAGTTAGGATAAAATACTGGACATGATCAGCCCCAGGAAAAAATTCTATATTTTGCGGACCTGACCCCACCCAAGACTTACCTCTAGAAGCTCACGATGTGAAGGAATGGGTGCAAAGGGCAATATGTAGGTTGGGGAACGCAAGCCAGACAGGTGCACAGAACGGCGTAAAGCAGCCCGATTAAAGATGGATTTCAAACTATTGAAGTTAGGGACGAAAGAGCGAGGACCTCAGGTGGATGGACTATTGTTTGGAGAACCATTTATCTCAGCAACGGTTTGGTAGTAAGGAAGAAGACAGGAGACTATTGCCCAGTCATCAACCTACGTCAACCCATTGGTTTTGGGGCGTACCGACAACTCAAGAAGAAAGGGGACAACTCTTAGGGGATCTACTCCTCGAAATGGGTTCGCAAGATTGGATTTGAAGGGCAGTTACCTACTGGTTCACATGGTGCGTCATGAAGTTTCTGAAGCCGGTTCCAAGTGATTCAGTTCCTCTACTTCGGAATAGATTCCACCTTGGGTGGATTCCACCTTCCCACATCATTGATAGCGACGATTCGTAATGAAATTCAACGGGTAAGGCGGAAAGGCACCATAACCCTTTGACTATTTCCCAGGACCGCTTCACTACCGGGCTAGACAGCGACCGAAAGCTCACTGCCTGAGATCAGGACACACCTCTGAAATTGGGATCAGAATAGCAAAGACTTCAATAGTACTCATTACCGCGGTAAAGGAGTCAAGCGGGGCACCCAGAATGGTTGTCCTTAATCGGGATCATCCTCTGCTCCTTCAGTTTTAACTTGCCTTCGGGTAGATCCAAAAGGAAAACATCATCCATTGATAATGCAGGAGCGTCTGGAGTTGGTGGATTGGTGTCTTTCAAGGGAGACTGGTATGTCAAGGGACTATCGCAACCAACTAGAGACCTATTATGGGACTCATGGACACCAGGTATTCCCCAAAATAACTTATCCGCATGGAACACCTGGAGTTCGCTGGTGTATGGGAAGGGACTGTGATCCCTTTATTACCCTTATCTCCTTGATGCTGAATCTTTATCATACCTTTTCACTACGGGCCGATCGGACCATTCCATTAACGGGATACTTCCGCGATTTCGACAACGCATAGTACAATTCATGACACTCCGGTCGATCAGGAGCCTTTTATATGCCACTTTCTGCGGGGTATCAAACTGTCCAGAACCATGCGTCAAAGTATCACTGTTGTGGGACTTTGATTTGGTTCTTTTGGAAATAGTCAGATAACACAGACCTATCCCTCCGTCAGCCGTCAGCCATAGTCACGGTACTTTTAGGTCTTTTCGTCGGGTATCAGATGTACTGGAGTTCGACGTAGACAGTCTTTTCGGTATCACCGGAAGGAATGATTTCTATGGTGTCTCGTAGAACTAAATCTTATCCGCGTCCGTATCTTACCCTGTTCCCGACGGTTTCCCAGTCTTTGTGCAGTTAAAGCGGTACTTCGTTACATGGAGATCACGACAACACTTGGATTGTCACATTCAGGACATCTGCTGGTCTTATACAAGCCAGTTACCTTGAACACTCTGTCTAGATTGGTTCATTGGTTGTTATCGCTAGCAGGGGTGGAGACGTGTTTTGGGTACTCATTCGGTACGAGGCGTGGCTGCTTCTCAGGCCTTCAAGGGGGGCCCTCTATATTTTACAGCGACAAATTGGACACGGATAGGCTACATCCGTATATTTCTTTTCGTCAACCACACACGCATCCTTCTCGCTCATACCACAGCTTTAAAAATGCAAAATATGAAGCCTCCTGTCATGTGATAAAATTGTAGATTATGCTAACGTAGTGTACCTATAATCTTAATTTTAATAATGACAGGAGGCAAATATTTTCCCTCCCTGTTTCCCTCCCTATACTCTGGAAAATTCTAATATTCTAGTTTGTCATTTTCTCAGTGTAATTATAAGGTTTTGGTATTTCAGTATGTAATGGACCGTTTTGCACACAAGGGGTAAAAACCATTTAGGCGATCGTCCCCTTTTCAGCGATGCAGGCACAGCTACTGTAGAACACCAAACTCACGAACCGCCAATAAGGGAATGCTCCAAACTCCCGAACGGCATATAATATAGCACTCCAAACACACGAACTGGAACCATACGAATCGCTGCTAGCAGACGAATAGGAAAAGCATCCAAGCAGCTTACACTCCTAGTAATCAGTCTCTATCAGCGTTTAGTAAATCCCCCCCAAAGACGAGACAAGGCTCCGTGTTCTGGGTCAAGCAGTGGTCTGTTTAATGAGGGCTACCTGCCCAGTATTTATGCAGGTCTCTCACCTGGTGGACACTCCCCTAGGGGACCAAATGGGAGACTGTGACAAAAGACAGACAAGTAGACAAATAGGACACACAGTCACCTTATATTCCCACAATGCATCCTGGCTTCCTCCCCTTTGCCTTGGAGATAATTGAGAAGTAATTCAATTATCTCCCAAGACAAAGCAAATCGCCAGTATGCACGTGGGGATACTAAACCATGAATTACTATTAAAATACACAGTATGACACAGGTTACAATAAAACCATACATTTAACATATCCCCAGATAGCTCAGGTCTGAGCGCACATTATTAAGCGAATGGTGCTCAGACCACACGAATACAGTGTAATCGCCATGGAGCCAAAGTCTTTACACAGTCAGTTCTCATGCGAATGGGCTCCATGGGATTCCTATCTGGGGTATAACATAGTCAAGTAAAACTACCGAACACCGGGCCGTTCGTGCACTTTCACCGAACAAGAAGGGAGGTCGGCGGCTTCAGCGGTGTTCGCACAAAACTGTGTCCGATTTTAGTTCCATGAATTGAGCATCGAACACCGCTGTGCTTTCGCGGGTTTAAAATGGCTGCGACCTTGTGTTCGTTATACGAATGGCGGCCACCCAGCATTCGTTAATTAAGCTGCGGTTAACCGCAGCTTCAGGGAGGCTAATTGCCGGCACACTCCAGCTCCCAGGTGGTCTAGTCATTCGTGCGGTTGTTCGGTAGATTGAATCTACCAAACACCAGGCAGAAAAGCACGAATAAGTCTATTCTGCAGGGAAAAAGATGTCTTTTAACATGGGGCCATAGTCCAAAGGCAGCAGGCGAGCAACCAGGCTTCTCCAATGCAATGTGGCGAGATTGCTCTCGTCACACAGTATATTTATGGGCTGCTTATCTGGTTCATGTGTTAGATCCGTGTTGATTATTAAGTATACTATGGTTGTTTAATGTTTCAGTATATTAACTTAATATAACTATAGATACGTATAGTACTGGATTTAATGTGAAACAGTTGGTTTCCATCACCTTTCACGTATTTCTGTTCTTGTCAGCGTAATCATCATAGATGGATTTGACAAGATAAAGCTGGAAGGTTTCAAGTTTAGTTTCAAGTTATGTGCTACACGTTACTCAGGACTGTTATTTGAATTCCCTGACGTTATAATAGACTGTTTTTCGCATCAAATAAAGAGGAAGTCATGTGTCTGTCAGGGCTTTATATATGGATGTGATGCCTGTTACTGATTGGTTTAAAGTTTTTTTCTGATTGACTTGTGCTGCTGGAGGCATAAAGTAAAGAAAGTTATTCAAAATATTCGCCTCCTGTCATTATTAAAATTAAGATTATAGGTACACTACGTTAGCATAATCTACAATTTAATACACTGCCCTCCTCCCCTCTTCCCCTACCTTAAGATGAGCCACCTGTCCTCCAGTTCCAGGCCAGCTCTTCTCTGCTCAAGCAGACCAGACACTCCGAGCAGTAGAAAAGGGGGAGTGGCTGAACTGCTCTGCAGACAGACAGCCACACTGCCCTCTTGTGGCCATGGGAGAAAAGGCAAGAATCAGACAGGAAATATCTTTCCTTTCTTGCGGCTGGTTGCAGCCACAGCACAAAGTGACCCCAGGGCAGCCGGGCCACAAATATGTTCATTGTGGTCCGCAAGTTTGACATGCTTGATTTACAGCTACTCTGCCCTTAAGCGGCAGGTTGCTTTGTGAGTGTGTTGTTGTAGCGAAATGGATTTGTATAACATATTTTCCTACAGAGCACCGCAATTATGGAATAACCTCAGGGACACAGTCAAATCTTCATTTAATCTAAAATCTTTTAAGAGATCTATGGCAATATACCTCAGCACAGAATGCACCTGTCATGGCTGAATATATTTATCACCTGTTATGTGTTAAATTTATACATGTATGTGTATATATATATATAGTTTGTATATTGTATTTTTGTAATATTGCAATGTTTTGTGGACCCAGGACATACTTGAAAACGAGAGAAATCAATGTATCCATCCTGGTAAAATATTCTATAACTAAAAAATGAATTCTTAACATGTATAGCTTGGAGGAAAGACGAGACAGGGGGGATATGATAGAAACATTTAAATACATAAAGGGAATCAACACAGTAAAGGAGGAGACTATATTTAAAAGAAGAAAAACTACCACAACAAGAGGACATAGTCTTAAATTAGAGGGACAAAGGTTTAAAAATAATATCAGGAAATATTACTTTACTGAGAGGGTAGTGGATGCATGGAATAGCCTTCCAGCTGAAGTGGTAGAGGTTAACACAGTAAAGGAGTTTAAGCATGCGTGGGATAGGCATAAGGCTATCCTAACTATAAGATAAGGCCAGGGACTAATGAAAGTATTTAGAAAATTGGGCAGACTGGATGGGCCGAATGGTTCTTATCTGCCGTCACATTCTATGTTTCTATTCCCCTGTTGTTCGGCTGACTGTACCCCTGTACCTCCCAAACAGAACATGTATGGTCCCCCTTTTTATAACTCCACGAACACCAACCACACCTGGCTGTTAACCACAAATGAGTGGTGGCTGCCATTTGTATATACAAATACACATGTCAATGTGTGTATAATTGTGCGGATTCCTGGGTGTGCTCACATGGGTCCTCAACAGGGATTAATCGAGAATAAGTCCAGGTTTTGAGGAAACAATAACAATTGTATTAGTGAATAAAGATAACCGGTTAGTTGGTTTCCTAAAGAGTTGTGTTTTAAAGCGACACTCCACTCAGAGTCTGGACAGCAACCCAACATAGGTGCATTTTGTGGCGAAACCGGCCTCGCCACGTGTCCTTGGAGGGGGCTGCTTGCCCGCCTCTTGCCTTTGGACTATGGACCAGACTTTATGTGAATGTGTTAACCCAGATAGCTATGCCATGGAGCCCATTCGTGTAGTTAAAGACTTCGGCTCCACGGCAATTGAACTGTGTGAATTGGATCTGAGCGCTATTCGGTAGTTTTGTGCGCTCAGATCCCAGCTATCTGGGGATATGTGACATGTCTTTGTTTTATGTATAAAAGGTGACTTTATGTATTTTAAAGTGTTTTGTGTCTTTTGCAACCATGTGCTTAATGGAGTCTTGTGTCTGTCCTGGGAGATAATTGAATTACTTGTCTCCAGGATAGAAGACTCTGAAACTGCTTTGGGCCGGAAAGCCATGCTTCATTTAGTCACAAAGGACTTTCCGTTAACTTTTGAACCCCTGGTCTGATTCGTGCCATTTTTTAATATGTTGTTCCCCTGAATGGATTGATTATGAAAATGTATGTTTTATGTTTGTGACATGTATATTTTAGAAGTTAGAAATATTGTGTAAAAACTGTATTCCTCTGCAGGTGATAATGAGATTACCCATTGTGTTCAGTAATCATATCACCTGCAGAGGGGAGGATTTTGTGTGGGAGTGTCTGGGTGTATTGTACGGATTGATTGGTTGTTTTGTAACGCCCTGTGGGCTGTATTATGTTTGTGGATTGGGAATAAAAGAGACTGTATGTGACAGTACAGGGAGTTCCTGTTTTAACCCTCAAAGTGAAGTGTCGTCTCATTATTGGGGGAAGGATTCATTGTATGTTGTTCCAGTTTGACTGCTAGGAAAGTAAACCTATTCGTATGGTTCCTATTCAACTGTCTACAGCATTCATATGCTTGAGAGAAGGTATACGCTTCTCTGGTTCGGTGATTGTGGTGTCTGCTGCAGTGCTTGGAGTCCTCAGGAAGCGCTAGGAGCATCTTTCAACGGAGGTACCCAGTCGGGGTGCCAGGCGATCCGTTACACATTTCATAGGTTTTAGACTCATATCATGATGTGTCTGGGCAGTTGGGAGGTATATAGGTGTCCAGCCAGGCCTGGACTGGCCATCGGGCACACCGGGCAAATGCCGGTGGGCCACAGTGTCAATGGGCCAAGGCCGGCAGGGGTGGTCACAGGCTCTCCCCTGCTGGTCTATGCATGGCCGGCACTGTCAGAGCCCCTGCCCTGATGTTTTCAATGACGGTCCGGTGGGGAGATCAAAGATCTCCCTCACCGGCCCACTTGAGTAGACATGTGGCTGGGGAGGGAGGGGAGGACCCGGCGGAGCTCTATCTTGCAGCTCCGCCGGGTTCCTCTCGCAAAATCTGGAGTGTTACCATGATCTCGCGAGAGTGAACTCTAGCCCGCAGGCTAGAGTTCACTCACCACTAGGACCACCAGGGATTGTGTGAGAGTGCCGGTCTCCCGCTCTCAGGCAAGGTAAGACGGGAGGGGGGGATATAATGCTTGCTTTATTTTTTTTTATTTTATTTCCAACCCCCCCAAACACACAATCCATTCTAACATTCACACTCAGCACCCTCACAGAAATCACACACAGCACCCTCACACAAATCACACACAGCACCCGCTCACACACACAAATCACACTCAACACCCTCTCACACACACAAATCTCACACAGCACCCTCACACAAATCACACACAGCACCATCACACACAGCACCCTCACACAAATCACCCTCACACAAATCACCCTCACACACACACAGCACCCTCACACACAAAGCACCCTCACCCACAGCACCCTTACACAAATCACACACAGCACCCTCACACACAGCACCCTCAAACACAGCATCCATCACACACACATACTGCACCCTTCACATACACACTACACCCAAACATATTCATAATAAATAAATATATATATATATATATATACATATACATATACACACACACACACACTACAGCACCCCTCACACACATATGCACTCCTAAACACATTACATTCCAAACACACACTAGATCCCTTACCCAACTCTGGATCATATACACACATTAGATCCCTTTATACACTCTGAATCCATTATATACACACACTCACTAGCTCTCCTACACATTCTGGGTCCTTCAAACACACACTAGACTCCTGTATACACACACACACACACTGCACCACACACGCACAGACACTACATTCCTAACATGCAGACTCTAGATCCCTTATACACACACACTAGATTCCTTGTAAACAAACACATACTACACCCCTAAACACACTCTCCACAACCCCTACAAACACTACATCACCTATATACAGACACACACTATAGCCTGTATGCACACACTTACTACATCCCCTATACAAACATTCTCTACAGCCCCTAGCCACATATGCATTACATTACACCACAAACAACACGACTAAAACCGACCTTATCACACAATACCACACCACAATAAGCTCACTCTACACACACACACAATACCACAAGCAGGCTCCAAACACATGCACAATACTCTTTCCTGGCATTTTTGTCTCCTGGTATCCATTTATAGAGACACCAGAGACAAGTTGCAAGGAAACAGTGCAAGCATGTTATTAAATTTGCTTGCGCTGTGCAGAACAAATACAGGGCTTTTTTCTCATGCTGGAGCTCTTCAGCAGAGCTCTGCGCATGGTCTGCCCTGGAAGAGCATTGAACCAACATGCTCACTTTGAGAGGGGGCGTGTTTGTCATTGGTGATGACAAAACACACATCCTCTGCCCCGCCCCCTTCTTAGTGGGCCGCTGTGGTGGAAAAATGCCCGGGACAAATTTTTCTCCCAGTCCGGCCCTGTGTCCAGCAAAGTAAAGGTCAATCTGGAATCTTTATTGATTTAGTATCTGTTACTGCCGTTCAAGTCATCGTGTCACACTCTACATCTTGTGTTTATAATAGTCTGTCCTGTCATTCCAGGTACAATAACGCCTTCCTCTTCTACTTAATCTACAAGTCTGGAGCCAATAATGGCAAACAGCAGCATCAGCCATCACAACCGCAGGCCATGCCAGAACCTGCCCCCGAGCCTGCATTCGAACCCAACATGCGCCGAAAGAAGAAGCAGGGAGGGCGCAATAATAAGAAATACAGATAGATCTACTATATCCATATTACCCTCATTACTTACCAATGACAAATAAACTTCCCCTCCTAAAACTGTGCGTATATCACGTCTTTACCTGCTTACTGAAGAAACACTCACTAATGTGTGAAATGTTAGGCATTCAAAGTGAATTGCAAACACAGACACAAAACACATAGAAACACACATTGCTGCACACCAATACCTATTAACGCACACATAAACAGATACACACTGCCAAACCCACCCATTAGGAGCACAGTGCTCTGCATGCAGTCTGAGGGGCTGGGGGGCAAGCACAGATCACTGCATTCAGTCTGGGGGGGGCAAGCACAGATTGCTGCATTCAGTCTGAGGGGCGGGATCAAGCACAGATCGCTGCAGTCAGTCTGAGGGGCGGGATCAAGCACAGATCGCTGCAGTCAGTCTGAGGGGCGGGATCAAGCACAGATCGCTGCAGTCAGTCTGAGGGGCGGGGCCCAGCACAGACCACTGCATTCATTCTAAAGGGGGGCAAGCACAGATTACTGCGTTCAGTCTGAGGGGGGCCAAGCACAGATCACTGCATTCAGTCGGGGCAAGCACAGATCGCTGCATTCAGTCTGGGGGCAAGCACAGATTACTGCGTTCAGTCTGAGGGGTGCCAAGCACAGATCGCTGCATTTCAGTCTGAGGGGGGGCAAGCACAGATCTCTGCATCAGTCAGAGAGGGGGGCAAGCACAGATCGCTGCATTCAGTCTGAGGGGGCAAGCACAGATCGCTGCATCAGTCAGAGAGAGAGGGGCAAGCATAGATTGCTGCATTCAGTCTGGGGGAAGCACAGATTGTTGCATTCAGTCTGAGAGGGGGGGGCAAGCACAGATCGCTGCATTCAGTTTGAGGGGGGCAAGCATAGATTGCTGCATTCAGTCTATGGGGAAGCAAAGCACAGATCGCTGCATTCACTCTGAGGGGGGTAAGCACAGATCGCTGCATTCAGTCTGACGGGGGCCAAGCACAGATTGCTGTATTCAGTCTGAGAGGAGGGGCAAGCACAGATCACTGCATTCAGTTTGAGGGGGGCAAGCATAGATCGCTGCATTCAGTTTGAGGGGGGCAAGCACAGATTGCTGCATTCAGTCTATGGGGAGGCAAAGCACAGATCGCTGCATTCAGTCTGAAGGGGGGCAAGCACAGATCGCTGCATTCAGTCTGAGGGGAGGCAAAGCACAGATCACTGCATTCAGCCTGAGGGGGGGGATCAAGCACAGATCACTGCATTCAGTCTATGGGGAGGCAAAGCACAGATCGCTGCATTCAGTCTATGGGGAGGCAAAGCACAGATCGCTGCATTCAATCTGAGGGGGGGCAAGCACAGATCGCTGCATTCAGTCTGAGGGGGGGCAAGCACAGATTGCTGTATTCAGTCTGAGAGGAGGGGCAAGCACAGATCGCTGCATTCAGTTTGAGGGGGGCAAGCATAGATCGCTGCATTCAGTTTGAGGGGGGCAAGCATAGATTGCTGCATTCAGTCTATGGCGGGGCCAAGCACAGATTGCTGTATTCAGTCTGAGGGGGGGTAAGCACAGATGGCTGCATTCTGTCTTGGGGAGGCCAAGAATAGATCGCTGCATTCAGTCTGAGGGGGGGGCAATACACAGATCGCTGCAATCTGTCTGAGGGGCGCAATCAAGCATAGATCGCTGCATTCAGTCTGAGGGGAGGGATCAAGCACAGATTGCTGCATTCAGTCTGAGGGCTGACTCCTAGCACAGATCACTGCATTCAGTCTGAGGGGGCGGGATCAAACAGATTGCTGCATCCAGACTGAGGGGCGGGGCCAAGCATAGATCGCTGCATTCAGTCTTAGGGGGCGAGGCCAAGCATAGATCGCTGCATTTAGTCTGAGGGGGCGGGATCAAACACAGATTTCGGCATTCAGTCTTAGGAGGCGAGGCCAAGCATAGATCGCTGCATTCAGTCTTATGGGGTGAGGCCAAGCATAGATCACAGCATTCAGTCTTAGGGGGCGAGGCCAAGCATAGATCGCTGCATTCAGTCTGAGGGGGTGAGGCCAAGCATAGATCGCTGCATTCAGTCTTAGGGGGCGAGGCCAAGCATAGATCGCTGCATTCAGTCTAAGGGGGCGAGGCCAAGCATAGATCGCTGCATTCAGTCTTAGGGGGCGAGGCCAAGCATAGATCGCTGCATTCAGTCTTAGGGGGCGAGGCCAAGCATAGATCGCAGTTCATAAAATAATTTTGAGACTGGAGAAGTAATTATAAGTTGCATTTTCAGTTATATTGGGGGAACATATGTTGGTTTGAGCTATTTCAATTGCTTTTGTTTGATTTGTTAATTGAAAACAGCTGAAAGTCTGTACATTTTGACAAAAAACCTGATTTTCAAATGGGGTTGAATAATTTTTATTACAACTGTAATTATCAAAAATGGTAACATTATAAATACACATGTGCACAATAACTGGAAATGTCTATTTAGAGGCACCTTAAATAAACATACACACTGTAACCTCCATATTGAACATGGCGCTGAGAATAAATGATCGGCAGGATCAGAAGCGGTTCAGTCACCATTGAGGGAGGCTTGGACGCGGCAGGACCCCAGGTATGAGGCAAACCATATGAAAACGGTATCCTCTCACGGGGGATGGCGCCAAGTTACTCTTACCACCACAACCACTACATTGGAGTTAACCCTTTGACCCTAGTGTTACCTCAGTCTATTGAGTATGATAATGTGAGTTTACTGAGTTGGGGCCATGTTTTACGGAAGCATGTTATCTCACTCCACTGGCGTAACTGACAGATAAAGGTCCATTTAGTTCTAACCATAAAACGCCACATTTTATCTGTTAAAAAATCTTTATGATTTATACTCCTTAAAGGGGAACTGTCACTTTCTGAGAATTTTTATATTATGTTTCCTTATCCCCTGTATGAAGCAAATATTTTAGAATAGTTTGTCTTACTACCTGGGATCTGCCAGGTGCTGCCCCTTGCCTCCACTACCTCCAACAGAGAGCCAGAAACGCCTCTTTAGGAGCTTCCCTTCACTATACAGGGAGTGCAGAATTATTAGGCAAGTTGTATTTTTGAGGATTAATTTTATTATTGAACAACAACCATGTTCTCAATGAACCCTAAAAACTCATTAATATCAAAGCTGAATATTTTTGGAAGTAGTTTTTAGTTTGTTTTTCGTTTTAGCTATGTTAGGGGGATATCTGTGTGTGCAGGTGACTATTACTGTGCATAATTATTAGGCAACTTAACAAAAAACAAATATATACCCATTTCAATTATTTATTATTACCAGTGAAACCAATATAACATCTCAACATTCACAAATATACATTTCTGACATTCAAAAACAAAACAAAACAAATCAGTGACCAATATAGCCACCTTTCTTTGCAAGGACACTCAAAAGCCTGCCATCCATGGATTCTGTCACTGTTTTGATCTGTTCACCATCAATATTGCGTGCAGCAGCAACCACAGCCTCCCAGACACTGTTCAGAGAGGTGTACTGTTTTCCCTCCTTGTAAATCTCACATTTGATGATGGACCACAGGTTCTCAATGGGGTTCAGATCAGGTGAACAAGGAGGCCATGTCATTAGATTTTCTTCTTTTATACCCTTTTCTTGCCAGCCACGCTGTGGAGTACTTGGACGCGTGTGATGGAGCATTGTCCTGCATGAAAATCATGTTTTTTTTGAAGGATGCAGACTTCTTCCTGTACCACTGCTTGAAGAAGGTGTCTTCCAGGAACTGGCAGTAGGACTGGGAGCTGAGCTTGACTCCATCCTCAACCCGAAAAGGCCCCACAAGCTCATCTTTGATGATACCAGCCCAAACCAGTACTCCACCTACACCTTGCTGGCGTCTGAGTCGGACTGGAGCTCTCTGCCCTTTACCAATCCAGCCACGGGCCCATCCATCTGGCCCATCAAGACTCACTCTCATTTCATCAGTCCATAAAACCTTAGAAAAATCAGTCTTGAGATATTTCTTGGTCCAGTCTTGACGTTTCAGCTTGTGTGTCTTGTTCAGTGGTGGTCGCCTTTCAGCCTTTCTTACCTTGGCCATGTCTCTGAGTATTGCACACCTTGTGCTTTTGGGCACTCCAGTGATGTTGCAGCTCTGAAATATGGCCAAACTGGTGGCAAGTGGCATCGTGGCAGCTGCACGCTTGAGTTTTCTCAGTTCATGGGCAGTTATTTTGCGCCTTGGTTTTTCCACACGCTTCTTGCGACCCTGTTGACTATTTTGAATGAAACGCTTGATTGTTCGATGATCACGCTTCAGAAGCTTTGCAATTTTAAGAGTGCTGCATCCCTCTGCAAGATATCTCACTATTTTTGACTTTTCTGAGCCTGTCAAGTCCTTCTTTGACCCATTTTGCCAAAGGAAAGGAAGTTGCCTAATAATTATGCACACCTGATATAGGGTGTTGATGTCATTAGACCACACACCTTCTCATTACAGAGATGCACATCACCTAATATGCTTAATTGGTAGTAGGCTTTCGAGCCTATACAGCTTGGAGTAAGACAACATGCATAAAGAGGATGATGTGGTCAAAATACTCATTTGCCTAATAATTCTGCACTCCCTGTATACAATGTCGGGGGTGTTCGTGGGGGCACAGTATTTTGCAATAAAAAAAATAATAAAAAGAAAGTCTCCAAAATTAGTTTATTTTTATTACTTTTCTGGAAAGAAAAAAATAAAAATAATAAAACATTCAACATAAACAATGTATCTTTATTCGAAGGAAACATGGAACGAATGAAGGAGATGTTGAAATGTTTATTATTAGAGCAGCTCACAGTTTGTACACCCAACAAGGCTGATGGACAAACACATCCTATTTCATTTGTGTGATATCTAACTGTAAAAATTTCTCACTTCTATACTTGGATTAGACTTGTCAGTCTACTAGCAACCTGAAAGTCATGATCTGAAAATCTATTTTACAATGAATAAAATAAAATTTTGGGGTGGGGGAGGGGTGAGGGGACAGCAGAAGTATTCAATAATCCCTGGAAATAGTATCGGAAGAACATCCGTCATTTTGTAATTAATCTCCCTCCCTCAGTCAGGTACAGAGGGTTTAATCACATACATCTCTATTATGTTAGTGTCCCATTCTGAACTACATCTCTCTCGATGTTTTGCCAACAGTGAGCATTGACGGAGATGTAGTCCACAATAGTGGTGGTTTAAATGGAGTCCAAGAGAAATGGGTTAGTTAAATGTTGCACTACTGAAGGCAACAGAAAATTGCATTAAGAAAGCACTGTGGTAGTCTGTAAAAGTGGCCAAAATAGTAGAAAACTAAAAGTAAAATAGTAAAAACTAAGAAAAAATAGCCCAATCAGTAAAAACGGAGGATAAAGCATTTTTAGATATCTTATATGAGGAAAATAAGAATTAGAAAAAGCACAACAACAGTGAAGGAGAAAGGAAAAACACCTTCACTGGAGTTGAGTAGGTTGTAGGGTATAACCCAAAAAGTTAATATAAAAGAGAAAGAAAGAGACTGAAATGGGATTTCCAAAAGGTCCTCCCAAATATCAGTCCCTATACCCTTAAAGGAGGCTGTTCCGCTAGTATAAGGCAACAAATTGCCAGTATTGGAACATAAGGAAAACTTAGAAAAAAAAGAATACATTTTTATTGATCCTTCTTGAAGAAAAAATGGCCAAATAATAGTGATAAAAGTGTATATACAATAAAGTGAAAAGTGTATATATAAGGATCGTCTACTGTTCTATTAAGTAAGCAATATATACATCACTCCAGGTAGCTCCTTCTTTAGCAACTGAGATATTAGTATAAACTGTTGCTAGTAGTTCAATTGCAACAGTGTCTCAGTAGACAATATAACTTTTCTGTAAATTTAAGGAAGTCAAGGATAACCACTGAAGCGACATGACTTCAATAAAATGCCTCACACTTAGCAGTAAGTGATTATGTGCTGCCTAGTGTAGGTATTGATGCCCTTACAGGGTATAACACACTTGCTCCCTGTATATGGGTGGGAGCTACAAACGTCAGGACCATACGGAGGGTAAAATAGAGTATCTGGGGGAGATAAACGGCAGTGCTACCTAACTAGTAATATAGCCGGGATACTAGCCGATATAACAATACTCCAGCCCCTATTATAATACTCAGAGGAAAGCCCCCCTGTTACAGCTAGAAAAAGATAATGCTAAAAGAGAGAAACCAGATGAGTCCAGCCGGACCTAAGTACAAGCACCTATAAGTTCTCTATATCAATCAATCTACACCACATCATAGTCCAGATCACTGGACATTGGTATTGTAGCCCTGTCTATATACAGCAGCGGTTCTCAACCTTCCTAATGCCGCGACCCTTTAATGCAGTTCCTCATGTTGTGGTGACCCCCAACCATAAAATTATTTTCGTTGCTACTTCATAACTGTAATTTTGCTACTGTTATGAATCGTAATGTAAATATCTGATATGCAGGATGTATTTTCATTGTTTTGAACATAAAGTTCATTAATTAATAATATTAATTAATATTGTTATGTAATATTGTACTTAATACTATACCACCATTTTACTGTGGAAAAATTGGGGGTACTGCTCTCTTTCCCTTTTTTCTCTGCTCGCCTTCCCCCTTTTTTTTTTTTGCTCTCCTTACTATTTTCTTTGCTTTCCTTCCCATTTTATCTGCTACTCTTCCCCTTTTCATTGCTCTCCTTCCCTTATCTGCTCTCCTTCCCTTTTCTCTGCTCTTATTCCCCTTTTCTCTGCTCTCCTTCCCCTTTTCTTTGCTCTCCTTCCCCTTTTCTTTGCTCTCCTTCCCCTTTTCTTTGCTCTCCTTCCCCTTTTCTCTGCTCTCCTTCCCCTTTTCTCTGCTCTCCTTCCCCTTTTCTTTGCTCTCCTTCCCCTTTTCTTTGCTCTCCTTCCCCTTTTCTCTGCTTCTTTTCCCCTTTTTATTGCTCTCCTTCCCTTTTCTTCCTCTTTTTTTTGTTCTCCTTCCCATTTTCTTTGCTTTCCTTCCCATTTTATCTGCTACTCTTCCTCTTTTCTTTGCTCTCCTTCCCTTTTCTCTGCTCTTATTCCCCTTTTCTTTGCTCTCCTTCCCCTTTTCTTTGCTCTCCTTCTGCTGTCCTTCCATTTTCTTTGCTCTCCCTGCTCCTCTTCCCCTTTTTTTGCTCTCCGTCCCATTTTGTTGTCTCTTCTTCCCATTTTATTTGCTCTCCTTCCTCTTATCTGCTGCTCTAATATCCATTTTCTTTGCTCAACCTTCCCATTTCCTCTGCTCTTCTCCCCTTATCTCCCCTTATCTCTGTTCTGCTTACTTTTTTCTCTCATGTGCTCTGCTCGCTTAGTCTTCTTTCTTCCTCTTCTCTTCTCTTCTTCTTCTTCTTGGTACCGCGGGCAGGGGAATGCAGGGGGTCACGTTGCGTCATGACGCAATCGGCATCAGGTCAGAAGGCGGAGCGGAGGGGACAGCATCATCAGTAATATACTGCTGATGCCGGGCGGCGAGAAAGGGGAAAAATTTTGACCGGGAAAGGCCTCTGTCCAGCCCTGTTAGGCCCCAGGTTGAGAACCACTGATATAGCCACAGCGTGCTGAATCACTCTATGCTACATACGGATCTGGTATAACGCCAGCTCTAGGAATCTACCAATTATATATATATATACATAGCTTCATGCCTGCTAATAATCGCCTGGCAGCTGTAATCTGGGTATAATAACTAGGACTACAGGATGGCTAATAGGTTAAAGCTAAGTCCTGACAGATGCCAACTCCCAATTGCACACAGAGAAAAGGCTAGACATTCTGAGTAGAAGACCCAGTGGTCTCGGTTAAGCTCAACGCGCATTTTGGCGCCAAGATACGCCTTTGTCAAGAGCTTACCGGAGTGTGGAGAAGCGCTACATTTTAAACCCCCTAATCTCCGCCCATTAAATTCATGACATCATCGTCACTCCCAGACGCATCAGTTGGTGGGTGGAGAATGGGCAAGTGAGTGGCATGAGTGTCTACTCAGCATGAGGGGATGAATTAACTCCTAATTTGCCGAATAGAAGACTACATTTTAAATGATCCTTTCGAACACATAAATACAGCGTATCAAATTAAAGTATCTGTGCAGGTAATTGGCACAAACAGAGAATTTTTTTCAAGTCAAAATATAGCCCCTGGTTCATTGCTGCATTGCATCTTAAATAAGCCAGGAGTCTATGGGTATCAAAAGACAGGGAGAGATTTGAGTGATGAATATATACACCCCCTAGTAGATTACCATGCATACACTCACTGGGGTGCCCTGCTGACTAGTCAGTCTGCCAGTTCACTATTCAAAGTATTAAGTAAGTAAAGCCATTAAATTTTGCACAGGTTTTAAATAAATGGTGCAAAGGAAAAACCTTTGTTCAACCTTTAGTCTGTAAATCCAAAAACTTTCCTCAAGAGGGATCAATAAAAATGTATTATTTTTTATAAGTTTTCGTTATGTTCCAATACTGGCAATTTGTCGCCTTATACTAGCGGAACAGCCTCCTTTAAGGGTATAGGGACTGATATTTGGGAGGACAATTTGGAAATCCCATTTCAGTCTCTTTCTTTCTCTTTTATATTGAAAATAAGGATTAGTTAGACTAAAAACAAAAGAAGGAAGGTATGTAGAAGAGAATAAAGCTATAGCTGACTGAATATTTTTGTTTAGTATTTACAGATGAAAATGAAGGAAAGGGACCTCAGTTTGGAAAAAAAGACTGAGTTATTTATTACATGTGAGTTTACAGAGGAAGAGATTCTATTTCAACTGTCTAAAGTAAAGACAAATAAGTCAATGGGGCCTGATGGAATACACCCAAGGTTATTAAAATAGCTTAGTGGTGTACCAGCAAACCCATTAACGGATTTATTTAACCAATCATTGTTAACAGGAGTAGTCCCAGAAGATTGGAAGTTAGCGAATGTTGTGCCCATTCACAAGAAAGGTAGTAGGGAGGAGCCAGTAAGCAGGGCTGGCACAACCATTAGGAGAATTAGGCATTCGCCTAGGACGCCGGCCTGCGGAGGGCGCCCACCATGATGTTTCCTGGTGGGCTGCACCTGTATTGGACCCCAGCGCTGGGCGAGTGGCTACTGAGCTGCCGCCCCCAGCCCTGAGCCGATCCTCCAAGCGCCCAAAGGGGGCGCCAAGAAGGTGACCATCAGACCACCTTAGTGCTTGCCTGAATCTGTGCTTATTAGGTCAGGAAGAGCAGGCACCTGCTTACCTGGATGGCAGGTTCCTGCTCTGCCGATAAATGCCGGAGGAGAGGAGGCAGGCGGTGGTGAGGGAGGCTGTTCTTGCAGCTTCTCACTCCTGCCTCGAGTGCTTTCTGTGATGCCGGGAGCCGGAATATGATATCATTCCGGCCCGGCATAATAAAAAGTGGGAGGGAGAAGTGAGCAGCTGCCCATGTACTTGAGGAGCTGATGTACATGGAGCTGATGTACATGGTTACAGAGATGTACATGCATACAGAGGTATACAGGCATACAGACACATACAGGAATACAGAAACATACATACAGAGACATACAGGCACACAGCAACATTCATACAAAGACATACAGGCATATAGACACAAACATACATACAGAAATATACATGCATACAGAAACATACATACATACAGAGACATACATACAGAGACAGTCACAATTACATACTTACATCTGTATAATCTGGACCCTGGGAAGCATGCTGTCTGGCTCTTTGGTCCTGCAGCCCAACCCAATCACTGGGTGTCAGCCGCACTGTGTGGTACACAGGGAGCAGGGATATGATGTAAATCAAATCGCCGCCCCCTCCACACAGCCTGCAGCATTCACCAGGGTAGGAGGCTGGACTTGGTGGGTGGTAAGACTTGGGCTGTGCTGAGGGTAGGAGGCGCTTGCACTCGGCCACCAGCTGGAGAGGATGCACACACACATACATACACAGATATACATTAACATACAGCTACACATATAGATACACACACCAACACAAATACACTCAGATACACACACCGACACATACACAGATACACACTGGCACATACAAACACCTTGACACAGATACACATTGGCATACACATATGTTCTATTTTTATATTTGCAGCCACTCTTCTGTTAGCATGCGCAGGAGGTGGCATGCTTAGGGTTCTGCAGCTGCTGCTGTTGCTGGCTGAGGGGAGCGAGTGAGGGGTCTGCAACAGCTCACTGCTTGCTTCTTTTCCCCTTGCTGCCTGTGCCTCCCGTAAGTGGCGCTCTCTGTATGAAGCTGGGATGAAGTGACCAGGGGCCCTGTCGCACACTTATCGGGCCACAATACCCATCAAGTGGCCCTAAGTGCATGGGCCACATAAGCGTGCAGGCCCTGATACAGCCACACTGGCAGTAGTTCAGCCACAGATAAGTGCCCGCTCACATGATATAGAGCTTCATACAAGCTCTTATAGTGACAGCATATAGTGGAACAATCCCCACTAATAGATACCAATAATTATATGCAAATGATAAAAGGAAGAAAGGGAACTTCAAAAGTGTATTAATGTAATATAAAGACGAGGTGTATGTTGTGTTGTTTTTTTTTAAATTATATATATGTGTGGTAGGCAATATTTGTATGAATAAAATTAGACCACACGATAACCACAGACAACGTTTAATTAGTTTTCAGTGGGCCTGGCCGTGGTGTTTATTCAAAGCTCAAGGGGCTTTATTAACCACCATATTGGCAGTCCGTCATAACTAACCTGACCTCCGTTTATTTAAAACCATTTACCACCATATCCTTCCTCAGAGCTTGACCCTGAGGATGACTTTTGCCTCAATGCTTCATAACACCATGGCAATACAATTAAATACAAGTAAAAGGAGGGGACGTGGGGTCCGTCCACACCGCTTCGACTTCAGTCCACTCTGACAGAAGTAAACTTGTGCCGCTTCTTTTTATACTGCCCCAGGTTCCCGCTCTTTTACTGCTTGAAACCTTCAACCAATCCCAGGCCAGCTCCAGCTCCCAGAAACAGCTGTGTCATCAATTCTGCCCAGATACCTGTCTGACTGACCAACTGCCACAAGATGTAATATTCCTCACATTCAAATCCCAGACAGATTAACTCCTTCACTGCCACCGGACATATAAACAGATTAACTCCTTCACTGCCACCATACATATAAACAGATTAACTCCTTCACTGCCACCATACATATAAACAGATTAATTCCTTCATTGCCACCATACATATAAACAGATTAACTCCTTCATTGCCACTATACATATATGCCACAGTGCTTAGTACCTGTGGCTTCTTAATGTATGGTAGGCAATATTCGTATAAATAAAACAAGACCACACAATAACCACAGACAACGTTAAATTACTTTTCAATGGGCTTGGCCGTGGTGTAAGCTCAGGGGGCTTACAATCATAACTTTGTAACCATAACCATATAACATATGGTTCACCACCTTTCAAAACTTTAAACTTTATTAACCACCAAATAGCCAGTGAGTCATAACTAACCTGGCCACCTTTTATTTAAAACCATTTACCACCATATCCTTCCTCAGAACTTGACCCTGAGGATGACTTTTGCCCCATCACCTCAACTGGGGTAGACACTACCCCAGCTGAGGTTCCCCACAGCTTAAGTGGCATTTTTTTTAAACCCCCCTCCTGACTCCACTACATCTAACTGACCCCCTAGTCACCCCCAAACGCCCGTAAGCCCCCCATATTACCTATTTTGAAATCATTATTTTGTGCCCAGACCTAGGTTCTGGGCGCTGCCATCTTTGTGTGGGTAGATGAAGTCCCTGTGGGACACGTCATCTGCTCACACTACACAGTGTTCCAAATTATTATGCAAATTCTATTTAAGTGTCACAAAGATTAAATATTTTGTTTTTCAATTTAACTCATGGATGGCATTGTGTCTCAGGGCTTTTTTGATCACTGAAAACAATCTCGGACACCTGTGAGCCCAATTTAAGAAAAAACTACTAAAGGAGGGTGTTCCACATTATTAAGCAGAGCACCATTTTCATGCAATATGGGGAAGAAAAAGGATCTCTCTGCTGCCGAAAAGAGTGAAATAGTTCAATGCCTTGGACGAGGTATGAAAACATTAGATATTTCATGAAAACGTAAGCGTGATCATCGCACTATTAAGAGATGTGTTCCTGATTTAGAGCACAGACGGGTTTGTGCAGATAAAGGCACATTGAGGAAGATTCCTGCCAGATTCATGCATCGGATCAAGAGAGCAGCTGCTAAAATACCATTACATAGCAGCAAACAGATATTTGAAGCTGCTGGTGCCTCTGGAGTCCCACGGACATCAAGGTGTAGAGTGCTCCAGAGTCTTGCAACTGTGCATAAACCTTCTCTTCGGCCACCACTAACCAATGCTCACAAGCAGAAACGGCTGCATTGGGCAGAAAACTATATGAAGACTAATTTTCAAACAGTCCTGTTCACTGATGAGTGCCATGTGACCCTGGATGGTCCAGATGGATGGAGTAGTGGATGGTTGGTGGACGACCACCCTGTTCCAACAAGGCTGTGACGTCAGCAAGGCGGTGGTGGAGTCATGTTTTGGGCAGGAATCATGGGAAGAGAGCTGGCTAGCCCCTTTAGGGTCCCCAAAGGTGTAAAGATGACCTCTGCAAAGTATGTGGAGTTTCTGACTTACCACTTTCTTCCCTGATACAGAAGGAAGAACTATGCTTTCCGTAATAAAATCATCTTCATGCATGACAATGCACCATCTCATGCTGCAAAGAATACCTCTGCATCAATGGCTGCTATGGGGATAAAAGGAGAGAAAGTCATGGTGTGGCCTCCATCCTCCCCTGACCTCAATCCTATTGAGAACCTTTGGAGCATCCTCAAGCAAAAGATCTATGAGGGTGGGAGGCAGTTTACATCCAAACAGCAGCTCTGGGAGGCTATTCTGACATCTTGCAAACAAATTCAAGCAGAAATTGTCCAAAAACTCACAAGTTCAATGGATACAAGACTTGCGAAGCTGCTATCAAATAAGGGGTCCTATGTTAAAATGTAATGTGACCTGTTAAAATGTTTAAAAAGTTAAAATATTGTTATAAGTTTAATTGAAGTAGCGTTTGATTTCAGTAAATATGCTGCAAACACAACAAATGACAATTTTCAGTTCTTTACAACCTATAAAGTGTTTTGAAACTTACTGTGCGTAATAATTTGGAACAGTACATTGTAAGTTTTTTATGGTTAAAAAAATACTGTTATCATTAGGTTTGTTCAATAAGCCAATCCTATGGGGAAGTATTGTAATTTGTCAGACCACCACTTCTGAGCCAGCAGCTGCAGAATTGAATACAAGTAATATTTTACTATATTTAGGGAGGCAAGAAGGGGCCAGGGTGGTGGTTTTAACATAATAGGGTCAGAAATACAGGATTGTGTTCCTGACCCTATAGTGCTCCTTTAAGCAAGAGTATGTGAAGAGTAGTTAAGGTTTCCACCTTTCTTGGGAAAAAATACCAGCCTTAATCATTTGTATAATTAATTAGTTATGTGTGACATCACATGATGTAAATCACAAGGAGTGATATCAGAGAAAATTCGGGATTATTCTAACTCCTAGTGACCGAATAATCTAAATTTTATTAAAGACAGGAGGCTTCATATTTGCTTATCTTTCTTTACTGTAACTCCCAGCAGCAAAGAAACAGTTAACAGCAGTGTAAAAAAGTTTAACCAATCAGTATGCATTACAGTAATATAAACTGTCATCAGGCTCCTCCCAATTCCTCTTTCTTGATGTAGCTGAACAGTCGTAGAGTCAACCATGTAAATGTAGAACCATTAAAACGATGAACAGGTAACGGTGTAGGTATCCGCAGGTAGATTCGAGACAGAAGGCAATTGATCTTCACACTAGGAGGAAGGAGAAACATCGTGAAAGTATGGTCTCTTTGGCAAGAGAAAAGTCAAAGTAAATGCAGTGAACTGACTTCCAATTTAAGTGCAAGCTCTAACTTATGATAATTAACTGTGTGGTATGTAGAGTAAGTGACACACCTAGAATACAATAAACCAATGTACAATTGAAAGCGGGTTTAGCATAGAATAACGAACTAATGAGTATAGGTTAGAGAAAAGAGAAGATGCTGGTCATAGTTAGAACTGGAGATAGTACAGGATACTTACCTAAAAGGGTGGGTAAAGAGAATCCAGGGTGGGAAAATATTTGCCTCCTGTCTTTAATAAAATTTAGATTATTCGGTCACTAGGAGTTAGAATAATCCCGAATTTTATGGCAAGACAGGAGGCTTCATATTTGCTATTTTAACGCACAGATAGCAAGGACAGAGAAACGTGTGGAGAATGTCTAAAATAAAAAGTACGGAAGGTGAATTCTCTAGACCAATCAGCGGAGGATAGAATCTCCGCTAAGGAACCTCCAGCTATGAGTGCCGAGGAGGCGGCTGCGCCTCTAACCGAGTGAGCTCCGAAAGATGCATCAATGCCAGCCAGGGCTAGGAGCCATATAATCCAATGTGCAATGGTAGGGCACGAGACTGGTTTGTGAGGTCGTACATAAGATACCAGGAGGGGCCCAGTAGGTGCTCTGAGAGGGGTAGTGCGAGCGATATAGTGTCTTATACACCGGGCTACGCAGAGGAGGGGTTTCTCCGAGAAGTAAGGGTAGCTCACAGTAGATGAGTTGGTCTTGGTGCGTCTAGTGATATGAAAGTGTACCCCCTCTGGTGTGAAATCGAGGGCATGAAAGTCGAAAGCCCTGATGTTGGAAACTCTTCGGAAGGAGACCAAGCAAAGGAGGAGAGCTAATTTGGCTGACAATTGGCGTAGGGAGAGCGCCTCGTTGTCCGGCCAAGCTTCCAAGAACGTGAGCATGATGGCCACGTCCCAGAATTGATTATATTTGGGAGTCGGGGGTCTAGCGATGCGGATGCCCCGCAAGAGTCTACAGACAGAAGGGTGTTTGCCTACTGAAGAACTTTCGATAGGAACGTGCGCTGCAGAAATAGCAGACCGAAACACGTTAATGGTCCGGTAGGATTTACCCTGGTCGAACAGAGACAACAGGAAATTGATAATATTAATTATAGACGTTGAAAAGGGATCAAGGTTCCTTTCCAAGCACCAGCAACTCCATAGACGCCATGGTTCCCGGGGCCCATGAATCCCAAAGGAGTCCCTGAGCAGTTGTCGAAAGGCCTGAGACATTCCAAGATCCCCTGAAACGCTCCAAGCCACTAGTTGGAGATGATCCTGGATTGCCAATGGGTGAAAGTTGCCCCTAGCAGCAGGGAGAAGTCCACAGACATTTCCAGGAGGTAAGGATACCATGGTTGGGCCCGCCATAGCGGGGTCACTAGTGTTATCTTGACACCCTGAGTTTTGAGGTGCTGTAGTGTGCGTGGAATCATGGAGAATGGAGGGAACGCATATGCCCCAGACATCGGCCACGTCTGTAGGAAGGCATCGACTGCAAGGCACGCTGGGTCCGGCAACCAGCTGTAAAAGGCGTCCGTCTGCCTGTTGAGGCGAGATGCAAAGAGGTCCAGGTTGAATGGCCCCCGGCAGACCTGGAGACGGTGAAATATCTGTGGATTCAGTTGCCAATTGCTGGAGTCCCTCCAGTGTCGGGAGAACCAGTCTGCGACGAGGTTGTCTGATCCCGGTAGATATTCCGCTCGCAGGGAGATATTCCTGTCTAGGCAGAACTGATATAATTCTTTGGTCAGATCTGAAAGCATCTTCGATTTGGAACCTCCTAGATGATTCACGTAATGAACTGCGGACACGTTGTCCATCTTCAGCACCACGGAACAGTTGTAGACATCTTTGGCGAAACTGCGGATTGCGAATGAGCCTGCAATCAGTTCGAGGCAGTTGATATGAAGTGCTCGTTCCGAGTGGGACCAGAGTCCTCCTGTAGAGCTTTCCGAGCAGGTTGCGCCCCATCCGAGCAGACTTGCATCCGATTCCAGGATGAAGTCTGGTTGGGATCCGAAAATGGCTCTTCCATTCCAAGCGTCCATATGTTGTAGCCACCAATGGAGTTCGAGCCGGACTTCGTCCGTGAGTGTGATCTGTTGGTCGTAGGACGTCGACTGATGTAAGTATTGGGTCTTCAGGCGTTGCAGTGCTCGGTAGTGCAGTGGGGCAGGGAATATAGCCTGTATTGAGGCGGAGAGCAAGCCGATTGTGCCATGAGGAGGATATCGTCCAGATAGATTATGGATCGGATTCCTTGGGAGCGCAGTAAGGCCATCACTGGTTTCATTAGTTTGGTAAAGCACCAGGGTGCAGAAAATAGGCCAAAGGGGAGGCAGGTGAACTGCCATAGTGCTTGTTCCCAACGAAACTGAAGGAGGCAGCGGTGTGCTGGTGTTACCGGCACCGTGAGGTATGCATCCTTTAGATCGAAGCGGGAGAACCAATCTCCCTCGGAGAGTAGGTCTCTCAATAAATGGATCCCCTCCATTTTGAAGTGACGGTATGTGATGAACCTGTTCAGATCTCTCAGGTTGATGACAGGTCGTAGACCTCCTGATTTTTTCTTGACTAGAAACATGTTGCTTATGAAGATCTGTGGGCCAACAACTCTTTCGATCGCACCCTTGGTGAATAGATCGTCGAGTTCGCTCCGTAGAGTCGACTCGTCTAACAGTGACATTTTGATTGGGGTAGGAGGAGAATTTTGTATTGGTTCGACTGAAAAATCCAGGTGGAACCGGACACCGTCTGAAGGATCCAAGGATCCTGAGTGAGTTGAGACCACTGTTGGGAAAAAAGGGTTAACCGGCCTGCAATAGGAATATGAGAATAAGGAAGGTCCATTACCTGTAGCAGTGCGACCGCGGAGGGAAGCGGATCCACGTCCTCGGATAGCTCCGCGAGAGGGAAAAATTGTCTGGGGTGGAATCGGGTATTGCCCGAGTTCCAGGTGTCTGAAGGTCGAGGCCTTTAGCCTGTGAAGGCGGCTCTGCCAGTCGCTCGGCCTCTATAGCGACCAGCTCTTCCGGAAAAACGCTGAGTGCGAAATACCTTGCGAATGGAGGATTGTGCCTTTGTCAGCGTAGTAAAAACAGAGACGTGCTTACTTAGTTCTTTTATGAACTTGTCTCCAAATAACATGCCTTGAGCCTCTGGACCAAGTTTGGCATCGATTTTATAAAGGACGGCCTTCCGCCATTCAGTTGATATTGCCATATTGGCATTGCCTAAAAGGCATAAGGCTCTTTGTGCCCACTATCGCACCATATGTGCATCAAATGTGCCACCTGATAAAGCCTCGTCTGCAATAATGAAGATTTGTATGAGTGGGACCGCCACATACATCAACTTGTCCTGAGTGGCTTTCAGACCCTGTTCTAGACCCCGACGGAGCCACATTCTACAGTATTTGCCAATGTGGTCCGGGGGCGTCCATTCGGCCGATCTAGGGTGCCTGATGCATCTGGGGTCAAATAAAGGGCAGCCAGAGGTGCCTCTTTCAAGTTAGGGTTTTCAGAGGTGAGATCAGACTCCAATTGGAATTCCTCTAGAGGAATGAGGGGGGTGTAACGGATCACCTGGCACCCCGACTGGGTACCTCCGTTGAAAGATGCTCCTAGCGCTTCCAGAGGACTCCAAGCACTCCACCAGACACCATAAGCACCGCAGGCTGCAGCTATCTCCCTTCAGAACGAAGCAGGAACAAGCTCTTACAAGAGCTCAGTGATTATAGCAAGGGAATATGCCTAGCATAGCAATCCCTTGTAGCAGATTCCCCCAATAAGAGACAGGACTCAAGTTGAGGGTAAAAATAGAACTCTCTGGCTGCTAGCTTGCAGCCCTTTTTATTAGGTGCTCCCATGAAGGGGAGGGACACACACAGTAACGTACATTAACCAATCACACAATAGTTACATCCCACACATAGCCCTCCCCTCTACCTGTAAACTAATTATCTGTACACACAGGAAAATACAATTATCATAGGTAGGGAAAATACAGTTTTTACACAACATTCATAACTCCCAAAATATACATCACATTCGCATAAAAATAAATATTCACAATCAATCCATTCAGGGGAACAACATATTCAAAAATGGCATGAATCAGACCAGGGGTTCAAAAGTTAGTAAAAGTATCTTTTGTTCCCCCTGGCTCAAACAGTAAAAGTAAAACATCCCCACAATGCATCCTGGCTTCCTCCCTTCTGCCCTGGAGATAATTGGAGAAGGAATCTAATTATCTCCAAAGACAGAGCCAAACTCCATTACCCACATGGCAGACAAAAAGACAGTAAAAGACATAAAATTACATACTGACACATTTAGTACATAAAACACACATTTCTACATATCCCCAGATAGCTTGGATCTGACTGCACATTATTAGATGAATGGCACTCAGATCACACGAATAAGCCTTTCTGCAGGGAAAATAAACAGTTTAACCTGCAGGGCCATAGTCCAAAGGCAAGAGGCGGGCAAGCAACCCCCTCCAAGGACACGTGGCGAGGTTGGTTTTGCCACAGGGGGTTCATTAGTTGCAGAATCGGAAGGGTAAAGGTCTCGGAAGGTCTTATGAGGTGGAGCCTCAGTATCCGAGTGTTCTGCGTAGTATTCGTCTAATACTTGGAGATTATAATTAGAGGTTGAACCCTCAAATGCATCAAAATCATGTTGGGAGGAGGTTTGCTTGGGTTTAGAATAGGGCACTTTAGGGTGTTTAGCAGGCACTTTGCCTTTACCGGCGGTGGCGCTATCGCCTTTCCAAGGGCGTTTGCGAGGGGCTTCTTCATGCTCTGAAGCGTGAGAATCCTCGGAGTCTGAGAGTTGGGTAATGGTCGCCGTAGGGGCTGGGATTGTCTGCTCGCGGAAAGCCGCTAAAGCTTTGGGTATAGATTCAGTAATGGCATTGAAAAGCCAAGCCTTAAGTTCGGCAGAAACTGCTGGTTCTGGCACATCCGACATAATGTCAGTAACAGTGGGGTCACCACAAAAGAAATTAATTATTATATTTACAATATATATAAAATGTTTTTTTTTTTTGTTTTTTTGGTGTGCAGACAAACTAATTACAATGAGGCGGTGGACTTAGACTGTGTGTAAAAAAGCAGGAGAGCAATTATCCTGTAAAAGTGGAGTTCGTCCACAATTTATCAGTGGGGTTCACCCAGAGAGAGAAGGACAATATAGTGTCCAAGATCTAATAACAGGTATGTGCCTGTGTTATCATATAGTGATTACCCTGTATAGAGGCAGCAAAGGGGGTCACCCTTGAAGGAGAGGCTAGAGGGGGTCACCCTCAGAATAAAGCAAGAATTTGTGTAAGCTGTGTTGGTAGTTATGCTGAAATCTGCAAGAAAAAAAAAGTTTTGAGTATTTGGTATGTATCTTTAATTTTTTTAAACTAAAGGGTCTGGGGCTTTAAGAGATAAAAAATATACTTACCAAACGGCTGGGTCGCAATCTGCAGTGAGAGCCGAAACGCTAGGGAACCGCCGCGCATAAGCCTGCCACAAGATGGCGCTGAGAGGGAAGCCCGGGAAAAAAGCTCATAGAAATGGCCGCGGCATGAAAAAAAAGGCGGGACTCGTCTCTATGGAGACGCCAGGGCAACACACATTGTGTGTGAGGGAACTGAGCGGCTGAGCGGACCGGCAAAATGCCGGGCGCTGCGGGGAAAGCGTTAGTGCTATGGAAATTAAACTGACAGTACAAAAAATAAAAGAGTGAAGAAATGTTGAGGTAAACTGAGTTTGTGGGCTGACTGGAGTGTCAGCCCATGTAACCTAAATAAATAGAAGCAAAGCACAGAAACATAAAAGGAAAAACTGTATGAGAAATATAAAAATATTAAAATAATATACAATATATATTAGTCAGTTAAACTAGAGAATTAATAGGAGTATAATTAGAATAGACTCACCTGGGAGGCTAAGCAGCAAAGAAAGAGGAATTGGGAGGAGCCTGATGACAGTTTATATTACTGTAATGCATGCTGATTGGTTAAACATTTTTACACTGCTGTTAACTGTTTCTTTTCTGCTGGGAGTTACAGTAAAGAAAGATAAGCAAATATGACGCCTCCTGTCTTGCCATAAAATTCTGTAAAATCACCAACAAACTACTCACAGTTTGTTTCTACTGTATAGATGGATTGCTCCCAGTGTCTCCTTGTCTCCCAGTGTCTCAGTCTCACAAGTCACCTTGTGTCTCAGTGTCCCTATGTATCACAGTGTCAGTGTCCCCATGTCGCCCAGTCCCCTTGTCTCCCAGTGTCTGTATCCCCATTTCTACCAGTGTCCCAATGTCCCAGTGTGTCCCCATGTCACTAGGATACTGGGGACACTGAGAGACCCGGGGACACAGAGAAATGGGGACACTGGGAGACATGGGGACACTGAGGCATTTAGGGAAACTGGGAGAAATGGGGACACTGAGACACTAGGGACACAGACACTGGGAGACATGAGGACACTGAAACATTTGGGGACACTAAGACACTAGGGACAAAGACATGGGAACACAGACACTGGGAGACTAGGGGACACTGGCTGGGAGACAGGCACTTGGGGACACTGGGAAACATGGGTACAGTTGTGGACATAGACATGTGGACACTGGGACATATAGGGACACTGGGAGACATGGGGACACCAGGCACACTGAGACACTAGGAACACAGACACTGGGAGACTAGGGGACACTGAAACATTTGGGGACACTAAGGACACAGACACTGGGAGACTAGGGGACACTGGGAGACCAGGGGACACTGGGAGACTAAGGGATACTGGGAGACTAAGGGACACTGGCTGGGAGACAGTTGTGGACATAGACATGGGGACACTGGGACACATGGGGACACTAGGCACACTGAGAGACATGGGACACAGACACTGGGAGACTTGGGGACACTGAGACAGTAGGGACACTGGCTGGGGGACATAGTGTCTCCGTGTCCCAATGTCTCTCAATGTCCCTATGTCTCACAGCGTCCCCATGTGTCTCAGCATCCCCATGTGTCCCAGTGTCCCCTAGTGTCTCAGTATCCCCATGTTTTCCAGTGTCCCCAGGTCTCCCAGTGTCTGTGTCCCCATGTGTCCTAGTGTCTCAGTGTCCCCTAGTGTCTGTGTCCCCATGTGTCCCCGAGGGTCTGTGTCCCCTAGTGTCTCAGTGTCCCCATGTTTTCCAGTGTCCCCAAGTGTCTCAGTGTTTCCAGGTCTCCCAGTGTCTGTGTCCTAGTATCTCAGTGTCCCCTAGTGTATGTGTCATCATGTGTCCCCTAGTGTCTCAGTGTCCCCATATGTCCCCTAGTGTCTCAGTGTCCCCATGTATCTCAGTGTCCCATATGTCCCCTAGTGTCTCAGTGTCCCTTAGTGTCTCAGTGTCCCCATGTGTCCCTGCTGCCTTTCCCCCCCATCCCTCACTTACCTGAGCTGTAGAGCTGCTGTCTGGACTCTGTGCTGTGTAGCTGCTCCCACACAAATCTGTGAGTAGTAGAGAGAGGCAGGGATATTCTGTAACTTCCTATCCCTGACTCTCTCCACACACAGTGACCCCTACTGGCCGGTGCTGGTATTGCAGAGTAATTTACATTTATTCTGAGAAAATTACCTGCATTTGTATTGCTGGCATTACTGCAATACCGGCACAGCCAGGCAGCCTCAAATACCATCTGTGCCATTAAAATACCAGTCAGGTGGCAAACCTAAGAGTAGTGTGTAAAAAAAAAAAAAAAATTATTATTATTTTTTTATTTTAATGGGCCTATTCCATGGGCCTGGGCCTGGAGCTGCAGCTCCATCAGCCCCTATGTTAATCCGGCCCTGCCCTCCCGTGCCGCATGAGTGGGGGCTTCTAACCTGAAAGGGGGGACCTATTGCCCCCCTCCGGACCCCACCCATGAGCAGTGGGTGGGGGCCCTAAATTAGAATAAGGGTGGGACCTATTGTCCTCCCCCCGGCCCCACCCCTGAGCAGCGGGTGGGGGCCCTAAAGTAAAACAATGGGGGGGGGACCCAGTGGTCTGGGTGAGACTATAGTCACCCAGACCACTTCAGCTCAATGAAGTGATCTGGGTGCCAGGTCCCCCAGGCTTTAACCCTTAAGATGTAAACAGTTTACATTGCAGGGTTAATCCAGCCTCTAGTGGCTGTCTTCCTGACAGCCGCTAGAGGTGCTTCTGCAACGCTGGATGTGAAAATCGCATTCAGCGTGCATTCCGCTCCACTCGGGAGCAGACGTCAGAATGGGAGCCCGGCGCTGGATTAAAGTAAGTAACTGAAGGAGTTTTAACCCCTTCAGAGCCAAGGGAGGGGGAGACCTAAGGGTTGTATAGTATCAGGAAAACAAGTTTGTTTTCCTGTCTCTATAGTGATCCTTCAAAGCATTTTGTTGTAAACATTGTTTTTCAGAGAAAATACAGTGTTTACATTACAGCCTAGTGATAACTCCACTGTCCAATCCTCAGATGGCTGCTAGAGGTGCTTCCTGGGGCAGTGCTGCACAGTTTGACTGACATTCAGTTCACTCCACTTTCTGCAGGCAAACATTGAACTTTCCTCATAGAGACGCATTGATTGAATGTATCTCTATGAGGAGATGCTGATAGGCTAAGGCTGTATTTGAATTGTGCTTGCTCTGCCCCTGATCTGCCTCCTTTACAGTCTCAGCCAATCCTATGTGAAAGCATTGTGATTGGCTAAGACCACCACTTCTGATGTCAGCAGGCAGAGGCAGCTCACAGGCAGAGACAGCAGCTTCATACTTGAATACAAGTAAGATTTTACTATATTTAGGGAGGCAAGAGTAGGTCAGGGGGACTAGATGGTGGTTTTAACACTACAGGGTCAGGAATACAGTTTGCGTTCCTGACCCTATAGTGTTACTTTAATGACTGACAAAAGTGTTTCAGGGCTTTGTTCAAAGTTTACAGAATATGTGCATTAACCCCTAAAGGACACAGCTTCAAAAACTTGCCTTACATTTTGAGGAAGACAGAATGATCTATAAGATTAGGCAGAAAGAGGCTAAGCAAGTTATAAGAGCTTCCAAATCATACACAGAAGAGAAAATAGCACAGTCAGTAAAAAAGGTGGATAAAACATTTTTTAGATACATAAATGAGAAAAGAAAAGTAAAAAAAGGATTAGTTAGATTAAAAACAAAATAAGGAAGGTTTGTAGAAGAGGATAAAGGTCTAGCTGACTGCCTCAATGAATATTTTTGTTCTGTATTTACAGATGAAAATGAAGGAAAGGGACCTCAGTTGAGAAAAAGGATAAATGAGTCATTTATTACACGTGAGTTTACAGAGGAAGAGGTTCTATTTCAACTGTCAAAAGTAAAGACAAATAAGTCAATGGGACCTGATGGAATACACCCAAAGCTATTAAAAGAGCTTAGTGGTGTACTAGCAAAACCATTAAAAGATTTATTTAACCAATCATTGTTAACAGGAGTAGTCCCAGAAGATTGGAAGTTAGCAAATGTTGTGCCTATTCACAAGAAAGGTAGTAGGGAGGAGTCGGGCAACTATAGGCCAGTAAGCCTTACTTCAGTAGTGGGGAAAGTGATGGAAACCATGTTAAAGGATATGATTGTTGAACATCTAAAAACACATGGATTTCAAGATCAGAGACAACATGGGTTTACTTCAGGGAGATCATGCCAAACTAATCTTATTGATTTTTTTGATTGGGTAACTAAAATTATAGATCAGGGTGGTGCAGTAGACATTGCTTACCTAGATTTCAGTAAGGCTTTTGACACTGTTGCACATAGAAGGCTTATCAATAAACTGCAATCTTTAAGTTTTGATTCAAATATTGTTGAATGGGTAAGGCAGTGGCTGAGTGACAGGCAACAGAGGGTTGTAGTTAATGGAATATATTCGAAGCTTGGACTTGTCACCAGTGGGGTACCTCAGGGATCTGTACTTGGACCCATTCTCTTTAATATTTTTATTAGTGATATTGCAGAAGGTCTTGATGGTAAGGTATGTCTTTTTGCTGATGATACTAAGTGTATTGATGTTCCAGGAGGGATAAGCCAAATGACAAATGATTTAGGTAAACTAGAAAAATGGTCAGAGTTATGGCAACTGACATTTAATGTGGATAAGTGCAAGATAATGCATCTTGGATGTAAAAACCCAAGGGCAGAGTACAGAATATTTGATAGAGTCCTAACCTCAACATATGAGGAAAGGGATTTAGGGGTGATTATTTCTGATGACTTAAAGGTAGGCAGACAATGTAATAGAGCAGCAGGAAATGCTAGCAGAATGCTTGGTTGTATAGGGAGAGGTATTAGCAGTAGAATGAGGGAAGTGCTCATGCCATTGTACAGAACACTGGTGAGACCTCACTTGGAGTATTGTACACAGTACTGGAGACCGTATCTTCAGAAGGATATTGATACCTTAGAGAGGGTTCAGAGAAGGGCTACTAAACTGGTTCATGGATTGCGGGATAAAACTTACCAGGAAAGGTTAAAGGATCTTAACATGTATAGCTTGGAGGAAAGACGAGACAGGGGGGATATGATAGAAACATTTAAATATATAAAGGGAATCAACACAGTAAAGGAGGAGACTATATTTAAAAGAAGAAAAACTACCACAACAAGAGGACATAGTCTTAAATTAGAGGGACAAAGGTTTAAAAATAATATCAGGAAGTATTACTTTACTGAGAGGGTAGTGGATGCATGGAATAGCCTTCCAGCTGAAGTGGCAGAGGTTAACACAGTAAAGGAGTTTAAGCATGCGTGGGATAGGCATAATATCCTAACTATAAGATAAGGTCAGGGACTAATGAAAGTATTTAGAAAATTGGGCAGACTAGATGGGCCGAATGGTTCTTATCTCCCGTCACATTCTATGTTTCTATGTTACATTTAAAGACACAAGCCATTTTTGCATTGTTTTGCTGTTTGTGTTCAAAGCAATTTGCATCTCTGTCATTTATTGCACCAACACATATTATATTCCATTTTTTATAGGGCAAAAGGGGCTTTGATGTCACATATACATAGATAAATTCTCATTAATTATAAAAAAAATAGCAACATGTTCATATGTCCAGCTTACTAAAAGAAACTCAAAATAAATGATTTTGTGTCGATTTATAGAGTACATAATATGTGTAGGGTTTCAGCTTATTTGGACAGTTACAGGACACAAAATACAATTTCAATGTGAAACAATTTTAGAAGTTGGTATATTTGTCTTGTAGGTTTAGTAGTCATCACAGACAACAAAATTGCCACAGAAAAGTATATATTTGTAAAAAGTAGATATCACAGGCTATTTACATAAGGTCAGTTTGACACTTTATGTAGCCATTTCATTGCCAATCTCTGCCAAGTATTGGAGTAAAACCGTTTTTTTCCCATTTTTGGCAAATACACATATAACGTTTTTGTTATGTGTATTTCGTAAAGCTGATGTGTGCTATTCCTGCCCATATTGGGTTCAGCTACATCTGCTGATTTTAACAACACCCCCATTGTATGCCTTTGGCACTATTCTGTGAAGCTACAATGTTATATAATAGACAAGGCTATTTCAGTTTCAATAGTTAGAATTTTCATAGATGGATTTGACGGGCCTATCTCTCATTTTGGGGTATTCTAGCAGTTTGACTGTTCAAAAAAACCCCACAAAGGGCTTCTGTTTGATAAAGCAAACACCCCAGGGTATCTTATATGGTGTATATTGTGCCTTAACTTGTCACCATTTTTTTCACCAATTTATGCCCATGTTTGTGAGGGGGAAAAAAATTGCATTTTTGCTGAGTATTTCTTACACTTGATACATGCTACTATCATAAAATCCCCCAAATTATGCTCAGTTACATCTTCTGAGTAAAACAATATGCCCAATGTATGGCGTAGACACTATTTTCTTAAGTTACATTTTTATAAAAGAGACGTGACAAATTCAGGTTTTTGAGTGTGAATTTTCATGGAGGGTTTTGATGCATCCGTGTCAAACTTTGGAGCACTTTAGCAGGTTACACATTCCAACTAGGCATATTTTGAGCCTTAGTGTAAAATAAATGTTCCACTAGCTTGTACCAAGTGTAGTGGTAATAAGCATTATTTTCTGCCTTTTATTTCATATGTTGCTCCGCTATGTAGGCCGAGTACAGCAATACCCCCGTATGTACCTTTGCCAGGTATATGTGGATGTTGAAGGGGCACATTTGAGACGCAGCCATTCAATTTTTCTCTAACTTTGAAGTTTTATGCTGTGTCCATGTTCCATTTTGGAGTATGTTTAGGTGGTTTGTTATTCAAACTACCCTACAAACGCTTACTATGATTACGTCACAAGTGCCGATACAAATCTCTGTACCCCCCCAAAATTCCCAAGCAATGATTGCCGGCAGCGCATCAGAGGGACTGTATTCGGTTGCATCAAGAGGATTTGACAAGTTGGAGATGGTGTGGCACTTGATGTTTTATATATCAGCATATTGGAATAATGTTTGAAAGAATACCTGCTGGAGTTATCAGTTTGTTGCCATTTTGGGCTTATTATATGAAAAGCGCTGGCAGTTGGAGCAGGCCTTTTCTGTTCCCCGACTCTGAGTGGATTTCCAACGTTATATATAGATATTAATGCATTTACTGTTTTACACTATGTTCTATTTTTTCTTATGATATGGTGAAGAAATACTTGCCTATCATTCATGCAATGTTCCACTACCTTTTATTTAAAGGGTTAGAGTAAGTTTCTGTTTTACTTGCTCACGTGATGCACTTTATATGTATTCTTGCATTTTTGCATTTTGAATGTTTACAAGGTTGCACAGTGCACTTTTTGATAATTGCACAATTATATTTATCACTTGCACTTATTGTGTAAAAACAAGCGCAGTTTTTTTGGCATTGTTTTCTGTTCATGTTACTTCCGGTCGAAACAGAAAGACCTACAGCCCGAACAAGTTTGCCAAGCCGGGAGGAAAAATCCCCGTCACTTTGTCCCCAGAGAGTGGAAATCACAGACTAACATTAAAAGAATGAATTCTGCAGCTTTTTATACCTTTCAATTGTCATTATTATAGCCGCCACAATGGAAACCTGACAATGTTAGGACTTGGATCTGACTCGTCGAAACATTGCCGGATCAGTTGTGGAGGTTATAAATAAATAAAATATACGTTTCTGAAATGACACCGAATTCTATAAATGTTGGGATTCTGTAGTGGGCACAGCTTTGCCATGCTATGTCCTCCCCCCGTATATTATGTAAATGTATATTTTTATATGATGAAATAAAGATATTTTACTACCACGATTGTGTACAGTCTTTTGTCCTGAAACATAAGGACCCACGACTCACTGTTACATTAGACACACTGCTTACATGTCACAATAGAAACCATGTAAGTATGTTTATTAAACATACTCCATTTTCTTCATGGTAGCGAATGTCAGAGCCTGACAAGCCCCCTGTGTAAGTTAGTACATCCATATTTCCTACCCATTCCATCTCCCATCACCACCTTTCTCTGTGGTTTTTCCACGGGACAATATTTCCATTTAACTCTTCCTGTGAAATAAAAACTCCAATACAACTTTTTCCCGGCCAGCGCAGCATCTTTAATGCAAATGGATACAAATTCATGCAAAAAAAAAAAAAAGTAGAAATATGCAATAAACACCGGAAAACTCAAAGGAAACAAAACAAGAAAACATTTCTTGTCTGCTCATTAATCTCTCGCGCAATTTCACAAAATCTTTCCACATTTAGCAGGCAAATTCTACATGTGTCAGAAAATTTTATATTACAATATTTACAATATTCATCATGCAAAACAAAAAAAAACACCATTTCTTTCTTTTTTATTTTTCACCGTTTAGTTCTTAAATATTTCTTCTTTTAATTTATATTAGTGTTTTAATAAAAAAAAATTTCCTCATTTAAAAAAAAAAAATAATAAAAAGAAAACATTTTCAATTTGTCGTCGTATTTTTAGCACGTCGTAGATTACCTTTTCTTTGGCTAAATAATCTTTATTTTAATCTCAGAAAATTATTGACACAAGTTATTACTTCACTACTTTTCCATCAGCATTTTTTCATAAAATATTTTAAAAAGGAGGGGAAAAAAGCCACATGTTGAGAAAACAAAATAAGAACATGCATAAAATATATACATTTATAAAATGATGCATTCATAACGTCCAAGAAATACTAATGTGAATTTATGTAAACCGACAGAATGAAAATAATTTAAAAACAAGAAAATGTATTTAAAATACAATTTACACAAACAAGAAAAGTAATTATTTGGTCTCTGGGACTGATGCAATTTCACAGGTCTCAAAGGGAGGAACAAAATGGGAGGGAATTAGATTTTCAATATAATTTTTAAATACTTTAAAATCTATAAATATTTATTCAATAAACATATTCTTATTTTTTCTTAAATAGGTTCTTGAAGGACATCTTTTGACATTTTTCTTTTTTAATCTTTACGCTTTGTTGGCTACCCCTTTTATGTGCTTCTCAGCAAATTTACATTTTTCATATTTTTTTTATTTCCAATACGTGAGATTTGAAATATTATTTGTGTGGTTAAGTAAATAATAATGCTATATATCCATTGTATATCTATATAGTTAAAAAGGTGTATCTGGGATTATTAAAAGCTAACCCCATACCCAATATTCAGGACAGTATACACAAGGATGTCTAATGAATAGCTGTACAAAAAATAGAACATTTGAAAATATGAAGAAAATAAAACAGCCTTACACATAAAACATTTTGCAATGGTAAAAAAATATCCCAATTTACAGATATGTATATGGAGACATATATTTGTGTGTATGTTAATATGTATGTGTGTGAGTGTAATATATATATACACTTGCAAACACACTAAAAAATATGCATCGATTTATCAATATACGCACATATATATGTATTAACGCTTAGTAACAAAGTGCATGAAATGATACCAGTGAAATAAATAAATAGTCCAGCTGCCTGAGTGTGATGCTCACGTGTCTTTTGCCACAAATATACAGAAATATATAAATATATATATAAATGTGTATATACACACAGTTCTGGGTATGTCTATAGATGTGTGTAGTACACACATACATACTCGCAGGGCAAAACACAAACCTATACGCATTCACACATATATACATAGACATGCAATTATATACACACCTCCTCATGCACACTACGAGGGGGGATCTTATATATTACATATACACACAGGCACGACTATAGATGTGCGTATAAACACACAGAAATTAATATACACATCAGAATCTATAGTCATGTAAATGAAAAACATACACTGTGTGTATATATTTGTGTGTGTGTGTTAATGAACACGTCATGTGTATGTCTGTATAATATATAGAAAGGATTGGAACACATGCGTAATTATGTCACAAAGAGCGGTATACCTTGATTTGTGTAGATACACACACACTGACATCACATAGTGGCACGAGGAGCAGGCCATTAAGAGGTATGAGTGAATGATTAGCAGTGTCCCCCGAGATTGATGATATCGCCGCACTATTAGAACACACCACCGGACATACCACTGTGTACCAGGGTCTATATGCAAAGAAGTACGCATACAGTGACACACAGAAACATTCATAGGAATACATACATGCACACAAACACATTCATAACCAGATGTGGTGGGTGCAGTGGGATCCATTCTTGCTGCACCTTACAGCAGCCAGTGTACAGAGATACTCTGCAGATTAGACAGCAGCATGCTTGGCTATGAGGGACAGTGAGCAGGGTACGGTGTGCAGGGTTAATTGGTCAGTCCCCTCTTCTGTAAACACTCAAGATCATGGCTCTGCTTCATCTCCTTCATTCTGAAACAAAATGGCATGGGGTTGGTGGGGGGGAGGGAGAAGAGGAGATAAAAAAAAACAAAAAACAAAATCAGTTATTTTACAAAATGCCTTGTTAAAGCTGCAGAGTTTATACAAACACACGCATACATTGCATCCTGCGAAAACGCTCACAATTCTCTCCTGACAGACAGATTCTAGCAGATTCCAGCATCTGACAGTGCACATCTTTTGCATGCTGACACGGTTCCTTCACCGACACCTACAAACAAAAAATTCTGCTCTTATGTCAAGTGTGCACTACTGGTATGTTACCTGTGCCGGCAGCGCCGCAGGAAACGCATGATTTTACGGGCTGCTTGGTCCTGTTTCTTGGTTAGGAAGGACCCCCTGTGAACAGATAGAGGATATTAATATTAATGAAGGCAGCTGTGTTAGCAATGAAATAATGTGTGTACATGATAAATGTCAGGGTAATGGTGCAGCCATCTCAGGAGTATTCTATTAATACCCTGCCCGTCTGGGGTAGAGATAGAGGTACGCTTTACTATCTGCACAATTTCTATATGTATATCAAACTCCTGCAGCCAAATGGACATACTTTTAAGATAATTGTACATTCTTCAGTTTAGAGCAAGCAAGGGTAATGCTGCAGGGATCTGGGGATCTCTCCAGCTCATTAAGCTCACAGATGAGCTGTGTGCAGTACAGTGCTTTAAGTGAAGGGAATGTCCAGTTAAGTCAGCGGGTGATTCTCCAGTGTGAAGGAGACCCCAATCTAGCCTCCCTGCATGCAGATCACAGAGAGTGATTGATTGCACAGCCCTGAATCATACCGTGACAGGCTGTAATGATTAGATGTAGCAGGAGAGAGGGAGATCTCAATCACATGCTGCTGTTAACAGGCTGTGCAGAGTATAATAATATAATATGCTGTCAGCATAGGGATTCCCTATTATAGAAAATGTGTGTAGTGTGAAAGGGAGTGCTATGTCATACACCCAGCGCACCCTCTGTTTGTAGTGTGAGAGAGGAGTGCTATGTCATACACCCCATGCACCCTCTGTTTGTAGTGTGAGAGAGGAGTGCTATGTCATACACCCCGTGCACCCTCTGTTTGTAGTGTGAGAGGGGAGTGCTATGTCATAGAACCCACGCACCCTCTGTTTGTAGTGTGAGAGGGGAGTGCTATATCATTACACCCTGTGCACCATCTGTTTGTAGTGTGAGAGGGGAGTGCTATGTCATACACCCTCTGTTTGTAGTGTGAGAGGGGAGTGCTATGCCATAGAACCTCTGTTTGTAGTGTGAGAGGGGAGTGCTATGTTATACACCCTCTGTAGTGTGAGAGGAGAGTGCTATGTCATAGAACCCGCGCACCCTCTGTTTGTAGTGTGAGAGGGAAGTGCTATGTCATACACCCATTGCTTGTAGTGTGAGAGGGGAGTACTATTTAATATGGCTGTGTAGCAGAGCGGAGCTCACTTGATACGGTGTTGCAGAGCTGGACTCTCGCGTGCTCCTTCTCGGTAACTCCTGTAACATTGCTGGATTAGTACAGCTGCTCGTCGACTCTGCTGGAATCGCTTCTGTTCATAATAACTACGAAACTTGGACTGGATTAAGATGGCTGCCTGCGTCATCTTCTTGTACAGAGCGTACTGAGGAGTTTAACAGGAAGACAGTCAAAACAAGAACTACACAAAAATTGCGTTCACATCTTTAAATTTAGAGCACAAAGCATATCTCACAAGGAAATCTTAACCTCTACAGTGAAACAGTGACAAGCAAGGAGTGTTTGGTAGTTAGAGAGGACTGTGTTTATACCAAAATTACCTTCAGTGCAATCCATGTAAGCTAGCAAGAGAAGAGGGAAGTGTTAGTAAGTAAGCACAATCCCACGCTAATATAGAAGATGCCAGACATTTACTACTACTCTGTGTTCTGAACTATCATGCTCATTACAGGACAGTGAGACAGAAAGGAACCCAGGGTTTTAACATGCAATAAAGGGCTTCTACAATAATGAGTTCAATAACAAACTAATAGAGACCCAATAACGGACTACCCCTTTTGTAATAGAGACCCAATAACGGTTTTACCCCTCTTGTAATAGGGACCCAGTATAAGGACCCCTGTAATCCCCTCCTGTAATAGAGACCCAGTAAAGGACTGTCCCCTGTAATAGGACCCAGTAAAGGACTGTCCTCCTGTAATAGAGACCCAGTAAATGACTGTCCCCTGTAATAAGGACCCAGTAAAGGACTGTCCCCTGTAATAAGGACCCAGTAAAGGGCTGTCCCCTGTAATAGAGACCCAGTAAAGGAATGTCCCCTGTAATAAGGACCCAGTAAAGGACTGTCCCCTGTAATAAAGACCCAGTAAAGGACTGTCCCCTGTAATAAGGACCCAGTAAAGGACTGTCCCCTGTAATAGAGACCCAGTAAAGGACTGTCCCCTGTAATAGAGACCCAGTAAAGGACTGTCCCCTGTAATAGAGACCCAGTAAAGGAATGTCCCCTGTAATAGAGACCCAGTAAAGGACTGTCCCCTGTAATAAAGACCCAGTAAAGGAATGTCCCCTGTAATAAAGACCCAGTAAAGGAATGTCCCCTGTAATAGAGACAAAGTAAAGGACTGTCCCCTGTAATAAGGACCCAGTAAAGGACTGTCCCCTGTAATAGAGACCCAGTAAAGGACTGTCCCCTGTAATAGAGACCCAGTAAAGGAATGTCCCCTGTAATAGAGACAAAGTAAAGGACTGTCCCCTGTAATAAGGACCCAGTAAAGGAATGTCCCCTGTAATAGAGACAAAGTAAAGGACTGTCCCCTGTAATAGAGACCCAGTAAAGGACTGTCCCCTGTAATAGAGACCCAGTAAAGGAATGTCCCCTGTAATAGAGACCCAGTAAATGACTGTCCCCTGTAATAAAGACCCAGTAAAGGACTGTCCCCTGTAATAGAGACCCAGTAAAGGACTGTCCCCTGTAGGAGAGACCTCCCCTGTAATAGAGACCCAGTAAAGGAATGTCCCCTGTAATAAAGACCCAGTAAAGGAATGCCCCCTGTAATAGAGACCCAGTAAAGGACTGCCCCCTGTAATAGAGACCCAGTAAAGGACTGTCCCCTGTAATAGAGACCCAGTAAAGGACTGTCCCCTGTAATAAAGACCCAGTAAAGGAATGCCCCCTGTAATAGAGACCCAGTAAAGGACTGCCCCCTGTAATAGAGACCCAGTAAAGGACTGTCCCCTGTAATAAAGACCCAGTAAATGACTGTCCCCTATAATAAAGACCCAGTAAAGGACTGTCCCCTGTAATAGAGACCCAGTAAAGGACTGTCCCCTGTAATGACCAAAGTCCCCACAAATTTCATGTCATAAGTAAAGTCAGGAAAGGCAATGTCTCCAATAACTTCCACAAAACAAACTCAAATATGAAGTCACGGCGTTCAGACAGATTAACAGACTGTCCTCAGCAGTGCAGTGATTCAGTCTGTCATAAGGGAGTCAGTACCTGCTTGTACTTGCGGTAGCAGCGCTGAATGACGGCTGCAGCCAGGTCCTGCTGCTCCTTTAACCGCCGACCCTAAAAACACAGTGTAAAAATCAAAGAATCAGGAGTGCATATTTTACCACAACCATAAACAAGATTCCATAAAACAAAGAGCAATGTCAGACATTCTGGGGAGACGTATCAGGTCAAAACAGGTGCATTGCCAAACACTTGGCACTTTGCACATAGAATAGCACCTGGTTTTGCCTTGATACATCTCTCCCTGATATTAACAATCACTGCATTAAACAAAGAGGACAATGTGCTATAAATAATATAATTTTGAGAAAGCATTAGGGATATAATAATTGCATACAGGAATTCCTCCATGAATGATGCTATAGGTTGGGGTTAACCTGAATTTTACATTAAAAAACATTAAAAAAATATATAGAATAAAAAAAGAAAAGAAAGAAATAAAAATAAAAAAAGATACTTAAACTTTGAGATTCCTACAGTTAGGTGCTTCCTTCCTAGTTTGGGCGCAGCTAACAGCCAATCGCAGCCTTCCCAATAATTTGAAGTTGCAGCCGAGCATATCCCATAACCCCGAAGTAGGTAGTTAGTGTTGGGACATTTGTTAATTGTAAGCAGATCATTAAGTTTTAACACTCTCTAGGTAGACTTGGTTGGATCACATTTAATACATTTTCTAAGAGGGAAATCACCTGATGCAGGAGAACAGCTGCTCACGGCGAACCTAAGTTGCCGGTGGGAGGGTGAAAATGGAAATATAAGTATTGCTTCACCAACGCCTCCTGTTTTACCCCAAAACATTCAAGTGTTGGCATCCATATAGAGTAATTGGATATGTTGTGTGCTCTATGTATGTAGGAAGATACATCCGTCTCTGTTGCACATGAAGAGATAATGCTTTGAGAAGAAGTTGGATCAGATACGGAGAATAGAATAATAACAACAGGTGAAAGTGCTTGGACAAACACTGTGACCGTAATGAACTTGTAACAATTTAGGGCAAGATATCCCAAACATCTAAATCTTCAGAAGTCAGTTATATGAGAAGAATTAGGATTGCTTTTTGATCCCAGATAATTTGACCCCAGCAGATCCTTCGACATTTCCTTTCAAGCCGTACACGTCTTTGAAGGGTCACCAACCATTTACTAACATCTTTCTGGCCTGCCACTGATCTGACCGCTGTACTATCCTCTGTGGCTTGGCTTGATTCTTTTACTACTAGATCAAGGACATGCTTGATGCAGATAAATAAGGGAATATTTGGAAAGCCCAGTGACAACATTGGCCAAATTGATACTTCAAATACATAGAGTTGAGAGACTCAGACATATGAAATGCCATATTTAATGTCACTGTGACATCCTTAGCGTAACACACAGGGTGCAACTACTGTGCAAAATACGTATTTAATTAATCCATCACACTGAGGGGAAAAAGGGCCTTGCACAATAAAATCAAATTCTACATGTTTTGTGCCAAATACAGGCACTTTGTGAACATCTGTTTATACTCCACTGCCAGATAACGTGACCAATAGTTTCAAGCATTTCATAAGAGCCCCATGATCCACCATCAAGCAGGCTCAGGTCCTGGACATCTGTTTTATGATACTCCATATGAGTGCACTTTGTTCAAATTGTTCACACTGTTATTTCCAGCTTAAAGGAAATATGTGGAAGTTCTCAGTTTGCACCTCCAGGACGCCATGACACCCCCAGAGCAACATTCTTATTAGAATATATTGTCAGTGGAACGCATTCTCCTTTATGAATCATATAAATGAATTCCAGAAGTGACCAACTGATTATTTCATGGACCGGAACACACATATGTCTACATTGGAAGGACTCTGTTTTGTGATAACTGAGCTGTAATAAAGTTGATTGAAGGAGAACTATACACATAGAAGAGTATTATGGTCAGGTGAAGAGAAATGTAGATCTTATAGGTTTCCCCATAGAAGTGGTCTGTGTCCCTTGTTGGAGGTCCTATATAGAGGTGGAATGTGAAGCTTGAAGGAGAACCTATAGAGGTGGAATATGGATCTTGAAGGAGGACCTATAGAGGTGGAATGTGAAGCTTGAAGGAGAACCTATAGAGGTGGAATATGGATCTTGAAGGAGAACCTATAGAGGTGGAATGTGGATCTTGAAGGAGAACCTATAGAGGTGGAATGTGGACCTCGAAGGAGGACCTACAGAGGTGGAATGTGGATCTTGAAGGAGAACCTTTAGAGGTGGAAAGTGGATCTTGAAGGAGGGACCTATAGAGGTGGAATGTGGACCTCGAAGGAGGACCTACAGAGGTGGAATGTGGATCTTGAAGGAGAACCTTTAGAGGTGGAAAGTGGATCTTGAAGGAGGACCTATAGAGGTGGAATGTGGATCTTGAAGGAGGACCTATAGAGGTGTAATGTGGATCTTGAAGGAGAACCTATAGAGGTGGAATGTGGACCTCGAAGGAGGACCTACAGAGGTGGAATGTGGATCTTGAAGGAGAACCTTTAGAGGTGGAAAGTGGATCTTGAAGGAGGGACCTATAGAGGTGGAATGTGGATCTTGAAGGAGGACCTATAGAGGTGGAATGTGGATCTTGAAGGAGAACCTGTAGAGGTGGAATGTGGACATCAAAGGAGGACCTATAGAGGTTAAATGGACTTTGTAGATACTCCCTTCATACCATAATACACATTCAAGTACTCCTCTAAATCAATTTTAGATTTTTAAAATAAATAAAAGTGATCCTGCAACATAAAATGAATGGGTGCAGTTAATCTTTAAAATAGGGAAATGGCAGGGTAAGTATCATGTAATCCGATGCAGCCGCAGTGACAATATCAGGTGTTTTTCACTGGAAGCAGATAAGACCTTCAACATATTAGTCTACAAAATAAATTTTAAAAAATGATGAAATATATACTATATATATCTCTAAAGCAGCTCTGCCTCCCAGACACCTTGAAGATGTACTTGAAGATCTTTGTGCTGCCTTTAGTTACTAAACCTGCATCGTCCTGTTGCTATTAAAAGGAGCACTATAGTGCCAGGAAATCAAACTCGTTTTCCTGGCACTATAGGGTCTTTAGGTCCCCCCCTCCCTCAGGGATGAAGAAGGAGGAAGGGGTTAAACACTTACCTTTCTGGTAAGAACTGGGGAACTCTCCTCCCTTTTCCGATGTATTCAATCAGTCCATAGGAAAGCATTTCTTAATGCTTTCCTATAGACGTCAGCGTCTTCTCACTGTGATTTTCACAGTGAGAATCACGGAAGTGCCTCTAGCGGCTGTCAATGAGACAGCCACTAGAGGCTGGATTAACCCTAATGTAAACATAGCAGTTTTTTTGAAACTGCTATGTTTACAGCTGCAGGGTTAACCCTAGATGGATCTGGCACCCAGACCGCTTCATTGAGCTGAAGTGGTCTGGGTGCCTATAGTGGTCCTTTAAGGAATATTGTTCTACGAATACTTTACATTACTTCCCTACCCACCAAGAAGAGTAAATCCTCCATCACTAACCTGTCATTAATATAGCCAGTTATTTCCTATGAATGAATATCTCCCTGCACAGAACGGAATATGTGGCACTATCGTGGAGATGTGTTCTGGGAGTCTGAGAGAAGTAAGCCTACAATCAGGGCAGTGCATGGTATTCACAAAACGCTATTTGCGAAAGCTGGGCTCCTCTGATGAGAATCATTTTTACCTTATATTTCCGGAAGGCGGTCTGAATGACCCGGGCTGCTTCATATAACTCCCTTTGCTCGTGATCAGACAGCGTGAGAAGAGCAAATTCACTTTCCATTCGTCCGCTGCTTGACGCACTGAGAAACTCTGACCAACGTGCAGTGCCAGGGGGGTCAAACCGCTCAAAAGAGATCTCACCAAGAGGGGGGGGTGTAGCGGGGGAATGAGGAGCATCTGATCTGTAGGTGATACAAATCATAGCAGGATTATCTTAATAACGACCCCCTGAGAGATGCTGTAATAGAATGGCTGAGGGATTAGGATCTAAATTGCTCTGCATTCTGGAATCGTGTTCATTACTGCTTCTAGCTTTTACTGTGTCTGTTTAGCAGACCACCATTTGACAGTTTGCTAATAAAGGTAATAAAAGGAACATATACAGAGCTACTCGCTAAAGTGAGAATTGCTGGGAATTTCAAATGGAAGGCCAAAATAGCCAAAATGAAAACAGAACTGGCTTGGAGAATTATACAATTCAGCTTTGTTGGTAGAAATGAGAGAGGCTATCCTTACACCATGACCAGCATCTGATGTCCCATTTTCAGTGGGACGTATGTATAGTGTGGCATAATACAGCCTGTTAAAGTTATGTTTGTTATTCTGTAACATATAAAAACACACAGAAATCAGCCCTAGCAGCTCTAGATTCCACTACCCTTGGGCAGCAGCAATGGCTATAGTAATTCATCTCCTCAAACATACATATTTTTGTTTAGTCTGTAAGCCTCACCTAGTCATTTTCACACGCAGTGGTTCGGTGCCTCTCCGGTTCGTCCTTTTAATACGTTGACCAAATGATCCTAACTCAGAATGTGATCCTCTGCTTGCTCCGTCATCTCCTGGGCTCATCTGAGCAAAACAGGCCAGGGCACGTGCCGCTCGCATGCCCTCACTGCAGGGAAAAGGGTATAGTTACACAATGGTAATGCCAGCATTGCCACATCATAGATACCTCTACACCGTAACAAGTAAAAAGTACCAATCTTACCCCTCACATGTCGTCAGTTACACACAGCACAGACAGCGGCAGTGCCAGCCTTCCTCGCGTACTACTACACCATGCCACCTATAACTAGCACAGACAGCGGCAGTGCCCGCCTCCCCTCACACACTACTACACCATGCCACCTATACACAGCACAGACAGCGGCAGTGCTAGCCTTCCTCGAGTACTACTACACCAGGCCACCTATACACAGCACAGAGAGCGGCAGTGCTAGCCTTCCTTGCACGCTGCTACACCATGCCACTATACACAGCACAGACACCGGCAGTGCAAGCCTTCCTCGCACACTGCTACACCATGCCACTATACATAGCATAGACAGCGGCAGTGCTACCCTTCCTCGCACACTACTACACCATGCCACCTATACACAGCACAGACAGTGGCTGTGCTAGCTTCCCTCACACACTACACCATGTCACATATACACAGAGCAAATATGGTGGACACATAGTCAGTGCTGGCCTTTCCTTCACACATACAGTAACAACATTCCACTTATACAAAGCAGACAGCGGCAGTGCCCACCATGCATTTAAAAACTGACCCATGAGGGGGCAGGCCAGGCATTTGGTCTGCAGTGTCCAGGTAACTGGCGAGCCACGCCATGGTCTTGCTGAGGTTGGTTGGCCGTTCCCGGAGAGGACCAGAGTCTGATGCAGTGAAGTCTTCCTGTTTGATCCTCTCTGGGGTGGCTTCTATAATTTGCTCTGCAAGGGTAACCATGTCCACCTGTGGTAAAGGATAGAGAGACACATGACGTACGAAAGAGGAGGGTGGTATTATATATTACATTTACAAATAGAAAGTAATAAGCTGCCCAGAAGACTGGACTATCAGAGGGGGGAAGGATGGCAGAGAGGCAGAAATGTAAGAGAGCGTGTGTGACAGTAAAACAAACAGCAGCACAAAGAATGAAGTATAAAAGATTGCAAAAATTGCTGGATTACCTGCAGGTATCCCTGATTCTCGGTGTCTTCTCGGTAGTCCAGTAGGGTTGCATTATCTTCAAAGCCACTTTGCACTCCAGGGGAGTCTAGGTAAAGAGCTCTTCCTTCTGCATCCTCTAGATCCCAAGAGGAAGCACCCAGAATATGGGGGCTAGAAGGGGTTTCCACAGGAGTGTCCTGGCTGCTTTCAGGGCTGCAGTCTGGGGACCCCCGCAGGGCTGAGCTGCTAGAGTACGCAGAAGTCACAGATACTGAACCATCTGACGCTTCAGAAGGAGAAGGCAGACTGCTGAGACCTGAGGGGGGAGAAAACATTTTACATACACCACTACAAGCATTCACTCAGCTTTCCTGTCACCCAGCACAGGGAGCGATCAATTCTCTTATTTATCCCAACAATTGCACAGAAAGGATTTTATAGTCCTAGAGTGGCCTTCTGAAGCAGTAAATAAAGAAGGGGTAGCAGATATCTGGAATAGCCTTCCGGTGAAAGTAGTAGCACAAAAGAGAAGCTGGACAATGCCTGTGCTTTGTATAAAGCCACCCTGCAGAACTAATCAGTAAAATTATACAGAAGGCTGTATAATATATGTTCCTGAGTAAATTAATAGTAAACAAGATTATTACCAGTGTCAGCACTGGTGGAGAGAGGAGACAGCCCCCTCCCGGTCTCTTGGTTGCCCATAAATGAGTGCCAACTGTCGGACACACAACTTCCCCCGTGTAAGTCTGTGTAGTTGCTGGCTGTCGTTTCTTGCCTCTGCAGTTCCTCCAGGGTGGTTGCCAGCTTGACATGACCACGAGATCGAGCCACCCCCAAAGGAAGTCTGCCAAGGGAGTCTGGGATAGATAGGGCTCGGCAGTCCCAACGAAAGAGGAGAGTGGCAGCCTCTGTGTGACCAAGGGCGCATGCCCACATCTGAGAAAAGATACATGACAATAATGAAGACAAAGAACAGAAAAGAAACTGTAATAGGATGACATGAAGGAGTTTAAGCTGTGAGGTCTCCATGAGGCTGGAGAAAGATAGAAATTTGAAAGAGACCATCAGGGTATAAAATGGGTTTTATTTAGGAATAGTCCATTTGATATGTGTGTGAGGAGCATGGGAGGACAAGGATGGTCATTGTAAATTGAAGCTTGGTAGGTACAGGGAGACGAGGGGGAGAGAGGCATGAGGAGAAGACGACAGGACATAGAGAGGATGGTTAGAAGCAGATTCTCACCAGGGGGGTACATGAAAAGTGATCCACATTCAGAGGGTCGACCTCTAATTCCACAGCCAAACTCTGGGAGTGGAGGCTCCTACGGTAGCAACCAATCAGAAGGAGGACACATTATGACATTTTCCTATCCTTTTTCCACCCAAGCCTAACTAATTTCCCTTGTATGTCTTGTTTCCATTTCACCTTATTGCCAACCATACCAGTAACATCAACCAGTCTAGCCACATCTTTTGTCAGTGATATCCTTCCACATCCAGCCTTATCTCACTGCCACCGCTCACACATGCTGAATCCACCGCACCAGTACGTTTCCCACTTACCGCCATTGTATAAGAGTCTCTATGAGCTGTGCGTATCCCTGAGCGGCTGCCAGGTGGAGCAGGGTCATACCTCGGAAACTCATCTCATGGGCCAACAGGTCTGAGGTAACCCAGCAGGTCTGTGACATCATTTTCTCACAGATTGCCACAAGCCGGGCCTCAAAATTGTCTCCTGATGACATCTGGAAGTAGGCAAAAGATGAATAAAAGATTGAAGATAAATACTATTTAGTGGACATGCAAATGTCCTCTCTACGAGTTGCTTGCGAGTGTCATGGAACTCGTTTTTATGTTATATTTATGTTATATTTAGTTCACATTTTTATACCCTTTAGTTTAGAATCCATAGTAAAGTCTTCTGCCTGGACACTCAGTCTAGCTACATGGAGAAGATAAGTGTGGTTTGGTTTGGTATGTGATCAGATAGGACCTCCAGCCTGGGATTTGTGGTAAGGTACACCAGGGTCTATGGTTGGCATCCATGGATTATAAAGCTCCACGGCAGGGCTAGGACTATTGTGTGGCTTCTAATGCTACTACTAGAAATTTCCCAGTTTTCTTATTACATCATCTGTGCCCTGATTCCTTGCAATCTACCCCAAGATTTACTAATCCACCATCTCTTCATGTGCTTGCAATTGTCCATTATCACCTCACAACCTGTAGTACTTGCATGATCCCTGAAATCATAATCCAGTTTGTGAACCTGTTTGGTTCGTTAAAACTACCGAACATCGACCACCCCCCTGGATCATTATCTACAAAGAAAAAACGCAGAATTAAGTGCTCTCCCTGTGTGGCCCCCGTTCGCATAGCCAAACACCACATGTTGGAGAAAACGACTTGTTCGCATGAAGAGGCAGCGGAACTTGTTTGTCGAGTGTCTGGAACTAAAATCGGACACTCGACTTCCCGAACGCCGGTCAACTTCTCGAACGCTTGCTTCTTTTCACCAACCAGCCAGGAGAGCGCTATTAGGTAGTTTTGTTCCCACGAATTAGGGGAACAAACGCTACCTATGACCCAGGGGAACAGTTGGTGAATTTGTTCGGAGTTTAGACTTGCCGAAATAGACCGACCGCTACCTCTAAACTATGGAACTATTTTTGGGCATAGAACCACGCGTGCGGTCGGTCAAATTAGGACTCCTAGGAAATTCCTGAACCCTAAAACCGATCTGGGTGATTTTTGGATATGTTACTCACCCAGATTGTGGTGATTTTGTGTGTTTAAATTTTGGGGGTTTTGTAAAAAATATGTTTTTTATGCCTGGAGATAATTGAGTTTAATACAGTGCTGACTCAATTATCTCCTAGACACAGGGGAGGGATTTACCTATTTTGTATGGGAGTGTCCTGGACCTAAGAGCCAACGTAATCGTGTGTATGTCTTTACTGTAGTCTACTCTCAGGTCCAGGGGGGAGTGCCCCTTGCATGGCGACAGACATATAAGGCCAGTTGGTCTGAATAAAATCATTCCTGTTGTACCCTTCATCTAGTTTAGGCTGATGATTTGGGTATGTGTCTGCTTACTGGAAGAAATTACTGAATGCTGCATTGCCTTCAGGACAACGTCTGAGTTAACACCCGACCTGAGAGCTATAATCACTTAGCGTTTAGCAGTGCGGGAGGAAGCGGAAGCGAACGGGTATCTGACATACCAGTGTTCGTAACACAGTTTAATACAGGCACAGCAATGGCACACATTGCATTAGAGCAGTGGTTCCCAAACTTTTTAGGTTGAAGGCGCCCTTAGTATTTCAGTATTTTTCCAAGGCAGGTGTGTTTATATGTAATGATTGCGTTTGATTGCAGGGGTGTGTCTGGGAACCGCTGCATTAGAGGAACATTGTTTAATTTCTCCTCCTTTCTGTATACTCTCTATACTGACTGCCAGGTGTAAAGGGCGGAGCTTATAACAATGATTGACAGGGAGCTAAGATGGAGGTGGCTCTCTCTATACTGACTGGCAGGTGTAAAGGGCGGAGCTTATAACAATGATTGACAGGGAGCTAAGATGGAGGTGGCTCTCTCTATACTGACTGCCAGGTGTAATGGGCGGAGCTTATAACAATGATTGACAGTGAGCTAAGATGGACGCGGCTCTCTCTATACTGACTGCCAGGTGTAAAGGGCGGCGCTTATAACAATGATTGACAGGGAGCTAAGATGGAGGTGGCTCTCTCTATACTGACTGCCAGGTGTAAAGGGCTGAGCTTATAACAATGATTGACAGGGAGCTAAGATGGAGGTGGCTCTCTCTATACTGACTGCCAGGTGTAAAGGGCGGAGCTAACCAGGGAGGATGCTCTCTATACTGACTGCCAGGTGTAAAGGGCGGAGCTTATAACAATGATTGACAGGGAGCTAAGATGGAGGCGGCTCTCTCTATACTGACTGCCAGGTGTAAAGGGCGGAGTTTATAACAATGATTGACAGGAGCTAAGATGGAGGCGGCTCTCTCTATACTGACTGCCAGGTGTAAAGGGCGGAGCTTATAACAATGATTGACAGGGAGCTAAGATGGAGGTGGCTCTCTCTATACTGACTACCTGGAGCTTATAACAATGATTGACAGGGAGCTAAGAGCTCTCTCTATGCTGACTGCCAGGTGTAATGGGCGGAGCTTATAACAATATTAAGCTAAGATGATACTGACTGTGAGGTGTAAGGGAGCTTATAACAATGATTGACAGGGAGCTAAGATGGAGGCGCTCTCTCTATACTGACTGCCAGGTGTAAAGGGCGGAGCTTATAACAATGATTGACGGGGAGCTAAGATGGCTCTCTCTACACTGACTGCCTGGTGTAAAGGGCGGAGCTTATAACAATGATTGACAGGGAGCTAAGATGGAGGTGACTCTCTCTATACTGACTGCCAGGTGTAAAGGGCGGAGCTTATAACAATGACTGACAGGAGCTAAGATGGAGGCGGCTCTCTATGCTGACTGCCAGGGGTAAAGGGCGGAGCTTATAACAATGATTGACAGGGAGCTAAGATGGAGGCAGCTCTCTATGCTGACTGCCAAGGTGTAAAGGGCGGAGCTTATAAGGGCTGAACTTATAACAATGACAGGAGCTAAGATGGAGGTGGCTCTCTCTATGCTGACTGCCAGGTGTAAAGGGCGGAGCTTATAACAATGATTGACAGGGAGCTAAGATGGAGGTGGCTCTCTCTATACTGACTGCCAGGTGTAAAGGGAGGAGCTTATAACAATGATTGACAGGGAGCTAAGATGGAGGCGGCTCTCTCTATGCTGACTGCCAGGTGTAAAGGGGCGGTGCTTATAACAATGACTCACAGGGAGCTAAGATGGAGGTGGCTCTCTCTATACTGACTGCCAGGTGTAAAGGGCGGAGCTTATAACAATGATTGACAGGGAGTTAAGATGGAGGTGCTCTCTCTATACTGACTGCCAGGTGTCAAGGGTGGAGCTTATAACAATGATTGACAGGGAGCTGAGATGGAGGCGGCTCTCTCTATACTGACTGCCAGGTGTAAAGGGCGGAGCTTATAACAATGATTGACAGGGA